>NW_020869420.1:700366-787866 GCF_003789085.1 Penaeus vannamei | reverse complement strand
CTCTCTCTTCTTCATTTATCTCATTTTTCTTTTTTCTTTTGCACTTATTTCTCTCCTGAAACTCGAAATTCCCGACGTTAAAACCGTAAAACCAGGGAGCGTAATTTGGTGTTTTTCGGTCGTTATCTACACCTCTCCCTCCTCCCCTTCTCTTCCTCTCCCCTCCTACCCCTCCTTCTTATCCCTCTCTCCTATCCTCTCTCTCTCTTTCCTAATATCAATTTTCCTCTATCCCTATCCTTCCCTATCCTCCCATTCTTTCTTTCCTAACTTTCCTCCACTTCTTCCCCCTACTTCTCTCTCCCCTCTCCTCCCCATTATCAAGTCTCTCGTTTCCCCAAAATTCTCGAGTCATTGGCCTACTTCCGAGTCTGCCACCAGAGGACTCGCATGCATGACTAGCCAGCAAGTCGCGTGCGTGCGTGCGTGCGTGCGAGAGAGCAGAAGTAACGCATTTTCGAAACTTCATTTTTTTGGTTTCGAGTTTGATCTTGTTCAGCGAAGGGGGGGGGGTGAGAGAAGAAGGATAATGATAAATGGAGAACCAGAGGAAGCAGGAAGGAGAAAACATAAAACCAAATAAGATAGAAAAAGAAGAAGAGGAAAGACGGCCAGAAGAGCCAACAGAAAGAAGGCAAGGGAAGGAACCAGAGGAAGGAAGAGAGAGAGGAGGAGGAGGGAGGAAGGAGAAGAGAAAGAGAAGGAGGAAGAGGAAAGAGGAAAGAGGAAGGAGGAGAGGAAGAGGAAGGAGGAAGGAGGGAAGGAGGGGAAGAGAAGGGAGGAAGGCCAGGGGAGCCAGGAGAGAGGAAGGGCGGCGAAGGATGATTCGCCCCCATCCGTCTCGGGAGCCGAAGCGCGGAGACCCTGGACCGAAGCGGAGGGGGTGTCGGGTCCTCCGCGCCCCTTTGGGGGGTCTCGGCCGGACGGGCGGCGGGCGGCGGGCGGGACGGCGGGCGGGACGGGCGGTTCGTGACTTAAATAGAACCAAATGAAACAACGCCCCTTTTGTCTGAGTGTCCGGTATACGAGTAACTTTTTTTTTACTCTCCCCTTTTTACCTTTTTTCTCTCTGTTCCTTATCTTCTTTCTTTTGTCTCTCTTTAGTTCTCCTCCCCTCTCCTTCCCACGTCCTATTTCTTCTATTATTAAACCTAATTTCTTCTCGCGAGGACGTGGTCTTTATAGGACTATACACGGAGGGGGGGGGGGTTGAGGGTGAGAGGGTGAGGGGGTGAGAGGGTGAGGGGGTGGACTATAGTCTATTTGTTTCTACGATTTTTTTTTTTTTTTTTTTTTTTTTTTGTAAAGGAGCGGCGAATCTCGCTTCTTCTTCTCTCTCTCACGCACTCTTTTCTGTCTTTCTCTCCCCCTTTCTCTGCGTTCCCCCCCCCTCCCATCTCCCTCCCCTCCCTCCTCTCCCTCACATACCTATCTCCGCCGCGCCTCTTCCTCATTCTTCTTTTTTCCTCCTTCCCGCCTTTCCGTCTTCTGCCTCTCCTTTCTTTAGCGGGCTTTTGTCCTTTTTCTCTTTTAATTAAGATCTTTGCCGTCAAGTCTTACTGCACAGAACGGCGCTTTTGTGAAGGCAACTCTTGGCGTCAGTCTTTGGGCAAACGATGCTAAAAGGACCACACACACACACACACACACACACACACACACACACACACACACAACACACACACACACAAACACACACACACACACACATATAAACACACTCACACAAACGTACACACACACACACATACATAAGCAAAATATATTTCAGCAGATTGTGTGTGTATGTGTGTGTTTTGGGCAGTTCAACGAGTTTTGTACATTACGGTCATGTGCACGTGTGAGTGGATGCACACACACTCACACACATAAGCAAAATATATTTCAGCAGATGTGTGTGTGTGTGTGTGTGTGCATCCACTCACACGTGCACATGACCGTAATGTACAAAACTCGATGAACTTTTGAATCATCGACGGAGGAATTCAGAATTTCCAGAGAGAAAGAAAGAAATTAAGAGAAAGAGGAACACGACAAATTCACGTCCGCATCTAGCACGTCTTCTGACCCCCTACTCCCCTCTCTCTCTCTCTCTCTCTCTCTCTCTCTCTCTCTCTCTCTCTCTGTCTCTCTCTCAGCAAGACGAACGAAGCAGGGAGCGTAAGGTGGAGGAAGACGAAGGGGAGGGGGAAGGGGGAGAAGAAAGGGGGAAGGGAGGGTCAGGGGCCAGGATCGGGCTGCCCAAAAGCGATCGATCTCCGCCCGTCACCGCCAGGAAGTTGCTACGACGACGACTCAGGACGACCCGGCACGACTTGAGACGACGTGAGAGCACCCGAGATGACTTGAGACGACCAGGACGACTCAGGACAACGAAAGACGAGCAAAACCGACCCAAAACGACTCAAAAACTACCATAACAAACCTACTACGACCTGAAAACGACCCAAATCGACCTAAAAACGACCCAACACGCCGGTCGTTCGCCCGACTCCCTCCTCCGCCAAGGCTTCTTCTACAAGGAACCCGCCCTCCTTGAACTGCCGAGCGACTGGCCAATCCTTCTCCCTCGAAATCCTCCCAATCTGCCACCGCCGCGGAATCGACCTTCGTCTGCCATCGCTCAACGGCGCGACTTTTCCATTATCCTGCGAATTGCTCGTTTCGGAGGCGGTTCGTTGCGGTCGGCGCCGTGGCTGCGGCTTCGGCCTTCTGTCGTCTGCTATCCGTATTATCTTATCTGTTATCTTTATTCATGTAATCGTCGATAGTAATAATACTATATCATCATCATTATCATTGCTGTTGATAATAATATCATCATCGTTATTATTATCATTGTTGTTTATAATAATATTATCATCATCATAATCATTACCATTATCATTATCGTTATCGTTCTTATTCCTACTCTTACTATTCTAACGATTAAGCGGAGAAAATTGACCTCAAATCCCACTTAAAAAGAGAAAAAAAGAAACAAAAAAACTCTAAACCCAAAGCGTGGATAATTAATCACTCACTTCTGTTCTAAAGTCACGATGTTTAAAATTATCAAATTATTAAGATTTTTTTTTTATCTTCCTCTGAAAATCTGTACTATTTTATTTTCTATTTTATTCATTAATGCATCAATATTTCCAATTCATTTTTTTTTGCGTCACGAGAAATTAGAATTCGATTTTTATCTGTTAATTTATCTTTAGAAGCATTTTTTTTTTTTTTTTTAGGAGAAAATGTAGAAGAGAAAGTTAAAATATATGATGGCGTGATTGATGAATATAAGAATACGTTGATAAAAAATATAGATAAATAGTATATAGAACGATAAATCAATAAAAAAAATATGACTAAACGAGAGACAGAGACCGAACGAGAATTTAAGAGAAAAACAAACAAACAGAAAGTCAGAAGAAACAAGAAAAGATAAAAAAGCAAAAGAAAGAGAGAAAAAAAAAAAAAAAAAGAAAAGAGAGAAAGCGAAAAAACAAAAGAAAGAGAGAAAGCGAGAAAGACAAAAAAGAAACAAAGAAAAGAAAAAAACGAGATAGAGGCAAAAACGGCAACCCCCCCCTTCCCCCCCCCCCCCTGTGACCGCCTCCCATAACACGCAAGCGCGGGATCGGCGCCCACGGCACGAGTTAATTGCCGAGCTGCATCCCCGTGATGAACTAGCGAAAGGGGTGACTTATCCATTAACAGCCGACGAAAGGGGAATGGTAGGCATTGCTTATTCATATTTATGTATATATATATACTTCCATATTTTTCATTTTCTTTCCAATTTCGTTCTCTCTCTTGAAACTATTTCGTTTACTGGGCTTTATTAAAAGACGCTAATTAAAGGCAATGGCGAGGTCTACAGAAAATGGGAATCCGCTCATTAGCGAATATTTTCCGATAAAGAAAACGGGAATCAAATTAGCTTCCCCGTCACAGAAAATGGGATACAAGAAAAGTTACGGCATCTCCTCCCAACTCCTCTATCATCCTCCCCCCTCTACCTTCACCCCTCTTTTTTCCCCTCTTTACCCTTCTCTCTTTTTATCATCTTTCTTCCTCTTCTCCATCCTCTTTAAAGGGAATAATTGTACATAAGGCCAGTTCCGCAGCAACCAGGTCATCCGCGCCGGCGATACATCAAGGCGCTCGCCTTCCTCCGCACGAATTCCTGAGACGAACCGCTTCTCCGTCTCTCCCTCGCCTTCTTCGCGAAAGAGGGAGATAAAGGGAAAGGAAGAGGAGGAGAGGAAGGGATATTGGGTGAAAGAAATTGGAGAGGAAGTAAAGAGATAGAAAGAGAAGAGAATGAGAGGGAAAGAGAGAGAGAGAGAGAGAGAGAGAGAGAGAGAGAGAGAGAGAGAGAGAGAGAGAGAGAGAGAGAGAGAGAGAGAGAGAGAGAGAGAGAGAGAGACAGACAGACAGACAGAGAGAAAGACAGAGAGAGAGACAGAGAGAGAGAGAACAGAAGAGAGAGAGAGCAAGAAAAAAAGCGAGAACGAGAGCACTCGCGTCGGATCTTATCTCGGCCTTTAAGCACATTAGCTGCAATTTGCGTTTTTTATGCCTTAATTTACACGTATACTTAAATTATCATACGTCTTGCCTCCACGTCGCCCCGACTCGGTCCGGGGCGCGCCGAGGCCTCCTTCGGGCTCGCTCCTTCGCTCCTATCCTTCTTTCCTTCGCTCCTTCGCTCCTATCCTTCTTTCCATCGATCTCTATCCCTTCGCTCCATTGCTCCTATCTTCTGCCTTCCTATCTCTATTCCTTCTCCATCTCCTTCTATCCTTCTCTCCTTCCCTATCTCTATCCTACTCTCCTTCCCTCTCTCTATCCTTCGCTCCATTGCTCCTTCTATCCTTAGCTCCCTCGCTCCTTTCCTCCTTCGCTCCTTCGTAGGATCGGCTCCTTACCGGATTCGAGACGGGGGGGGGGGGGGGGGCAAAGGGGATTTCCCACTGCCATCCCCCCCCCTTTTCCTCCCACGAACAAAGGGTCTTTTCCCACCTTTTTTTTAGGCTCTAAGGGTATCGGCTGCTCGCTCTTTTCCTCCGTTTCTCACTCTTTGTTGTTTTTATCCTCAAAGATCTACAAAAACGTGAACTATACATCTATTTTTTTTTTCACTCCCCCCCCCCCCCCGCCGTTCCTCAAAGGAAACGTGGGTTATACATCCCTCCGAAGCCTTCACCTTTTCCCTTCACTTTAATTTAGAAAAAAAAAAAAAAAGATGATACACCGAGCCTTCTCTCGCTCCTTCTCACGTCTTCCTCCCTTGAAGCTTCTACTGCGCTCACCCTTTTCACCCCTATTTCACCCTTCACCTCTGCGCATCCCGCCCTGCCTCACCCTTCATCAGGCCCGCCCGCTCGTGCGCCCAAATCACCCCTGGCCGGATTTAATTACAATGTTCGGCGTCAAACTTCAGCGCAGGGTGTCTCTCCCCCCCCCCTCTCCCCTCTCCCCTCTCCCCTTCGCTCGCTTCTCCTGTTTGTAACTCCGAGGAATTTTTTTTTTCTCTTTAATTAATTTTCTCTATTTCGATTTCATTTTTAAATTCTTCTGTCCCGTTTCTCTTCACTTCTTTTTCGCCTTTCTTCTACTTTCTTTTCAGATCCTCTTTTTTCCCCTCAAACGCTGCAGCCTTCTCCTTCTTCTTGCCTTCCCTTCTCCCCCCCCCAAACAAGCAAGCAAGCAAGAAGCGCATTCTTACGCGCAGATTAAATCACCAGGAATGGAAACCAGAGTAGAAAGTAATTATGAATCACGAGGTACTAATAAACACAGTTTATTGGCGCGGCCGCTAGATGGCAGCGCGAGGCGCGAGGAGCGGGCGGGGCGCTAATGCTGATGGCGGCGACGCCTTAATTAATATAATTTCGCTGTCGCCAAAGCCCTTTTTTGCCTCGTATCGGACGGACGATAAAAGGGGTGATAAGCAGGTGATAAGGATCGCCTCGTAAAAATTGCAATAACAGCATTTCGGGAGACGTGGGAGGAGAGGAGGAGGGAGGGGGAGGAGGAGGGGAGGAGGGAGGGGAGGAGGAGAAGGGAGGGGAGGAGAGGAGGAGGAGAGGAGTGAGGGAGAGAGGGAGGGACAAGCGGAGGGGGATGGGGGAGTAGGAAGAGAATAAGACAGAGGAGAAATGAGGAGTATGGAGATATGGAGGAGAAACATAAAACAACCGAAATCATGTGCAGAACAGAGAAATGACCCCCTCAAAAAAAGAAAGAAAGAAAGAAAGAAAAAGAAAAAAAGCAGAACTAAGATTTGAACAAAGGAAAGACAAAGAGGAAACGAGAGAAAGAGAGAGAGAAAAAAAAAACGAAGAACCAAAAAGAAGCAGAAAAAAATGCAGATAGATAAAGAATAAGAAAAAAACGAAAACGAAAATAAGAGTACAAACAAAAACAAACAAATACAAAACAGCAACAACCGAAGAACCGCAAAGACCGAATAACGACAGAAGAAGAAGCCGACAAGCGCCGAGGGAGCGAGCGAGCGGCGGCGGCGGAGCCCTGCGAGCCTCCCTTATCGCTCGTCGGCTCCAGCGCGCCCGAAGGAAACTGGACCGCCCTGCTTTGGCTATCAGGACCCGGGGGAGGGGGGCGAAGGGGGGGAAAGGGAAAGAAAGAGGGAGGGAGGAAGGAGGGAGAGGGGAAGGGGACGAAAGGGAAAGAAAGAGGAAGGCGGGAGAGAGGGGGAAGGAGCGGGGAAGAGAGGGTGTAAGAAGGAAGGGACGAAGGAGGAAGGAAAGAAGGGAAAGAGGGAGGGGAGAGAGGAAGAGATGAAGGAGAGGGAAGGAGGGAGAGAAGGAGAGAGGGAAGGAAAAGAGGCGTGGGGGAGGGAGGGGAGGTAGTAAAGGAGGAATGAGGGAGAGGGAGGGAAGGGAGGGAAGGGAGGGAAGGGAGGGGCGCTGTGTGCTTAGTCCTGCGTGCAGTGAAAGCGAGGGGCGTCCGTGGCTGTCCGTTGCAAGGAATTCTCATTTACCTTGTAAGTAATGACCGTAATATCTACGCCCATTGCCACGGTCATTACGGTTATGATTAATTACTTACGGAAATATAGTGATAATTACAATGATTGCTGTAGACGTCTTGATACTAACTGAGGACACGGCATAAAGAAAAAGAAAGAAAGAAAGAAAGAAAAAAGTTATATGATATAGGTCATTTCTTTGCTTTTTCTTCTCTCCTTCTTTCTTCCCTTACCTCTTCCTTTCTCTCTCCTCCCGCCATTCCCCTATCCCTTCTTTATGCCTCTTACTCTTAAATCCTTCCTCTGTGTCTTCTCATTCCTCCCTCCTTCCCCCTTCCCTCCTTCTCTCCTCCATCTCTCCCCCTTCCCAGTCCTGCTTCCTTCCCAACCCTCTTTCCCTCCTTCCCCTTCCCTCCCCCCCTCCTTCCCCTCCTTATCACCTCAACTTGAAATTCTTTGTTTCAGACTTATTTCCCGGTGATTTGCGGGCGGCGGCGGAGGGCGCGCCGCCCGCCCTCTCTGTGGGCGGCGATAAGGAAGGGAGTAATTGCGAGGGAGACAGGGGGAAGGCAGAGAAAGGAGAGAAAGGAGAGAAAGGAGAGAGGGAGAGAAAGGAGAGAAAGGAGAGAGGGAGAGAGAGGAGAGGGGGGAAGGAGGGAGACAGAAAAAAAGAGAAATAGAGAAAATAGAGAGATAAAGAAAGACCAAAGATACATACACAGAAAAAAAGAGAGAAAAAAAAAGAAAAGCAGAGAAAAACCGGAGTAGAAACACGAACGAGAGTCGAAACAAGGAAAACAAATAAACGAGACAAGTGGGTCTTGAATCTCATCTCAAAACAGAAGAGATTTTACCTTCGCAGAGACACAAACTTTCCTCTCGTCGTGACATCTGGCGTGACAGGGAATGTAGGAGCAGGAGGGGGGGGGGGAGGGGGAAGGACGGAGAAGGAGAAAGAGGAGAGGAAGAGGGAGAGGGAAGAAGAGGAGGAGGAAGAGGAGAGGAGAGGGAGAGAGAGAAGAGAGAGAGAGAGAGAGAGAGAGAGAGAGAGAGAGAGAGAGAGAGAGAGAGAGAGAGAGAGAGAGAGAGAGAGAGAGAGAGAGAGAGAGAGAGAGAGAGAAAGAGAGAGAGAGAGAGAGAGAGAGAGAGAGAGAGAGAGACAGAGAGTCTACTTGGTGTACAACAAGTGGGTGGTAAAAATTCTGAATGATACGTGTATGTGTGTATCTGTATCCTGCTTGTTTATCTCTCTGTCTCTCTGTTCCTCTATCTATCTACCTATCTCTTCTCCTCTCTTCTCCCTCTCCCTCGATGACGCCACACCGCACGACCGCGAAGGTTGCGCCTCCCCTCCCCTCCCCTCCCCCTTCCCCCCTCCCCCCCTCTCCCCCCTCCCCCTCCCCTCCTCACGCGTTTTCGTTAAATAACATAGCGAGGTGCGGGAGGAACGCCGAGGCTGCTACGTAATGGGGGAGGGAAGGGTTCGGGGAAGAAGAAGGGGGGGGGATAAAAGAGGGGAGAGAGGAGAGGAAGAAATGAAAAAAGAAAAGAAAAAAAGGGGAGAGGAAGGAATAAAAGAGGAAAAGAGAAGAGGAGGGAATAAAGGAACAGAGAAGTGAGGAGGAGAGAAGAAGGAAAAAGGAGAAAAAAGACAAATGTGATAGAAAAAATGATAGAATGGGAAGAGAGGAAGAGGGAAGAGAGGGTGGAGGCCGAGGCTGACACTGTCCGATCTGTCAGCTTGTGGTCACAGCAGCATCACTTATGGTCATTTGGCGCCTCCGTGTGCGTGTACGTGTGCGTGTTGTGTGTCGGTGTGCGTGTCTGTGTGTAGTTCAGTGTGTGTGTGTGCGTGCCTGAGTGTGTGTTGTGTGTGTTGAGATAGAGATAGATAGATAGATAGATAAAAGGATAGGGGATGGGGGTGGGGGTGGGGGGTGGGGTTACGTCACACGTAGGTAACTGTCGATGAGAGGAGGGAGAGGGGGGAGGAGGGAGAGGGAGGTTGGAAGGAGGGGGAAAAGAGGAGAGGGAAGTATGGGAGAGGAAATTTAGAGGAGGAGGTAGAGGGAGAGGGGGAAAGAGAATGGGAATAAATATAGGGTGAGGAGGAGGAATGAGAGGAGGAGAGGGAGGTAGGGGAAAGAAAGGGCAAAGGAAGGGAAGGAAGTAGACGTGAGTGCGTGTGCGTGCGTGTGCGTGAGGCTTCCCGACGCCCGCAACGACACGCCGACACGCACACCGCCCCACAAACGCGTGCGTACACAAGCGCCCGCACCCGGAAACAAGCCACGACGCATCGCAGCGGCTCGCGACTTGCACAGGCTTGCAGAACGGACAACCTTGTCAAGTCGGCCCGATTCGCGCACCCCCCTTCCCCCTCCCCCCCTCCTCCCCCGCCGCGCGCGCGAGTGTCCCTGGCGACCGCAGAGGCCAAGCACACCTGCCAACGCCCAGCAAAGTGACCTCTATAGCCGCGTCCGCCTCGAGGGCCCATAGCAGGGCGTTCTGGCCGAGAGGTGTCATGAGGGCCACGCCATGCGCCTATGTGGGTGACGTCACGGCCCTTCGACGCTCGCCTCTGCGCCTTCTAAGTGCGCGCGAACGGGTCAGGATGCATATCATTTCCATATCATTTCATGCGTGGGTTTATTCCGTGCTAATGCGCTTCCGCGTGCGTGTCCGCGCTCGCCGGCGTCCGCGGGGAGAGTGTATGTAGGACAAACAGGAGCGAGCGTGTGCGTGCGTCCGCGTGTGCGAGTATGTTTGCGTATGCGTGGACGCGTGTGTGTATGTTTGTGTGCGATGTGCGTCCGCGTGTGAGTATGTTTGCGCATGTGTAGACGCGTGTGTGAGTGTGTGTTTGTGTATGTTCGTCCGCGTGTGCGTGTGTTTGTGTATGTTCGTCCGCGTGTGTGTAAGTGTTTGTGTGCGTGTGAGTGTGTTTGTGTGGTGTGTACGCGTGTGTACCCGGTGAGACGAGCAGTGTCGTTGACTCGCGCTTTTACAAAAGTGGGGCCCCCACACGGCCGGCGCGGGGGGGGGGTGAGGGAGGGGGTGGGGGGTGAGGGAGGCTGCAGGCTGCATGTATAGTTCTTGTCCATTTAATTTCCATGTAACTGTACACCCTGGACGAGGCGGCGGGGAGAGAGGAGAGAGAAAGGAGGCGAGAGGAAGAGGAGGAGGCGGAGGAGCGATGAGAGGAGGGCGGAGAGAGAGGAGAGATGGAGGAGGAGAGAAAGCGAGAAGGTGCCAGAGCCTCGCCGCCAGGAACCGCGGGAGGAACGAAGGGCGGCGGAGAAGAGAGAGAGAGAGAGAGAGAGAGAGAGAGAGAGAGAGAGAGAGGAGAGAGAGAGAGAGAGAGAGAGAGAGAGAGAGAGAGAGAGAGAGAGAGAGAGAGAGGAGAGAGCAGATTTAGGAGGCAGCGGGAACAGCGGCAACTGAACCTCTAGATCACCTCGGTCAAAATGGGAAAGAGAAAGACGAAAAAAATAAAAGATAAAAATGAGGAAAGAAAAAACAAGAAGAATAAGGACAATAAATCATAAAAAAGATAAAAGTGAGAGAAAATATATTTCGAAAAAGAAGTAGAAGAGAAAAAGAAAATGGACGAGAATTACAGAGAGAAAAGGGGAGGGAGGGAGGGAGGGGGGGGGGAGGGGGGGGAAGGGAGAAAGGGCGGGAGGGCGTGGATGCCGAGGCGGAGAGCGAGGGGCGGGTGGGGAGGAAGGGGGCGGCGGGGAAGGGCTAGGAACTCAGTGGGGGTTGGAGGGGAGGGAGAGAGGGAGGGAGGAGGGGTGGGATACAGGTTGCAAAGGCAGCTTTATCTGTGCTTGTGTCAGAGTGATGCAACAGAGAACCAACCCAACAGCCATCACTCGCTTGGAGAGGGGTGGGGGGAGGGGGAGGGGAAAGGTGTGGGAGGAAGGGCGTGGAGGGGGAGGGGTGAGGGCGGGGGGAGGGAGGGAACACACCTGGCTTGTGCGCTTATTAGGGCGAAGTCGACGATACATATCCGAGGAAGGGAGAGGGAGGAGAGCGAGGGAGGGAGAATGGGAGGAAGAGAGAGAAAACGAGAATGAAAGAATGCAGTAAGGGTAGACAGAGAGGGAGAGAGAGAGAGGGAGGGAGGGAGGAGAGGAGAGAGAGAGAGAGAGAGAGAGAGAGAGAGAGAGAGAGAGAGAGAGAGAGAGAGAGAGAGAGAGAGAGAGAGACGAAGAGCAAGAGGAGATTAGAATATTCAATAAAACCACAATGACTCTGCAAATATCGAAAATTCCCCGTCCTTTCGAGCGGTCCGATCAAGTGCAACAAGCAGCGCGGGAGACAGTGTTAAATACGAACAGATTAACAGAGAATAAAAAAGACAAAACACCCACTGGCGTTCTCGTGCGTTCCCCTGCGTCACTCTGCGTCGCTGCGTTCCCGCGTTTCTCCTCGTCTTTGTTGCTACGTCTGCCTCTCTGCATCCTTCGCTTTCCTCCAAGGAAATTCCTTCCTTTTTCCCTTCGTAAAAGCCAAGAGCATTAGGCCGAAATTTCCTCTTCTTTCCCGCCAAGGAAGTCGAGAGTACGACACCCGCGAAGGCCGCCGCCGAGACAGTCACAAAGTCGACGGTTTGCTTCTCGCGTATTTTGCACATTCTTCTCCTCTTGCTCATCAAGGCACGGGATATGTAAGTGTTCGGGTATGTGTGTGTTCTTTTTCGTATGTGCGTTCACGTATGTAAGTGTATGCGCGTTGGTGTATGTGTGCAGAAGGATGTTTATTTTTATCTTAATTTTAATTTCCTTTAGCTACGGTAAGCGCGTGAAAAGGGATGCCAATTTCTCCTCTCTTCCTTTTTCTCCACGGTGGCGTTTGGTACACAATACCGTTTGTTTAAAAACAGGAAGCCTCTCATGGGAAATTTAAACTTCGGAAAATTCGCCATTCGACAGCGCTGCGGGTAGATGACTCTCCATTTCTGACAGTGTTTCACCGGGGTTCGATATCTTTTGAACCCTCGCTGCCACAGGGAACCCGCGAAATCTATTTAATACAATTAATAAAAAGATTAGCTTGGGGGTCGAGGCATAATTCACTCGCTCGTTGCGCTGTTTCCGAGAGCGGCCGCGAGATGGCTCTGGCGACGCCGGGAACTAAGTCGAGGGTTTGCCGCCCATCCATTGCGAAAATGATTATGCTGTTCCTGGACGCAGCAAATGCACTCTAGTGTTTGCCGGGGATTATATAAAGTCGATGAGATTTTTTCCCTTTCCAAATATGGTCTTCCTTGAGAGATCTGACAAAGGGAGAGGTGGAGGAGGAGCGAGAGGAGTGGGGTTTGCCGCCCGCAGAGTTTAGCCGAGCATCTTCGAGGTGATGCGAAGTGTGTCGGAGTTACTTGCCAGAATGTTGAGTCAAATAACTGTTCTCTCTCTCTCTCTCTCTCTCTCTCTCTCTCTCTCTCTCTCTCTCTCTCTCTCTCTCTCTCTCTCTTCTCTCTCTCTCTCTCTCTCTCTCTCTCTCTGTCTCTCTGCCTCACATCCCTTCCTCTCTCTCTCACTCCTTTTCCTTCATTCTCTCCCCTTACTCTCACACACACAACCTCTCCCTCTCTCACTCTCCCTTCCTCTCCCTCCCTGCCGCGATCAGCGTGTTAGTCTCGGATTAATTCAGCACCAAAGCTCAAAATCCCACTAAAGTTATTAGTAATTAGAAACGTACTCAAGAGTCATGTTCATACCTTCGTCGTGGTGGCCAGTGGCGCGATCTGAGAGGGAGAGAGAGACAACATGGCTGTAAAAAAAGTGTTCAACCTCGAATGCTCATTGGTTACCTTTTTATTTTCATTATTTTTGAATGCGCATAAACCAAAGACAATCGTACAAATGACACATTAAAAGAACAACGGAAACAAAGACAAAACGGGAAAAAAAAACAACAAAAAGACGAAAAAATTGATAAAAATCGTACATGACCTTAAAAAGAAATATGATTTCTTTCATTTTTGAACGGCAACTGTTCAGAACGAGCCCTTTACGAGCACATAGAGGTTTCATTCGCAAAATCAGTAACAAAGAATTAAAAAAAAGACAAAGCCATCATGCACAATCATGAAGATAAAACACAGAATGTGAATAATGATGATAATAAGGATAATGATGATAAAAGTCAAGAGGCAGAGCATCTCAGCCGCTAACCATGCCACAAAGAAGCCATTATCATTCGTTTGTTTGTTTCCTTGTTTTGCTTTTGGCTCTAAGACCTATGAGATCAGCCCCCTCCCCCCCTACCCCCTCCCGGCCCCTCGCTCTGACTTCAAGGTCTCGGGGAATTAACTTCATATTTCTTGCTTAGTTTCTTTTACTCTCCGTCACTGTTATTCTTATTTTCTTCCCATTTTCCATCTTAATTATTCTTAATTATCCTTCTGCTTCTCCTGCTTTCTCCGTTCTGCTTCTCTTCTCCCCTTTTTTCTCTAATTCACTTCCCCTCTTCCTCCTTCTCCTCCTTTCCACGTCAGCCTCCTCCTCTCCTCCTCCTCCTTGTCCACCTTCACCTCTTCCTCCTAATCCTCCTCCTAAATCCTCCTCGTCCTCCTCTTCCCCCCTCCCCCCTCCCCCCTCCCCCCAAAGGCCAACGGGAAACCTGGACACGTTCGGCCGATCTTTTGTTTTGAGGTTTTTAAGATTATTGCTTTTTTTTGTTTTGTTTCTTTTTGTTTGTTTTATATTAATTTGAGTCCGCAGTAATCCGGTGCATGAGGGAAAGAGGAGGAGGAGGAGGAGGAAAAGGGAGAGGAGGGAGAGAGGAGACGAGGTACAGGAGGAAGTAGAGGAGGAGGAGGAAGATGAGGTAGAGAAAGAGGAGATGGAAGAGGTGTAGAAGGAGGAAGAAGAGGAGGAGAATAAGAAGGAGGAGGAGGAGAAATAGGAGGTGGAAGAAGAGGAGGAGAATAAGGTGGAAGAAGAGAGGAGGAGGAAGAGGAGGAGGAGAATAAGAAGGAGGAAGGAGCGTTTTTGCGCGTCGTTACGTGATGCTGGAGCGGCGCCGAGATCTGCCGCGCCGTTTCTTCTCCAACACTCGCTCGTTCGCTCGTGCTCGCCCTCCCTCTTTTTCTCCCTCTGTTTACTCGCTGCGCTAACTGTATCGCCGTTTAACTACCGGATTACGCTGCTACGCTGTCCGGGAAGGAGCGCCGGTTCGATCCGATCGCCGAGGAGCGCAGGCGGGGCGCGGGGCGGGGGCGCTCAAGGCTGGAGGCGCGTCACGGTTCGTCTGTCTGTCTGTCTGTCTCTCTTATCTCTCTCTCTCCTCTTTATCTATCTCTCTCTCCTCTTTTCCCTCTCCTTTATCTTCATATCTATCTCCTCTTTTCGGCCGTCTCTTCTAATCCGTCTGTTCCTTCATCCTTCCCTCTGTAATCCCGACGTGAGTCTCCTCCAGGAGTTGCCCTTTTCCGTACCTCCTCCACTTCTGTTTAATACTCCCATTTGTCTGTATTTCTCCTCTTCCTCTCTCCACTTCCCTCCATCTTCCCCTCCTCTCCTCTCCCTCTTCCTCTCTCCACTTCCCTCCCTCTCTCTCTCCCTTCCAGAAGAAGCGTGCGGCTGGAGCGCGACACGGTCCAGCTGCCTCACGTTGCTACAAGGCGCGACCGCAGAAGTCAACGTCAACTCCTCAGATTCAACCTTTTTTGAAGTCAAGTTCTGACACCCGTTAGATGCTCACCCCCTTCACCCTTTCTTTCTCCCCCTCACCCACCCTCTCTTCTCCCTTCTCCCTTCACCCTTTCCCCCCTCACCACCCTTCTCCCTTCCTCCCCCTTCACCCTTTCCCCACTCTCCTCCATGACCCTCCTTCCCTCGCCCTTCCTCCCTCCTCCGCCATCCCCTACCCCCCTTCCTCCTTCCCCCTCCCATTGCTTGTAATTCCTCATCTTTACCCTCCCTCCCACCTATCCCCCCCTCTCCTTCTCCTCTCTCCTCCTTCTCCTTCCTCCTCCTCCTCTCCCTTCCTTCTCCCCCTTCGTCTTAAGCGACCTCCGGGAACCTAGCGAGGTCGCTGTCATAAGAAGTGGTAGATGGAGAGATAGATAGATGAATAGGTAGGTAGGTAGGTGGAGAGAGAGTGAGAGAGTGAGAGAGTGAGAGAGAGAGAGAGAGAGAGAGAGAGAGAGAGGAGAGAGAGAGAGAGAGAGAGAGAGAGAGAGAGAGAGAGAGAGAGAGAGAGAGAGAGAGAGAGAGTCGACATAATGGTGCCAGAGAGCGTGTGGGTGCGGGGGAGGGAAGAGAAGGCGGGGAGGGGTGGGGAGAAGGGGGGAGGGGGTTGGACAACAAAGGGCTATAGAGAGAAAGAACTCGCCACCAATGCAAGGTACGAAAGTGAATAGAAAGAGACAAAAAATGAAAGGGGAAAAAGAGCGAGGCCCGATCACAAAGGGAGGAGCGAAAGAGATGTGGCCTGATGAGGTGGCGGGAAAGCAGGGTAGACAAGGGCGTGGGGGCGGCCTGGCAGGGAAGATGCAGTGCTACAAACATCGGCATTGCCTGGGTAATCCCCTGCCGACCCCCCCTCCCCCTCCTCCCCCTGCCCCTCCGTCGCGAGTCCGGCCAGTGCGAGCGTGACGTGGCCGGGCGGGATCGCGTCCTTCTGCTCATTACGGCGCCATTTCCAAGTCCGTTTTCGAGGCCCATTCATCGGCGCCCACTGACGGCGTGCGTCGGGAGGGGCGTCGGGGCGCGCACGCACGCCTCCACGACCTTCATTTACTGATTTACATCACGCGAAGTCGCCTTTTGTGCGGCGTCGTCGAATCGAAATTGAATATCCCGTAAAAAGAACATAAATTGTGACGTCTCCCGCCCGCCCGCCCGCCTCGCTCTCCCGGGCGTTCATTCCGACCCCTGTTATCAGATCCTCCTTCTCTTCTCTTCTGCCTCCTCCTTCTTCTCCTCCTTTATCTCGCACAAGCAGCCGATCGCCGCCTTCTCACGTAACCCATTCATCTCCGGCGTTCGCTAATTCGTTCGCTCGGCGGCGGATGTCACCCGAGCGAACGCGGCCTTCGACGTTCGTTCGGCTTCGCTTGGCTTCGCTTGGCGTGTGTGCTGCTCGCCTCTCCGCCTCCTGCTCGCTCGCCTCACACCTCCGCCTCCTGGGCTCGCTCGCCTCGCTTCCCCTCGCTCGGCCTCCTCCGCCGGGGGGAGGCTCTCCTTTCGCTCCTCTCCTTTCTTCTCTCTCCCTCTCCTTCATTCCTCTCCCTGTGCCTCGGCTACCCCTTCCTCCCTCCCTCTCCCTCTCTCCCTCGCCCTCTCCCTCACTCCCTCGCCCTCTGCATCTCCCTCTCTCCCTCTCCCGCCGAAGACCATCTGCGTCACTCGCCCGTTTTTAGCGTTTAAATCTCCGGCAACAAAGCGGCGCGCACGCGCTCCTGCTCCCTCGGGGCGCATGGCAACCTCGCGCGGGGCTTCTTGCGCGTCGAGCGGAGATGAAGGCTTTTTAAAGGAATTTTTAAGGATTTTTTTTTTTTTTTTTTTGGCTTTTTAAGTTTATTGGATGTTATCTGTAAGGCTTTTACTGAGAGTTTACTTAAATTTTCTCTGCAGAGCTATTTAAGTCTTTTCAGAATCGTTTTCAGGATTTTTGCAGTTTTTGAGGATTTTTTTTCCAGGGTTTTTGGGCCGGTCTTATCGGCGGGGAACGCGGGGCAAGAAGGGGATTTATGGGCGCGGAGGTCGGGCGCCGCGATGCCGCGAGCGATAGTGTCTCACGGCACCAGGAACTCATATGCATGTATATAATATATATATATATATATATATATATATATATATATATATATATATATATATATATATATACACACTCATATATATATACATATGTATGTATACATGCACACACATGTACACGCGGGCGCGCCTGCCCGCCGCGCGTCACACGCGGCGCGCCGGCTAACGCGCGCCTCGAGCCTCGAGCCTCGACGCAGCGGCGCAAAAATCGCGAAAATCTGAGACGAACAGTTGCAAAATGTAACAAAGTTCGCGACTGAACACGAGGAACAACTTCTTGCACAAACAGTATACCGAGAGTGCGTGCGTGAGTGTGTATGTGCGTGCGTGCTTGCGTGCCTGCAGACAGGTGTGGGAAAACAGTTTGAGTTCGTTTTTGCAATAGCAAATTTCCTCGCAAGATCTCCTTAAGGATGACGTAGGAGAGAGGGGAAGAGGGAGACGAGGAGGAAGAAGAAGAAAGAAGTAGAGGAAAGAGAGGAGGAGGAGGAGGAGGAGGATCCCTGGCCGTGGAATCCTGAAGGAGTTTATTGTGCAGCGGGAGAGGCCAGCATCACGAAGCGGGTCACGGGAGGAGAGGGAGAAGGGAGAGGAAAGGGGGCGGGGGAGGGAGAGAAGGAAGGGGGGAGGCGAAAAGAGAAAGAGAGAAACCAAGGAAGGAGAGAAAAGTAGCAGCGGATAATCTTTGTACAACTCTTCTTTTTAAGAGTCCTACGCCCTCTTTAACAACGCCCCCCTTCCCCTCCCCCTCGCCCCCCTCCCTTTGTGGACACGGGAGCGGCGTCGCTTCCTCTCCCTCCCTTCGGTCGCCTTCGCTCGCAGCCTCACCCGCGGGCGGCGTCGAAGGCAGGCGAACGGCAGCGCCACGCCGCCGCCGCCGCCTCTCGGCCTCTGGCGGCGCCGTTCGCCAGCAGAGGTCGCAGGTCGCCCCGGACGCCGCGGGCGCGTCGGAGCGTCCGCGCGCAGGCCGCCCATCGCCGTCGCCGGTCGGGGCGGTCGGTGGGCGGGGCGCGTCCCTCGGCGAATCGATCGGCGTCCGTCGGGCCGTCGGACAATGGCGACGCGGAGGATCTTCTCACAGCCGTCAGACGCGAACCGGAAGCGGAGGGCACGACGAGATTGCCATCGAGGACAGGTACTTGTCCCTCCCCCTCCCCCCCCCCTCTCCTGTCTCTCTGTCTCTTCCTCCTCCTCCTCTTCCTCCTGCCCCCTCCACCCGCCCAACCGCCCTCCCGCCACCACGACGGACGCCGCCGCCCTTCCGGTGCGGTGTGGAAACGCGCGCCCACGCCCTCGATACGAGCCGCCCGTACCCTCCTCCTCTGTGTGGCTCAGCACGACTTCCAGCCCTTCCTTTATGCCTCCTTCAGGTCGGCTTTCTCTCCTCCGGCGCCCATTTCCTCGCTTCTCCGCGGAGAAATGTCAGCGGAGACACGCCGAAGGAAGTGACAGCGAATCCCTGGACGAGATTCCGTTACCGAGTCATTTTCGAAAGATGACGCCTTGATAGCGCTTGTGTCTGTCAAACTTCATTATCCTTCTTCCTCTCCTGAAGCCGCGACTCACTCTCCGCCATCCGCCTCCTTCTTGATTCTATTTCTATATCTCTTTCTCCTTCGTCTGGATAATTCCTAATCCCTCCTTCTATTCAGCTAGACATCCTCAGACCAATCTCCTATCACCTTTTCCTATCTCCCTTCTTCTATTGCTTTCCCTCCTCTTCCTTCCTTCTATCACTCTCATTCCTTCTTTCTCTCCCTCTTTTAACCTCTTCTTTCCCTCTTTTCCCCCCTTTAATCCTCTCCACCTCTGCTCTTCTCCCCTTTGCATGTTCCTCCGTCCCCTTCCCCACCCTTCCTTCCCCCACACAGCCAAAACATGTTTCTTTCTTTGTTTTTCTTTCCTTCTCCTCTCTTTTAACACTTTCTACCCCTCCTCTCTTCCCCCTTTAATCCTCCTCCTCCTCCTCCTCCCCTCTCCCCCCTCACCCCCACCAACACAGCACCTCGAACGGAAGTCGGAGGACAGTGTTGAGGAATCTGTAATGAGAGCATTGTTTTGCCACACAATGCCCAGTTTTTCTCCCTCTTTCCTTCTCTCTCTCTCCTTCCCCGAGACAGCACGGCACCTCGCTCTTGGGAGGACTTGCAGGAGGAGGAGAGAAGAGGAAGAAAAGAAGGAGGAGGTGGGAAGGCGAGAGAAGAATGGAAGAAGAGAGAGAGAGAAGAAGAGAGAAGAAAGGGAAAGAGATGGATGGGGACAGAAGGAAGGGGGGGGAGAAGGGAAAGAGAGGAGAAGAAGAGAAGAAAAAAGAAGAGAACAAGAATGAAAGTGGGAAGAGAAGGGAAGAAGAGGCCGAGGAGGAGGGGGGGGGGGAATGGAAAGGTGTGATGCTTTGTAAATTATCTATTTCCACTCTCTTTATCTCCGCCCTTATTATTTCTTTTCATCGTATTCCACTTCCTTCTTCACTCCTCTCGTAATTTCTCGTCATTATAATAATTCTCATTAATTTCATTGAAAAACAGAGAGAGAGACAGAGACGAGAGAGAGAGAGAGTGAGCGATAAAAGAAACAGAGAGGGAGAGAATGTAAGAAACAGAGAGAGAATAAAAGAGAAAATAAGAGAGAGATAGAAAAACAAACAAAGAGACAGAAAATAAGAACAACATCGAACCCCATCACTGAACCTTCTCCTCCCCCCTCCCCCTCCCCCTCCCCTCCCCCTCCCCTCGAGAACCCCTCAAAAGCGAGCGAAAACGACAAGGTGTTCGCCATGACGATAAAACGGCATCGCGGGCCATCAAATCATCAGGCGCCGTATCTTCCCCGTCGATGTCGTGATGGGACTCAGCGCGCCTCTCGCTCTCTCTCTCTCTCTCTCTCTCTCTCTCTCTCTCTCTCTCTCTCTCTCTCTCTCTCTCTCTCTCTCTCTCTCTCTCTCTCTCTCTCTCTCTCTATATATTCGCATGTGTATGTCTCTGTCTATTTATTTTCATTTCATTATCTACCCTTTATATACACCAGATAAGAAGGAAGGAAGGGGAGGGAGGAGAGAGAGAGAGGGAGAGAGAGAGAGAGAGAGAGAGAGAGAGAGAGAGAGAGAGAGGAGAGGAGAGAGAGAGAGAGAGAGAGAGAGAGAGAGAGAGAGAGAGAGAGAGAGAGTGAGAGTGAGATAGATAGGTAAAATGATAGATAATAAGATAGATAGGTAGACAGATAGATACATAGATTGTTAGTTAGATAGATAGATAAGTCTACGAAAATAGATAGATAAACTGATAGACAGATAAAGAGAGATAAAAGGATAAACAAATAGATGGACAGATAAGTACAACCCGAGCGAGGGCCACATCCGGGGCTCCCGCAGGTGCCGCTCTCGTAACGGTTCCTTCGCGATCCTACGACGCCTCGCATCTCCTCTTCCCCCCCCCCTCTCTCCTCCTGCTTCTTCATTCCTCACCTTCTCTTCCTCCTCCTCTTCCCCCTCCCTCTCTCCTCCACCTCCTCTCTTCCTCCTGCTTCTTCATTCTTCTCCTTCTCTTCCTCCTCCTCTTCCCCCTCCCTCTCTCCTCCACCTCCTCTCTTCCTCCTGCTTCTTCATTCCTCACCTTCTCTTCCTCCTCCTCTTCCCCTCCCTCTCTCCTCCACCTCCTCTCTTCCTCCTGCTTCATCCCTTTTCCACCTGTTTCCTTCTTTCTCTTACTCCTCTTCTTTCCTCTCCTACTCCTCCTCTCTTCTTCTATCCCCCTTTAACTTATTCCCCTTCATTCCTCACCTTCTTTTCCTCCTCCTCTTCCCCCGCCCTTCTCTCTTTCCTTCTCCTCTCCCCTTTTCTTCCACTCCTCTCCCCCTCCTCCCTTCCACCCCTTTTTCTTGTCTTCTTTCGTAGTTTTTCTTATAGATCTTGCGAGCGATGAAGGGAGATGGAGGACGAAAGAGGAAGGAGGAGGGAGGCAGGAGGAGGAGGAGGGGGAGGAGGAGTAGGAGGGAGGAGGAGGAGGAGGAGGAGGAGAGGAGGAGAGGAGGAGGAGGAGAGGAGGGAGGAGGAGGAGGAGGAGGAGAGGAGGAGGAGGAGGGAGGAGGAGGGCGAAGAAGGGTGTATGGAGTTCCGTTCCTGGAGATCCACTTAAGGACCGTTTGCCTCAATTTTTCCTCCATCTCCCGTAACGTTCTCGTCGCCAGCTTCCTCTCCACCCCCCCCCTCCTGCTTCTTCCTTTCTTCCTATCTTCCACTATTCTCATTCTTTTCTCTTTTCGTACTCCCTGTCTTCCTTACCTCCATTCTCTTCCCCCTATCCTCCTCTTCCTCTTTCTCCATTTCCCCACAATTCCCTCATTCATTCCTTTCCCTCGCCTCCACCCATTCCCCCCTCCCCTCCCCTTCCCCCATCTTCCCTCACCCCCTTCCATTCCCCCCTTGGGCGCGTCGACCCCCCCCCCCCCCCCCCCCGATGACAAGATCAGCGCGGGCGCAAAGGCCGCTTCGCCTCCGATCTCTGTTTACCTGTTTTGGTGTGTTAGCGCCGCGCGTGTAATCAGGCTGATGCTATCATTTAATAAAGTATAATCCCGCGTCTCTGGGAGTCTGCGGTCGGCGCTGCGATCGGCCTCGCTATCGCTCTTTCGCGCGCTCTCTCTCTCTCACGCTCTTTCGGTCTCTCTCTTTTTCCTTCTTTATCTCTCTCTCTCTGTTTCGGGATTTTCACCCTTAAACACCCTGTAATTAAGGCCGCGCACATCGTTCGTGTGGGAAGGGCGACACCGCTGACCTCTCGCGGCTGAAAAACTCACATTGATTTCGAGAACACCGAAAGGGAGAAATGGCGATGCAGTTTGATTAATCTCCTGAAATCAGTCTTGGACTTAAATACGCAAAGCCGTTGCCTTTCATTTCTATTTGTTCGTGTAATATCTATCTATCTACCTATCTACCTATCCATCGCTTTCTCTTTTTACACGTGTTTGTGTGTGTGTGTGTGTGTGTGTGTATAAAAGGCAGAGCTTGCCAGCTACTCCGCGGCGGCCGCAGCCCGCAGCGGCGCACCCACAGTACATAGTTGTGGTATTGTGTATGACAGGATCAAGCACCGTGTTCCTGACGGCTAATGCTGGCCCGGGGTGGTGGCGTGCGCGCCTCCATCTCCTGGCTCGGCTCAGAAAAAAGCATGTTTGTTGTACCCGAGAAATGATCGTATCGCTTCCCTGAAACCCGACGACGACCTCTCCGACGACCGACCGAGCGGCGACGACCGAACGACCCGACCGACCGGCCTCGGCGTCGACCCCGGATGCCTCCCGCTGATAAAGATGTCATCGGCGGCCGCTTCGATCTCGCTGTCGCCCTCCGCTCGCTCTCTCGTCTCCCGGCCTTTCATCTCCTCCGCAAGTGCCGCGGCCGCGTCGCCCGCAAAAAGCGTCGCAAAAAAGGCATAAAGACACACGCCGCCCCTTCCACCTGGCGGCCGATCGCGTAAGGGCGGAGGGCGCGGGGACGGGCAGGGAAGAGCGGCAAGAAATTCCTCGCCATTGCACTAACCCACAACGATTCTTGCTACCCAGTAATTACACCAAAAACAGGAAAATGAGAGAGAGAGAGAGAGAGAGAGAGAGAGAGAGAGAGAGAGAGAGAGAGAGAGAGAGAGAGAGAGAGAGAGAGAGAGAGAGAGAGAGAGAGAGAGGGAGAGAGAGAGGGCAGAATGCTGCGCTCCCACGAGGGTGAGGAGAGGACCCCACGCCGGCCGCCGTTCCCGCGATCACTCATGCTGGCGGCCCCGACGGTGGTCCGGCCGTCAGCGGCGCCGCTAACTGATTGTTCGCCGGGGAAAGGCGGCCCAGCCGGGCGGCGGGGCGGGCGGGCGCGCAACAGGTCAGATTCGTGGGGGGTGAGCGCGGGTCACTCGCCTAATTATCGTGCATGAGGCTCCTTGCTTCGTGGGGGACGCGGCCTCGGGTCAGGCGCCGCGATGGTCGTGGCGGAGGGTCAGATGCGCGCAGATTGGCCAGGGGCGTGACGGAGACGGTCCCGGCGGCGGCGAGGGCGGTCGGTCGACGAAATCGGGCGCGGCGGGCGAGCCTCCCGAGATCTCGCTCTGCGCTGAAGGGGTCGCGAACGCCCTTGGGAGCGCTGAGCCGCTGGAAAGGCGGCGAAAGCCAGTGTTTCTGCTCGTGCGGCGTCCGTGTTTCTCACGAACGGCGTCGTGAGCGAGCGACATTAGCCGGCGTCACGAGTCGGCTGTGGGCGCTTGTCGTTCCTGTCGCTGGCGAGTCCGGGCGCGAGGCGGGCGGCCGAGGGTGAGAAGCGGCCGCGCGTCGAGGGTTCGGCAGCGCCTCGGGACGCGCGACCGACCCAGGATCATCTTAAAGAATCCTTCGGTCGGCAAGGCCAGGCGGCCGACCAGCCGTCGCGGCCAAATTAATTGCAAAGATATCAGCCCGACCGCTTTCTTAATTTCAGGAATGCTAATGATGCTTTCAGGGATGTACTTAGTGCTATAAAGATCCCGCACACAAATTGCGAAGCCCTCCCGTCGGCCCATGTTTATCAACAGCTTTTTATCGGCCAAATTAGCAATTATCTTCTATCAAGCTTTTAATATGTCCAAAGTGCCTGTTAATCGCGGCCAATTTTCGGAATAATGTGGCGGATAAATAGAAGCCCAAAGGTTAGCCATCGCCGGCAGCCACGGCCGCCGCCGCCCCGCCGCCCGCAGACGGCGCTCGGGACGCCCTCGCCGTCCCCCTCCGCCCGGCCCTCTGCAGCGCCCGTCCGCCCGTCCGCGGCGCTCCCGGGCACGCACTTAATCGCGTCTGCCGTGATGGATGCCTCGGATCGAGCTCCCTGACGCGACCACACAGATAAGCATCTCGCGACTCGGAGATGCGAGGCTCGGCGGTGCCTCTGGACGCCATGTTGGGCGGGAGAGGGAGGGGGGGGGAAGGGGGAGAGGAGGGAGAGAAGGAGGGAGGGAAGAGGAGGGAAGGGATGGGAGAGGGAGGAGGAAGGTAATGGAGGGGGAGAGGGAGGGAGGGAAGGGAGAGGAGGGGATAGCAAAGGAAAGGGGGAGGGGGAGGGGCGGGAGAGACCAGCGATGGGAGTTCCCACTTTTTCTCTCTTTTTTCCTCATTTTTTTTCTTTAAGCGCGGGATCCGGAGTGCCTTCGGATTCCACCGGATTTACGGATTTCTGGGATTTGCAGAGCGGCGGAGAAGGTTCCTCCGGGGCGGATTCGGTCCCGATTTTCCTTCGTGGGAAAAAAGAGAAAAAGAATATCCGTGTCCTTGTCTCTCCATCTCCGTATCTCGAACCTCCCATCTATCTATCTCATCTGACTGCGATATCCTTGTTCCAAATCTCCTAATGATACATCCTTCGCCTTTTTATCAGATCACGTCCTGGATCCTTCGGACCCCATTAGCGCCCTCCCCCCCCCCTCCCCTCCCTCACGCCCTACGTACCCCCCGCAATCCTCGTGACTTGGCTGAGTGTGAGACTCCGAGGGAGAAGCAGGAGGCTTCCTGGATGCCCTCGGAGCAAGGAGAGGGGGGGGGGGAGGAGGAGAGGAGGAAGAGAAGTGGAGAGGAGGAGAAATGAAGGAGCAAGGGAGGAGAAGGAGAGGAGAGGGAGAAGAAGAGAGGAGAAAGAGAAGAGTAAATGAGGCAAGGGGGAGGGAGGAAGAACTCCCAAGAAGAAATCCTAAACAGAAGAGAACCTCATAACCCAAGCTCTTTATCTGCGAGGGAATGAGGGAGAGAGGGAGAGGGAAGGAGGAGAAGGATACGCAACGAGAAAGACACAAAAGAGAATAAGAAATAACAACCTCTAAAAAAGAAAGACAAATGAAAAAGGAAACTCAAGATCCGGAAAAGAATTCCCGGCGCACATTTCCAACTCAGAAGGAGCGGCGAGCGCCCGCCCGCGCGTGGCGGCCGTGCGGGCGGTGGGCGGGATCCGCAGCCCTCGGTAGGACTGGCCAAGAACAGGATGCCTTTTGTGCGTCGGCTGCAGGAGAATTCCCCAAAGAGTCCTGATTAACGGGCGGGACGTGCGCGGCCGGCCAGGCCACGGCAGCAGCCAGCGGACTCAATGGCGATATTATTTCTGTCTGGTCGGGTCGTGATTTGCAGCCGTCGCTTCGGCTTTTTTGGCTCTTTATTTCTCTTTCGCGCTTTTGGATTCGCGGTTTTAGGACGGGGGTTGTTGGGTGCTGGGGGGGGGTTAGGAAGGGTGATGAGTAAATAACTGCAGTGAGAGGGAGGGAGGGAAGGAGAGAAAGAGAGAGAGAGAGAGAGAGAAGAGAGAGAGAGAGAGAGAGAGAGAGAGAGAGAGAGAGAGAGAGAGAGAGAGAGAGAGAGAGAGAGAAGAGAAGAGAGAGAGAGAGAGAGACTGTACTCTCACAAAGAAAACGGAAAGAGGGAAGGATGGGAAAAAGACTCACACGAAATAACCACTGCAAGGCCAATAACAAGTATTCACACACATACACAGATGCAGGAATATATTGCCCGCAATTGCAAAGTCACAGCGACGCGGTTGCTATGGGAACCTCTCTTTCCACTTTCCACAGATTCTCCTGTGAATTCTCTCTCGCGCTGATGCAAGAAATCCCCCCCCTCCTTCCCTTCCCTCCTCCCTCCCCACACCCCTCCCTTCCTCTCCCTTCCCACCCTCCCATTCCCTCCCCGCACTCCCTCCCTCTTCTCCTCCCCTCCCCCCTCCCCCCCTCGCCCGTCGCAAGGCATTTAGGTCAAGCAGTCTTTCTTAATGTCAAGTGTGACATCGAGGGTCGAGGAGCTGTCCGCCGGCGTCTGGCGGGGCGGGAGGGGGGGGGGACTGATTCATTTTTAAAGTGTGATGCTTAATGGTGACTCTTAAAAGGGTAATGGTTAGCCTTTTTCGCCGTCTTCATCTCCTTTTCTTCTCATTATTTCCCTATTATTCCGTTTTATTATAATCTATCATGTCATATTTCTATTTTCTTGTTAACCTTATCAATACATCCATTATTTCCCATTATTCCTTGGTAACATTTCTCCCATTATCTCTCCCCTTTCCTACCATTCACTACCATTCCTACTTCCATTTCCATTACTTCCCATGACTCCCTCTCACCATTCCCCCCCATCGTTCCAAGTTCTTTTACCCCCATCGTCTCCCCATTATTCTAAGCTCCCCATTACCTAAGTCCTCCTCCTCGCTCGCCAAGTCCCGCTGCAGTGCCAGGGACCGCGTTAACTGTTAGCATTTATCACTCGCACCAAGAATCGTCCATCATTAGCAGACAACAAAATTCATATAAGGAAAGATCTGGGCGATAAAACGAGGGAGGAGAAGGAAAAAATCAAAAATATATACACGAATGAACAAAACACAGGCATAAAAACCCGGTTTGGCGAGCTGGTTTTGACCTCAAAATATCCACGTCAAAACAATCAAGATGTTGCTTTAAGGAAAGTTAAGGAGAGAGAGAGAGAGAGAGAGAGAGAGAGAGAGAGAGAGAGAGAGAGAGAGAGAGAGAGAGAGAGAGAGAGAGAGAGAAGAGAGAGAGAGAAGAGAAGAGAAGAGAAGAGAAGAGAAGAGAAGAGAGAAGAGAGAAGAGAGAAGAGAGAAGAGAGAAGAGAGAAGAGAAAAGAGAGAAGAGAAAAGATGGACAGAAAGAAAGAAAGAGAAAGTAAAACTGCAAAGACAGAAAGAGACCCTGGAGAAAGGGCATAAAACTCTCCTCCTCCTCCTCCTCCTTCCTCCTCCTCCCTCCAGTCCCACCACCAACCTCCCTCCCCCCCCTCCGCCAGACCAGTACAACGAGCGCTCCGGAGATCTGTGTTCAAGGGAGTCTGATTCGCTTAAGAGGCAATCTGATCTAATGAATCGAATGCCTCGGCGCGTTGCAGCACACTTGTTTTGCAACACTTGCCGACGGGGAGAGGAGGCGGAGGAGGAGGGGGGAGGAGGGGAAGGGGAGGAGGGGGAGGAGGGGAGGAGGGGGGAGGGGGAGGGAGAGGGGGGGGGGAGGGGGAGGAGGGGAGGAGGGGAAGGGGAGAGGATGGTGGGGGTAGAGTGGGGGGGAAAGAAAAAAAACAGTAACAACCCACCTACTCCCTCTCTCCTAATAAAAATAAATGAATAAATAAATAAAAAACAGCAAATATGAAGAGAGAGAAAGAGAGAGAGAGAGAGAGAAAAAAAAAAAAACTCGAGTACCCCCCCCCCTTCA
The DNA here is from genome assembly GCF_003789085.1 of Penaeus vannamei. Taxonomy (NCBI): domain Eukaryota; kingdom Metazoa; phylum Arthropoda; class Malacostraca; order Decapoda; family Penaeidae; genus Penaeus; species Penaeus vannamei. The sequence goes on along the minus strand of NW_020869420.1, from coordinate 760,891 downwards.
GTCTACCCCGCATACCGACGGCGTATTCAGAATCTCGTATTAATAGGAGCCAAAAGGCCGGTCTTTGTGGGGGTTTATACGAAAATATCTTGCGCGGGTTGTCAGGGCGGCCGCCGGACCAGGAGGGGAATGCTGCTCGGCCTGATTGCTCGTCCATCCTTTCTCTTCGGGTGGAGGAGGGAGGTGGAGGGGGGGAGGGAGAGGTGGAGGTGGAGGTGGAGTGGAGGGAGGAGGTGGAGGTGGAGGTGGAGGTGGAGGAGGGTGGGAGAGGAGGGGAGGGGAGGGTGAGGAGGAGGGGGAGGTGGAGGGAGGTGGAGGAGAGAGAGGGAGGAAGAGGGGGAGGAGGTGGAGGAGATGGAAGAGGAGGATTGGAAAGAGGAGGTAGAGGAGAAGGAGGTGAAGGTGGAAGTGGAGAGAGGTGAAGGAGGAGGAGGAGGAGGAGGGAGGAGTAGAAAATGGGGAAGAGAGGAGAAGGAGAAGGAGGGAGAACAAGTGACGGAGGCGGCGGGCGGAGAGAAGGAAGAGGCAAATACCAATAAGAAAAACGATGATGCAAATACCGATAATAAAGATGATGTAATAAAGATAATGATAATAACAATAGCGTAAGAAGGAGCAGGAGGCGGGGGAGGAAAAGATAAGAAGCCAAAACTTAATAATCCAAGATGCTTCGATTTTTTTTTTATTATGATATTAATTTCAATCAGCCTCGTTCAATATCCTCCGTTATCTTAATTTAATTATCTCTTAATGGGCGGCGGAAGGTAATTAATATTTCCCTCTCTCCTTAGAGGTGCTTTCTTCTCTTAATGAATCGTTATCTTTATCTTATTGCTTTTGTCTTATCTTGTCTTGCTTCTCTCGGATGGATGATGATGATGGAGGGGGAGGGGGAGGAGGGGGAGGGAGGAGGGAGGAGGGAGGAGGGAGGAGGGAGGGAGGAGGGAGGAGGAGGAGGAGGGAGGAGGGGGAAGAGGAAGAGGAGAAGGAACAAAAAAAAAAAAAGGAGACGAAAGATCACGAATATTAAAAATAACCAAAAACAGCACAAGAAAAATAAGACAGAAAAAATAAAATGAAAATGAAAATGAAAAAATAAAATGAAATAAAAGAAAAAGAAAGAACGCATAATAACAGGAGAGAAAGGGTCGGCCTCTCCGCCATGACACTTTGTTCGAGACGACCCTCGATGCCCGGATGATGAGCGGCGTGCGTGCGGGCGGCGGACTTAATGGCCAATTATCGTGTATTACGGTGGATTTTGGCGCAGGGGGGGGGCAGGGGAGGGGAGAGGGGGGGGCAGGGAGGATAGGAGGAGGGAAGGGAAGGAGGGGACGAGGAGGAGGGGACGGAGGAGGGAAGGGAGGAAGGAGAGGGGAAGTAAGAATGCAGAGGGGAGGGGAGGAGGGGAAGGGACGAAGAGAAGGAGGTGAAGACAAGAGAGGGAAGGAAGGGGAGGGGAAAAAGTAAAGGGAGGAAGGGAGGTAAAGGGAGAGGGGAGCAAAGGGGAGGGAAAGGGGCAGGCAGAGAATCCAGGCGAAGAGGAAGGAGAGGCGGAGGGAGGGAAAGGAGGGAGGGGCGGAGGTCTCTCCCGGGGAACAAAGCCAGGCGGCGCCCGGGACCACCAGGGCGACGAGCAACCCAGATTTGCATAAGATTTTCCACTATCAGGCGACCCCCCGCGAGGCTCCGGGCATTAGCGCTACGGTTATCGCCGGGTATCGCCGGGCCGTGCTATGGGGACTTATCGGCCGTCGGGGCCCTCGCGCCCGGCCCTTTATCTGCAGCCCTTTGGCCCCCGCCCCCACCCCCTCCTCCTCTTTATTGCCGTTTTTTTTCTTAATCTTGGGTGGGTGAAGGGCGGCGAGAGGAGGTGTGGGAAAATAGGATTGCATGTTGCTGGATTCGCTTTTTTATACCTTGTCTGTCTCTTTCTCTACCTGTCTATCACTCTTTTTACTTCTCTCTCTCTCTCTCTATTCTTCTCTCCCTCCCTCCCTCCCTCTCTCTCTCTTTCTCTCTCTCTCTCTCTCCCTCCCTCCCTCAATCAACTTATCCCTGGGCACTTGTTTAAAGCGATGACCTGCGCAGGGAGTGGCCACTGTCCCTCCCCCCCCCTCCCTCGCCTCCCCCCTCCCCCCGCCCCCCCCCCAGCCCACGCTCGCTCTCCCAAGGGCGTAGCGAGAACCTGAAAGAAGGCTATAAGGACAAGCCTTAGAAGGTGTGAAGTTTCTCTCTCCTTCGCTCTCTCCTTTTTTGCTTTGTTAATTTTGCCTTTTGCTCCTCCCACGCGAGCATGCACCGCGGGCACGCACTCGCACACGCCCACATGCACAAACAGAGAGGTCGAACAGAGAGAGAGAGAGAAGGAGAAGAGAGATGAGAGAGAGTAGAGAGAGAGAGACCAGAGAGAGAGAGAGAGGAAGAGAGAAGAGAGGAGAGAAGAGGAGATGAGAGAGAGAGAGAAGACACAGAGAACACAGAAAAAAAGAGAGAAAAAAAGGCAGCGACAACAGCACGGCATCGCGAGGCGGCGGTATCTTCCCGGGCATCAACAAACCCTCATTTAAAGAGCAGAATTAACACCTGGCCTTACGACATCGCGCGCAGACTTTGCAGATTTTCTCTCCCCTTTTTTGCAATATTTCTCGCTATTGAGAAGAGAGAGAGAGGAGAGAGCGAGGAGAGAGAGAGAGAGAGAGAGCAGAAGAGAAACTGACCGAAGAGAGATGAGAGAGAGAGAGAGAGAGAGAGAGAGAAAGACGAGAGGATGAGAGGAGATGAGAGACGAGACTGAGATGGAGAGAGAGAGACGGAAACAGAGGGATGAGGGTAGTACGAGAGGGAGGAGAGGAACGGCGACGGCTGAGAGACGGGAGAGAGAACAGAGAGACAGAGAGACTGGCGAGAGAGACACTGACAGAGAAGATAGAACGACGAGAGAGAAGAGATGAGAGGACGAGAGAGAGAGAGAAAGAGAGAGGAGAGGAGAGGAGAGAGGGAAGAGAGGGAGGAGGGAGGGAGAGAGAAGAAAGAGAAGAGAGAGACTGAGATGAGAGAGAAGCAGAGAGAGGAGAGGGCGAGAGGGCGAGAGAGGAGGACGAGGAGAAGAAAGAGAGAGAGCGAAAGAGTACTAAACTGACGATATGAGAGAGAGAAGAGACGAGAGAGATGGAGAGAGACGAAGGAGAGAAGAGAGAGACGAGAGAGGATTGACAGCCGAGAGAGAGATATTGAGGAAGAGAGAGAGAGAGTTCGTTTCCGCCCCCGTGTCCCACAAACCAAAAGTTAGATCAGATTCTTGTGCATAAAGGACGAAAGCCGTATCCTTCTCGCCCTCCGCACCGCGCCCGCCCTCGGGAGTGAGCAGGAGTTCTCGGAAGAAGGAGGAGGCATTACGGGATGCAGGTCGCCCTTTTTTTTATCAGAGTTTGTTTCAAATCGTTTTCAGAGCGAGAGCGACAGCCATGGAGACCACACGAGCGGCAGGAACTTAGCAGCGTTTCACGGCATTCTGCGAGGGAGCGAAAAAAGGCGCACCTAATCAGCCTACTACAGACCCTCAGCGCTACGGACGTTAGCGCAAACGGCGCTTAACCGCTAGCATCGAGCGGGGCATCTCCAGCGAGCGGGCGGCGAGGGCACCGCCAGTGCCCCGTCGCCGCCCGCCCATCCATCCGTGACGTCATCGCGGGCTCGTCATCATATAAACGACCTGTGTCTGTCATCGGCGAGGGATCCCGCGCCGCCGGTCCTCCTCTGAGCGAATCGCCGCGCCGGGGAGAAGGGATCGGCGACCACACAAAGAAACCCCTTTTTTCCTTCTTCCGTTATTCTACTTTTACTTTTACTTTTTTTTTTCTTCTCTTCGTTCTCAGCACCCTTGACTTTGATGCTTTATTGATACGGGAAGAACGAAAGGTCAAAGATGAAGGGATTGGCTGCGGGAGGGAAGGAGGGAGGCGGCGAGAAAGAGAGACAGAGGGAGGAGGAGAGAGGAGAGTGAGAACGGAAGACGGAAGGAAAGAAAGACCGCACACTCCGCAGCCCCATGGTTACCAGACCATTCGGAAATAAAAGCACATATTCTCCAAAGAAAACGCCCAAAGACAATAAAACCCCGCACGCCCACGCCACCTGATGCAAATCCACACAACACTGATATTACGACAACAAGCCCATAAACTCACGAATCCAATAACTTCACAACCCGAGAACAAAAAACAGAGAGAGAGAGAGAGAGAAAAAAAGAAGAAATAAACCCAATTGGTCCCGCCGCCGCCCCTTCTTCGCCCGCCCATAAATAAAGGGCCATGAATCAAAATCGGGAAAAGGGAGCCGACCCTCCGGCGGAGAGAATGCCTCATCTGCATGCCCGCTTACAAATATGCGCCGGGATGCTGGTGCCGAGATATATGCCCGCACCCGGACGCACGCGCGGGAGGGAACAGGGATGGAGGGGAGGGAGGGAGCAGGAAGCAGGAGGGAGGAGAGGAGGGAGGAGGGAGCGGAGGAGCGGGAGGGAGGGAGAAGGGAGGGAGGGAGGGAAGGAGGAGGGAGGAGGGAGGGAGGGAGGGGAGGAGGCGGGAGGGAAGGAGAGGGAGGGAGGAGGGAGGGGAAGGGCGGAAAAGGGGAGAAATGGAAGAAGAAAGGGGGGAAACAAAAGGCTGATAAGAGAAGGGCGAAGCCGAGGAAGAACAGGAGGAGATGACATGAGAGATTGTCTAATATTTTCTGTTTCTTTCTTTCTCTTCCTTCTTTCTCCCTCCCTCCCTCCCTCCCTGTCTCCCCCCCCGCTCTCTCTCCGGGTGATTTATGCCCCCTCCGCCCCCCCCCCCCCCCCCGCCCCGCACACCCGCCCCCTTCCCGCTCCCGCCCTTACGAGGCTCATTACACCTCATTGATATGCAAAATCTGGGGAAAAAGTGTCCCCGGGGGCGGCGCGGCCCCGGAGAGCGTCCCGCCCGGGGTGCCTCTCGCCCCTGGCCCTCGGACTCGCGAAAGACATCCGAGGCCTTCATCAGGAGCCGCAGGAGCCGCAGGAAGGAGCCGCAGGAAGGAGCCGCAGCGAGGGAGCCACTCGGAGCCCCGCGGGCCGAGCTCCACGAGGCTCCTGCGCCATAGTTTGCATTTCTAATGATTCAATTTGACTTCATTAAAACGAGAAGCCCATCTCGCAACCCGTTTTGCGTTTTCATATGCAAAGGAGATTGGCTCAATTAAGTTATTGGGGCAAAAAAATGGGAGAGAAACAGTGTGCCCACTTGGACGCGAACCCCCCTCCCCCTCCCCTCCCCTCCCTCCCCCCTTCCGTAATTAGCCATTAGGAAATGAGCGCATTCCAGGGGCGAGGGGCTCCTGACGAAGGGCGAGGAGGGGGAGGTGGCACGGGAGAGAGAGAAACAGTAAATAGGCAGGAGATGAAAGAGATGACGTGAGAGGAAAAACAAAGAGAGAGAGAGAGAGGAGAGAGAGAGAGAGAGAGAGAGAGAGAGAGAGAGAGAGAGAGAGAGAGAGAGAGAGAGAGAGAGAGAGGAGAGAGAGAGAGAGAGAGAGAGAGAGAGACAGAGAGACAGAGAGAGAGAGAGAGGAGATAGACAAATAAATAGGGCGAGAGAGAGACAAAAGACGGGGCATAGGAGAAGAGGCTTTGATCCGCATACATTACGCTTTATAAAGGGCTGGAAGAATGGGCTGACTTTATTACCTGTTTGTTCAACTAAATCTGACTTGAATTTGTAATTGGGAGAACCTTCCTTGTTTTATGACGTCGATGAATATTTATGTCCCGAGCGGTCGAACTTTTTTTTTTTTTTTTTTTTTGGAGAAGCTTCTTTTCTGAGGTTTTGGTTTATTTCACCTTTTATCTTTTTTTTTTTTTTTTTTTTTTTTATTTCGAGGTAATTGGTGGACTTTTTCTGCCGCCTGCCCGCTATTAAGCAAGAAAGTTGCTAGCAATTATAGTACGAGGCCGGACAGCTAATAGGCCCTTCTTAGGAGCCACAATAGCAGCTCATCTCGGCCAACAATTATAATACTAAATCAGGCTTATTTTGGCTCTTTTTAAAAACAGTTGCATTCTTCTTCGTCTTCTCCTTCTCCCTCTCGCTCTTGTTCCGTTTTATTTCATTCTTCTCGGTTTTGTTTCTTTCTTTTTCTTCTGCTTCTTTTCCTCCTCGTCTTTCTTCTTCCTTTTTTTTTACATCTTCTCCTTCTCCTTCTTCTCTTTCTTCTTCTCCTTATCCTTCTTGTTCTTTTTTTTTATTCTATTCTCGATCTTATTTCTTTCTTTATCTTTATATTCTTCTGCTTCTTTTCCTCCTTCTTTTTTACTTCTTCTCCTCCTTCTCTTTCTTCTTCTTCTTCTCCCTTTTTTTCTCCTTCTCCTTCTTTTTCTTCTTCATCATCTTCTTCTCCTTTTCTTCTTCTTCTCCTTCTTCTTCTTCTCCTTCCCATTCTCCTTCTCATTCTTCTTCTTCGTACAAAAGGAAGCAGCACCGGAAGCCTCGGTGACTTACCCTGTTAAATTTTCATGACTCCATAAGGGCGATTTTTGACCTGTATTTCGTGGGACATAACGTTCGTCAGTGCTCTATTGTTCTCGTTCTTATCTCCGCTGTTCTTGTTCCTCCTTGCTTCTCTTCCTTTCTCTCTCTCGCTTTCCATTTAATCTTTAATCTTTCCAATTTTCTTATTCTCACCTTCTTTCTCTCTTCTTCCTTCTTCTCTTCCCCTCTTATTTTTCTCTCCTTCCTCCCTTTCCCTTTCCATTTATCTCCTCCCTCCCTCTCCCTCTTTACCTCCCATTATCTCCCTCCCCCCTCTCCCCCACCTGTCGTCATCTCAATTTTATATATCCACTTAGGCCTCTTTCCTCACATCCTCTCCCCCATCCCCTCCCTCTCCCCCTCTTCCCTCCCTCCTCTCCCCTCTTCCCTCCCACTCCCCCTCCTCCCTCCTTCCCCTCTCCCCTCCCCCCTCCCCCTCCTAACGTCAGCGGGATAAGAACCGGAAGCGAGCCATCATAGGCCTACCCCCCCCCCCCCCGGTTTCCCCATTTCCGAAAAGACTCTCGCTGGACACGGGGCAGGCGCGGGGGGGGGGGGGGGGGGGGGGTAGGCCGAAGGGTAGGAGGGAAGAGGGAAGGAGGGAGAGGGAGAGGAGAAGGGGGGAGGGGAAGGGATGGTTAGAAGATAGATAGATAGATAGATTATAGAGAGAGAATTTTAAAGGACAGAAAGATAAGAGCGGTTGGGAGAGGAAGAGAAAGAAAAGAAAGAAAGAAAAAAAAGAAGAAAACGAGAGAGGATGAGGAAAGGAAAGAGAGGAAGAACAAAGAACTAGATAAACGAAAAAATGAGAGAGAGAAAGGAAGAGAGAGAGAGAGAGAGAGGCGGAAACAGCGAGCGGAAAAGGTGGGGAGAAAAATGTGGAATTATCGGGAAATATGAAAGCCCGGGTGTGGGAGAGAATGAATGAAAATGGAGAGGGGAAAGTGAAGGGAAGGAGGATACGAATAGAGGCAGACAGATAGATGGACAGACAGACCGACAGACATATAGACAGGTACACAGAGTGAAACCACACATACCTGCACAATCCTGATAAAAAAAACGCAAAAAAAAACATTACCCTACAAAACCTTCCCTCCCCATATCCCCCTACCTATACCCCCACCCCTACACCCCCACCTCCTCCCCCTCCCTCCCCAACCCCCCTCCCCCCTCGCCAAGGTCAGCAGGGCAGGCATCCTCGGCCCGCGAAGGATGCGTCCATACACGCGGACTGGACATCCTGCAATGGCCGCCGAGGAAGCAATTACCTCAAATTGAGGAAACACACCAGGACCGAGAGGAAAACTGGGACCCATCTATATCATTATTATCTTTTTTTTCTCTCTTTCTCTCTCTCTCTCTCTCTCTCTCTCTCTTTCGCGGCGGATATTCGCGTCCTAACGGCAAGGGGGACGAAGCACCTGTTTGGGTCCAGGTGGGCGGAGGGAGGGTGGTGGGGGCGTGTGGGTGGGGACCATCGCGTTTTTAATTCTTATTTCTTTATTTATTATTATGGCCTTCCTTCTGATCGATATTCGACATCCGTGCTCAGATAGAGCGTAGGGGAGAGGGAGAGGAGAGGAGAGGGAGGGGGAGAGGGAGAGGGAGGGAGAGGAGAGGGAGAGGGAGAGGGAGAGGGAGAGGGAGGGAGAGAGGGAGAGGAGAGGGAGAGAGAGAGAGGGAGAGGGAGAGGAGAGAGAGAGAGAGAGAGAGAGAGAGAGAGAGAGAGAGAGAGAGACAGACAGAGAGAGACAGAGAGAGAGAGAGAGAGAGAGAGAGAGAGAGAGAAGAGAGGAGAGAGAGAGAGAGAGAGAGAGAGAGAGAGAGAGAGAGAAAGAAAGAAAGAAAGGAAAGAAGAAAAGAAAGAAAGAAAGAAAAGAAGAAAGAAAGAAAGAAAGAAAGAGGAGAGAGAGAGAGAGAGAGAAAGTGAGAAAAAAGACAGACAGAAAAAAAACTTGGAAGCTCGAGTCGGAATAGGTGAGTTACTCCTCCGATGAGCATAAGAGAAAACGTGTTTCTCTCGTGTCCGACCGAGCGCAGCGAAGGGGAAGGGGAAGGAAGGGAAAGGAAAGGGAAAGAAGGAGAGCGAAGGAGAAAGAACAAAACATTAAACGGATAAGGGAGAGGAAAAATAAACAGCGATGAGAGAAGGGGAACCATAAAGTGACTGGTTAATGAAATTACTCGTCCGGGAAAGCAAGAGATGATGATAAAGGAGAGGAAGAAAGACAGAGAAGAAAGTGAGATGCAGACAGACAGATAAGTGGGTTAAGTATAGGGATATATATAGATGAGTGAATGAATAAGGGAATGGACAGCTTAGTACATATAAATATATGTATAAATACGCTTACATTTATAGGAAGAGAGAGAGAGAGAGAGAGAGAGAGAGAGAGAGAGAGAGAGAGAGAGAGAGAGAGAGAGAGAGGAGAGAGAGAAGAGAGAGATGGAGAGAGAGAGAGAGAGAGCAGAGAGAGAGGAGGAGAGACGAGAGAGAGAGAGAGAGAGAGAGAGAGAGAGAGAGAGACGAAAGGAAACTCCAGTTATGAGAAATCCCCGATGACGTCAGCAGATTTGTTTCTATTTGCGAACGTATGATAAAACAGCATTCGTCCCTCGTGACTCACGGCTTGTCGAGTAATTTATTCATTTCTTTGAGTCTAAACGTGACAGCTTTTTTTTCTTCTTTGTTTTTTTTGTGCTTTATTCTATTCTGTTCATGACCAGAGAGACACACAAAGAAGTGTAGCGTTGCCTTTACACTTCTAAATGTTGTCTTGATCTTTGCGACTGCTCTTTGTACGCAGTCCGAGCGGCTTTTGTTTCGCCCGAGTTCGCGCGTTACTCAATCGGGATCTTGGTTCGGGTCCTTTCTCTCTCTCTCTCTCTCGCTCTCTTCTTCTTTCTTTCTCTCTCTCTCTCTCTCTCTCTCTCTCTCTCTCTCTCTCTCTCTCTCTCCTCTCTCTCTCTCGCTCTCTCTCTCTCGCTCTCTCTCCCTCTCTCTCTCGCTCGTTCTCTCTCTCTCTTTCTTTTTCTCTCTCTGTCTATCTGTCTGTATCTCTCTCGCTATTTTTCTCTTTCTCTTTATCTATCTATCTCACTCCCCCCTCCCTCACTTTCTCTTTCAATCGATCTATTTCTCAATCTGTCTATCTCACTCACTCGCCCACTGACTCTCTCTTTCTTCATTTTCTCTCATTCATTCTTTCCCTCTCTCTCTCCCTCCCTCCCCCTCTCTCGCTTTCTCTCTTTCATCCATCAGATCTTTCTCTGTCTCTGTATCTTTCGCTTGTCTGTCTGTCTGTCTGTCTGTCTGACGCTCCGATGACCCTCTTTTCCCGACGCAAGAATCACAAAATGGGGTCTTTCAGATTTCAAAATTTGCCTCCGAGATTTTCGAATTCCTTAACGCTACTGCTGTCTAGTTATTACGGAGAGAGAGGGAGAGGGGGAGATAGATAGATAGATAGATAGATAGATAGATAGATAGATAGATAGATAGAGAGAGAGAGAGAGAGAGAGAGAGAGAGAGAGAGGGAAAGATGGATACATACATAGATAGATAGATAGATAAAATAGATAGATAGAGAGAGAGAGAGATAGAAAGATAGATGGATAGATAGATAGAGAGAGAGCAGGCAGACAGAGAAAGAGAGAGAAAGAAAGACAGACCGAGATTGTGAAATCATAACCGGAGAGAGAGACGAAGGAAGAGAAGAAGCAAGAGGGAAAAAAAGCGGCGCAGGAAAAAGAGAAGCGCAAGAAAATCAGCTGAGATGACTGACGTCGCTCCCGAAATACGGAGGAAATCCTTCTAACGGCGAGAGAATTTCGGTGTGAGAAGTAAGCCAGAATCATTGTTTTCGGACGAGGCGGGAGGGCGGAGGAGGAGGGGAGGGGAGGGAGAGAGAGAGAGAGAGAGAGAGAGAGAGAGAAGAGAGAGAGAGAGAGAGAGAGAGAGAGAGAGAGAGAGAGAGAGAGAGAGAGAGAGAGAGAGAGAGAGAGAGAGAGAGAGAGAGAGAGAGAGCGAGAGAGAGCAATGAAAGACGAGATAATAGCTGAGGCCGCAGATGCTGTGTCTTGTCGCGCTGTGTTCGTGTGCATCATCATCATTATTCTTTTTTCTCCGTTCCTAGTCTTCGTGTCATCTTTGTCGTCATCAAAATAACGATCCCAATGAAGCCACTCGGTACTGCCATTCATCGCCTTCCCAAAACCAACATCACCGACACCATTCGACCAACACCAGCATTAAACAAGGAACACGCCCGTTTAATACCAACATCGCCATCTTCACGACGCCATTCTCGTCATCCCAGGAAAGCGAAAGCAAACGGGCGTCTGCAGCCAGCACTATACGTGTGGACTTGCGTGCATGCGTATGTGCGTGCGTGCGTGCGTGCGTGCGTGAGTTGTCGTGGGAATACTCGGTTCGGCGGAAGAAGGACATAAGCATCTCATAAGCATCTTTGTTTGATTTGCTTCTCGTGTCTTATTTCCGAAGAAATTTCTCAGCGTGATGCCAGAATTGTGGAGATGAACGAGGTGTGATGGATGAGAATGAGAGAGAGAGAGAGAGAGAGAGAGAGAGAGTTAGAATTTGGTCAGACAGGCACCCAGAAAGAGAGACAGATACACACAAAAACATAAAAGAATGAAGAAAATAGAAAGAGAACGAGAAGAAAGAGGAGAGGAGGAGAAGACGAGGAGGAAGAGAAGACCAAGAAGAATTCATAAACTACGGCGGGTTGTCTCGGAGCCGCCACTTGCAATGGACGGGCCTTCATGGTGACGCTTGCAAGGAATCTGCCCGACGCTGCAATCCATTTGCAATACTGTATCTGGGGGGAGGAGGAGGAGGAGGAGGAGGAGGAGGAGGAGGAGGAGGAGGAGGAGAGGAGGAGGAGGAGGAGGAGGAGGAGGAGGAGGGAGGAGGAGGACAGGAGCAGGGAGGGACGGAGAAAGAAAAAAAAGAAAGAAAAGAAGCAGGAACGGAAGGAAGCAAAAATAGAGAAGAGACAGAAAGAAGAAGGACGATAAGTGGTACAAAGAAGTGAAAAAGGGGGAAGAGATACAGAAAAAAAAGACAAAAAAAGACAAGAAAGAGCGAGGAACAAGAAAAGAAGGAGGAAAGGCGCCAGCGGGGCAAGGAGAGCGAGAGAGGCGTCGAAGGATGTCAAAATATGGCCTACCCCCCTCCCCCTCCCCCCCCACCCCCCACCCCACCCGGCGCAGGGCATAAGCATCCTCAAAATATTCGTCTCATATGCACAGGCATCCGAGGAGCTCAAGCGAGAGCTAAGAGAATTGAATTCTTCCACTTGGGGCATCCGAACGATCCACATTCCACGCACACACACGCAATGACACACACACACAATGACACACACACACACACACACACACAATGACACACACACAATGACACACACACACACACACACACACACACACACACACACACATACACACACACACACACACACACAAGACGTTTTTCCGAGACACTTGCCCGCTCTGGCCGTCGGTGTAAGGTGTCCACAGACGGCGCTCTTGATGTGGTCGCAAAACAGCTGTAATAGGACGCAAGGGAAGGGAGAGGGAGAGGGAGGGAGGGGAAAGAGAGAAGAGGGGGGGAGAGAGTTGGAGGAGGGAGAGGGGAAGAGAAGGGGAAGAGGGGGAGGAGGGAGAGGTAAGGGGAAGGGGAAGGAAGGGAAAAGGGAACAAGAAGAAACGGGAGGAAAGGGAGATGGGAGGGTCAAGGAGTCCAGAGGCCGTGCCAGCATTTTAGCCCTTAAGTCCGGGTGGCCGAAAGTCGTGTTCCTTGAAACAGATGTGTGATGTGGCGGCAAATAAGGCTGTCGTGTCACACCCTCGCTCGACCCCCCCTCCCCCCCTCCCCCCTTGCACCACATCCCAGCCAGCAGTCACGGGAGATTTTTTTTCCATATCTTGTGTGTCTTTCTCTTCTTCTTATGTCTCCCTCCCTATATATATATATATATATATATATATATATATATATATATATATATATATATATATATATATAATATATATATATATATCTTCTCCCAATCCTCTAAATTACACAACAGATTTATGATTCTCGATACACACGCACACGCACGTACATAACCATAACACACACATACGCACACGACCGTACGCTTTCGCCCGTCCGGTCTGTCACGCAGTCTGTTCACGCAATGTGTGTGCACACGTGACTTTCGCAATTTAAGTGTATGGAAGATTAGAACTTTTTTTTTTTTTTTTTTTTTCGTCGGCGAGGAAAGAGATTCTGTTGGAATTTCCCGCCGGGATGGCGCGGGATGACAGGGTCGCCTTCGTCGCGAGGCGGGCGGCCTGGCTGGTCTCTTGTCGTTATCATTGTTTATCATTCATCATCTTTATCACATCATCATCGTTATCATACTATCGTTATCATCATCACCACCACCTTCATTAGCATCATTATCATCGCCCTTCGGATTGCGCTCTCGGATGGCCCCGTCGGGTCGCCAATAGGCCAGATAGCCCTTCCGAATGGCCTACTGGGATGGCCCTTGGCATGGCCCTCTGGCATGGCCCTCTGGGATGGCCCTCTGGCATGGCCCTCTTGTGATGCCCCTGGATGGCCCTTTGGAGCCCCGCGCGGATGGCTCGAGGCGAGTCACGGCGGCTGAATCCCAAAGCACAATCTCCGTCGGCGTGACTCGCGGAGGCCGGCGGAGGAGCTGACGTAAGGCCTCAATGTCGCTCTTGATCGCGGCTCCTTTTTAGTTGTCATATTTCTTGTTCATCCCTTTCTGCCACGTTTTTCGTATCTTTGTTTTTGTTTTTCTCTCTCTGTCTCTTCTCTCTCGAATGTCTATCAGTTTATACATAATGTTATCTGTATATATATATATATATATTATATATCTATATATATATATATATATATATATATATTTTCTTTATTACTCTTCCTTTTTTCGTTTTTCTTCATTCTATATATATATATATATAATATATATATATATAATATATATATATAATATATATATATATATACTTTTGTTATAGCTTACTCACTATTTATCAATCTATCTATATATTTTATATATCTATCTATTGATTTGTCAGTCTATCTATCTCTGTCTCTCTCTGGCCCCCTCTCTCTCCGCCGGGTGTGCGTGCATGCGCGTGCGTGCCAAATGATTTAGTGACATGTTGCTATGTCATACACGAAAGCGTGGTCTCACGTAATGACTGGCGACAGAGATCGAGTATACTTTTTGTATCCATTTTGCGGCGGGAGTGGACGGGCTAAAAAGATAAAAGGAGGGGAAAGAAAAGCCAAATGATAATGACAATACATGTAAAATCATATCCGCCATCACACACACACAGGCACACGCGCAGCCTAAACAAACACACACACACACAGAGGAAAATCCCCCCCCTCCCCACACACACAGAACAGACACTCAAATGACCCATTTAAATCCCTCCATTAATCCCCACACGGAAACGGGTTCAGCGCGCAGTTCCCAGAGCACACTGCTAATGGCTGTCCTGTCTGCGTTTACAAATCATTTACTTTATTTACTAAATGATTTACCGGACATCCTTGCGGCGCTGTTTGAACGGCGAAGAGGCGGTGGCTGATTGGCTGGCTGGAGGGGGAGGGAAAGGGGGGGGAGAGGGGAGAGGGGAAGGGTGAGGGAGAGGGGAGACGGTGAGGGGGAAGGGGAAGAGGGGAGGGTGAGGGAGAGGGTGAGAGGGTGAGGGTGAGGGGAGAGAGAGGGAGAGAGAGAGAGAAGGAGGAGAGGGAAAGAGGAGAAGACAGAGGCGTAAATAATACCCAAAGAGCGAAAAGTGTTTTGAATGCGACACCCAGAGACTGATCCCAAAAAGCTATCGACGTCTACGGTACTCCAAACTCCCCCAAATCCAGCTCCCGAACCCGTGTCCCTCTCCTCGCCTCCGTCGCCTCCGCCTTCGCCTCCGCCTTCGCCTCCGTCGCCATCTAGCAACAGGCGAGCGGGGATTGCGTCAGCGGCGTGAGTAATGTCCCCCCGGAATCCGGTTTGCTTTTGAGCGGCGGCGACGGCCTGTCTCCCGCGGCGGATCCCGGGACTGATCTGACACGGCGCCGCCCGTCGAACGAGACAGGTTCGCTTAACATGAAGCTCTTCCGATTAAATTTATCTCTCGGTAACTCGCCGAACCAAAGGCAAACAGCATCAACACGATTAAAAAAAGAGGGAGAACGAGAGGAGGAGAAATCGAGACAAGAGAAATCACCTTCGGCCCGCGACCAGACGGCCATCTTGTCAAGCCGGACTCATGTCCATCTTCATTAACCCTTTTTTCCCCGCCTTCAATCAACCTCCCCCCCCTCCCCCTCACCCCCTGTGGTCATCGTAGGGCCAAGATTCCGCGCGGGTCCATTGTCACCGCCGTAATTACCGAGTCATCGTTATCAAGCCATTGTCATCATCATTAGGGGAAGCGCGACGGCCCGCGAGTCTGCTTGTGTTCCCTCTCGCCGATTTGGCTCTCGGGCGATGATCGAGGGAGAGGGAGGAGAGGGAGAGAGAGGAGCGGGAGAGGGGAGGGAGGGAGGGAGGAGGGAGAGAGAGGAGGGAGGGAGGGAGGGAGAGGGAGAGAGAGAGAGAGCGAGAGAGAGAGAGAGAGAGAGAGAGAGAGAGAGAGAGAGGCAGACAGACAGACAGCCAGAGCGCCCACACAGCCCGCGGCGTGTTTATCGGGCGTCGCTAATGGCTCGCCTCCGATGATCCAGGAGCGGCGGCCTTCGTCTTCCGCTTCTTCCTCTTCCCTCCTTTCGTTGTCGTCTTCCTAGTCCTCTCCTTCTCTTCCTCTTAGCTTTCTTCTTCTTTTAGTTCTTCCTTTCCATCTTTGACTTTTTCTATTATTTTTTTTCTGCGTCTTCATCTTTCTTTGTCCTCCCCCCCCTTGATTATCTTATTCTTTTAATTTTTTCTTTCTTCTCCCACTTCTCCCCTATCTCCTCCCTTTCTCCCTCTTCTAGTCCCTCCTCTTCCCCCTTCCGCCTCTTCCACTCGACCTTTCTCCTCTCTCCTCCCTTCTTCTGCCTCCTTCTCGTCCTCTTCCGCCTCCTCTTCTCGTCCCTCTTCCGCTCCTCTTCTACCTTCTTCTGCTCCTCTTCTCGTCCCTCTTCCGCCTCCTCTTCCCCCCCCCCCCTTCCTGGTCCCCCCTCCCCCCTCCGAGGCCCGGGTGGCGCGCGAGTCCCGATTCATCTGCTGCCTAATTGCTTGCGAGCGCTGCCTGCCAATGAGTTTACTGAGGCGATAAACCAGCCGGAAAATGTCATTGGAGACTTAATTATTGCGCAGAAGGGGGGAGGAGGGGAGGGAGGAAGAGGGAGGGGGAGAAGAGGGAGGGAGGGAGGGAGGGGGAAGGAGGGAGGGAGGGGGGAAGGAGGCGAGGGGGCAAGGAGAAGAAGAGAGGAGGACAAGGAGGAAGAAGGTGCTAGAAGGAGAGGAGAAAGGGGAAAAAAAAAAGAGAATGAGGAGGAAAGGGGGAGGGAACGAGGGAGGGAGAGGAGGAAGGAAAGGTGAGCGCGTATGGGAGGAAGGGAAGGGGGGGGAGGGTGGGAGGAGGAAGTTCCCCAAGAGAGGAAAGTGGAGGAGTGGAGCAGATGCGGATTCTGCCATACTCGCCGTCGCGTTTTTCCTCCTCCTCCTCCTCCGCCTTTCCCGTTTTTCGAAATCGTTTTCTCCGACTCGCAGCCTCAATTATCGTATCACTGCATCTGGCGGAGTCACGAGTGAGATAAACATACATGTGCGCTGCCTCAAAAAAACAACAACAATCAGAATACAACGACTTTCACCCTACATTTTGCGTAGCCGTGAGGGAGAGACAGTCCGATATGGACAAATCAAACGCCCATTTTTACTTAAATCAAACGCCCATTTTTACTTAAATCAAGACAAAACGCCCCATTTTTGCTTAAATCAAATGCCCATTTTTATTCACATTTCCGAAAGCGGGTAATGGGGTATTTCCATGGCAGCCCGTTCAGGGAAAAAGAAAAAAGAAGGAGAAGCGAAACAGGAGAGAGAAGGAGGAGAGAAGAGGAAATAGAGAAGAGAGCGACAGGAGAGAGGAGGAGAGAGAGAGGGAGAGAGACAGAGAGAGAAAAGAGAGAGAGAGAAGGAGAGAAAAAGAAAAAAGGATATGCCCGCCCACCTTCGTGCGACACAAGTCTTCCTCCAAGAAAACACTTTCCACCCACTTTGTATGCCCACTCCTCCCTCCCCCCATTTCCCCCCTCCCCTCCCTCTCCTCCATGTCCCTCCCCCCATGATCAGGGCTTGCCTCTTGTTCTGCATTCGTAATTTTATGATGATTGGCACTTTCCATTGAGATATATAAATACATATATTATATATTATATATAATATATTATAAACAAAAAATAGATAATACAAAGATATCAGAAAAATAAAAAAAAAAAAAACGCAAATAAAATAGAAAAATAGATTAATATATATAATCCGAAATAAGAACATATACATAAAGAATACAATAATATATTAAACATATACAATATATTACAAAATACATCATCATCATATAATATAAATACCCATACCTACACACACCATAACATCCCCCCTCTCTCTTCAATATCGATTCATACCTCCTTCTTCCTCCCTCCTCTTACCTACACATTCACACTGAGGAGAGAGGAGAAGAGAGAGAGAGAGTACCGCGAAGGAGAGAGGAGAGGAGGAGAGAGAGAATGCAAGGATGATATGAGGAGAGAAGAGAGAAGAGAGATAGAGAGCGGGAGAGAGAGAAGATGAAGGAGGGAGACAGAAATTAGGAGAGATTGTGAAATTACGAGTCTGAGATTAGAGGGAATATGTGAAAACAAGAATAACAGATGGGATAGAGAGTGAAAGAAACCAAATTTGAAACGAGAAAGAGAAAGAGAAAGAGGAGAAAGAGGGGAGAAAGAATGAGAAAAGACAGGGATAGAGAGAAAAGAGAGGAGAGAAAGAAAGATGAGCTGGAGGAGAAAGAAAAGAAAGGAGAAAAAGAGGAAGAAAAGGGAAAGAGAGAAAAAAGGAGGGGAGACAGCAGAAGGCTCAATCGTCGTGGGCAGTGCATCTGGCATGCTTTATTAATTGCCGCAAATTGTGAGCAAATGGCAGCACGCCTTCCCCGTCAGCGGATTAAATATTTTGAAGTCCCGCGGGCGTCGAGGCGTCGGGCGGGCGGCGGGAGCGGGCGGCGGGGCGGGCGGCGGGCGCGGCGGAGAGGAGGAGCGGCGGCGGGACTAAGACAAAGTAGTAGGAATTTCTTTGACGGTTTTATCTACAAATTCTTGCTTAGACATTACTTTTGTTCTCCGAAATAGATTCACGGATATATTATTTTTTCTTTATATTTCATATGTATTGCAGATTCATTGATCGTTTTCTGTATGTTTTGGTTTTGCAAAAATGCCTTTTCCAAAACGGAAAACGAAGGGATAAGGGAATGTAACTTTTTGAGGCTAAGAAGTACCTCTGGAACGCGAAAGCACGATCCGGGGAACAAATGGTTATGATAATTAAAGTGTAAAAGAGCTATATATAGTGATGAGTGAGGAGAGAGGAGAGAAGAAGAGGGAGAGAGAGAGAGGAGAGAGAAGGAGAGAGAGAGAGAGAGAGGAAAGAGAGAAGAGAGAGAAGAAGAGAGAGGAGGAGAGAAGCGGGAGGAGGAGAGAGAGAGAGAGAGAGAGAGAGGATAATAGCCAGTGAAACTCTTTCTTCTTAAGCAGCACTCCATTACCGAGCCCGCCCATTCCAGCTGACCTGACCAGCCCGAAGGACGCCAGAAATTCTGAAATCATGTTCTTGAAATATGAGCAATTGTCATACAGGCAGAGATGCTTTCCGCGCAAAGGCATTGATTGACAGGGACTTGACAGGAGCTTGACAACAGAATTTCCCATGCAGAGAGAGCCGAGAAGAGGAGGGAGGAGGAAGGAGGAGGAGAAGGAGGAGGAGGAGGAGGAGGAGGAGGAGGAGGAGGAGGAGGGGAGGAGGAGGAGGAGGAGGAGGAGGAGGAGTGAGTAGGAGTAGGAGGAGGAGGAGGAGGAGGAGGAGAAGGAGGAGGAGAAGGAGAGGAGGAGGAGGAGGAGGAGGAGGAAAGGGAGAGCGGAGTGTAAAAAAAAAAATGTATAGTCACTGTATGGTGAAGTCCGAGAGAGGCGTTTCAACACGGATCCCCCTTTTTACCTGCATGAAAGTACCGTTCTTTTATAATGCTAGAAATCGCGAACCTTGACAATCTTTTTTATGTGACGTTGAGAATACAGTCTACGAGCCTTGATTTTTTTTTTTTTTTTTTTTTTTATAGGTGATGCTGAGAATACACCGATGATTATTCTTGTGCAATGGAGATCTGTCAGAAGGGGCTTGCGTGTTCACTGTTCACCCCCCCTCCCCCTGCCCCCTCGCCCCCTCCCCCCACTCCTTGGGAATATCTTGGAGTGAAGTGTGGAATTTTGAGCGAAAGTGTAGAGGAATGAAGGAAGAGAGAGAGAGAGAGAGAGAGAGAGAAAGAGGAGAGAGAAAGAGAGAGAAGAGAGAGAAGAGAGAGAGAGAGAGAGAGAGAGAGGAGAGAGAGAGAGAGAGAGAGAGAGAAGAGAGAGAGAGAGAGAGAGAGATATAAAAAAAAATTACCTCTAGACTTACGCAATGGGTTGGTCGTAAGAAGAAGAAATCAGCATATGACTAAGCTAGATTCCCCCCCTCCCCCCCCTCTTCCTCCCTCTCCTCCAGACTTCAGAAATCGTAAAAGACCAGAAAGAGGAGAAGGAAAATATCCAATAATAACGGACAGGAAATCAAAGCAATTAGTCGCAGAGTTCAGTTTCTTCAAGAAAGAAATTCCAAAACAGAACGCAATTATAAGCATCTCCTCATGCTTCTCGTCTCCTCTCGCGCCTTAAGCATCTCCTGGCTGAGGGGAGAAGATACCTTATCAGCAGGACACGAGTAGACAACCCTCTTGGCGAAAAAAAAAAAAAAAAGGAAAAAAAAAGTCGGAGGACAACCTTACTGCCGAGAAGAGAAAAAAAAAAAAAAAAAAAAAAAAAAAAAAAAAAAAAAAAAAAAAACACGACAAACAAACAGGAGGGACGCCCTGGCACAGACGGAGCTGCGCAGCGGGGCCGCCGACGCAGCCACGTCAGGTGTCCGAGCTTGCACCTGAGAGAAGCTCGTGCGACAGAAGGTAATGAAGCGCGTGCGGAGACACAGGTAAGATAGCGATGTTTCCTCTTTGATCTTTGCTTCGTTTGAGCTTTCTGTCTTTTGGAATGGCAAGACGAAAGGAGGGCGGGTACTCACGTTTCTTCTTGGAGTCGTCGGGGCTCGGCTGCTGCATGATGTTCTGGGCGACCACCTGGTGTGGCGTCGGCGGCGTCGGGATGTCCATGGTAATCATGAAGAGAGCTTCTTCGGCCACGGTTACAAGCGCAAGGACTTCGCTCCCGAGGGCGCCGCGGCTGACGGAGGCGAGGGCGGGGCGGGCGGAGTGCGTGGGACGTGGGAGGTCGGAGGCGAGGCTCCTTCGACACACACGCTCACTCACACACGCACACGCTCACACACACGCACACACACGCTCACTCACGTGCTCGTCACAGCCCGCGGGAGGTGCGGGCGGCGAGGGCGGCGGAGCGGTCACTGGCGGGCGGAGGTGCACTAGTCCAGCGCGCGCTGGGGCTAGTGACGCGGGCGGGCGCTCCTGCGGCAGGATGCGGGCAGGTGGATGACCCCGGCGGAAGGAGGAGTCCTGGGCGGGATCGAGCGGCCTGTAGCGGCAGGAGCGGGAGGAGCAAGGGCGGCCTGTCAGTCTCTCATCGGCGCACGGAATCCTGCAAGGAAGGCACAGCTAGGTTAGTCTCTGGCGCCGTCCTGGGGGGGGGGGTGTCCTGCGGGAGAGAGTCCTCGCAAGGAGCCCGCGAAGGACCTTAAATCTACGCAGAGCAAGGAGCCGAGTCGCCTCGAAGGAGTCGGAGAGTCCCTGGCAGCCGTGACTGGAGAGTCCCGTCGGCGGGTCTTGGCGGCGCGACGGGACAGGTAACGGGCGGACCGGGTGGGGGGGGGTGCAGCACAGCCTCGCAGATGCAGACTCTCTCTCTCTCTCTTTCTCTCCATTCCTCTTTCTCCCTCTCTCTCTCTTTCTCTCCATTCCTCACTTTCTCTCTCTCTCTCTCTCTTTCTCTCAATTCCTCACTCACTCTCTCTCTCTCTCTCCTCCTCTCTTTTCTACAACTTTTTTCTATCTTTACCGGGTTTTAAGCACGACCCTCATAACTTCTGAAAAAAGACACGCACATAATACATCAACAAAGAAAAAATTAAGAATGAAAAAAAAGGTAAAAATATTCCTTTCGACAAGTCAACGCCAACAAACTTCTCTACCTCTTTTATCACTTTGCCAACTTTTGTATCTACATTATCATCTTATTTTTTCTCTCTCCAGCATTCTTGTTCACAGTCGGATAATTGGCGACCAAAGAAAGTGGCCAAACACCTTGGTGGTTCGGGGACCAAAACAAAGAAAAAGAAGAGAGAGAGAGAGAGAGAGAGAGAGAGAGAGAGAGAGAGAGAGAGAGAGAGAGAGAGAGAGAGAGAGAGAGAGAGAGAGAGAGAAGAGAGAGAGAGAGAGAGAGAGAGAGACAGACAGACAAACAGATATTAAAACAAACAGAAAGAGAAAAATGAAAACAGACAAAGACACGGAGAGAAAAAAAGGAAACAAAGAGAGAAAAAAGAGAAAAATTAATTTCCCGAGCGGCGGCGGCGGCGTGTGTTCGGACGGGATCGCTACCTATGCATTAGCCTCCTCTGGCTGCGGCTTCGGCCCCGTCATTGTGCTCAGCGAGAGTCAATAGTTACTCCGCGCGGGTCTCGGATCCGCTGCAATCAGGCCCTTATTTATGGGGATGTTTCGGGGTGGGGGGGGGGCGGGGGCGAGGGAGGGGCGAAGGAGGGCGAGGGAGGGGAGACAGGAGAGGGGGAAGGAGAGGGAGAGGGGGGTCAGCACGGAGCAATTCCGCCGCCCACTCTTCCTCCGACGGCACCTCGCTTCTGGCGGGCGAGGGCAGGTGGGGGCGCCGGGCATCTCCTCTCATCTCTCTCTCTATATATTTATTTTTCTCTCTCATTTGCTCTCTCTGTCCTCTTATTCCTTCTTTCCATGTTCTTTTGCGTGTTCTCTTCCTGTATTACGGACTGTGAGGGAAGGAGGAGGAGGAGGAGGAGAGGGGAGTAAGAGGAATAGGGAAGGTGGAAGGAGAAGTAAAGAAGAAAGGAAGGAGGAGGAGAAGGAAGATGACAGTAAGACAGGGAGGAGGGAAGAGGACAGGAAAAGGAGGAGGAGGAGAGGGAGGGAGACAGTGGAAAGGAGGGGGAGGGAGGGGAGTAACAAGGGGGCCGAGGAGCAGGGTCGAGGATGGGCGTGTTCAGCCGCCCATCCTTGCCGCCACGCCCGCCCCGATCAAAGAGAACCCCCTTTACGCCCGGATCTCTCCTCGCCCACAAAAGGGAAAAGAAAGAGCACACGAGGCGAAAACAAGAACAAAAAGGGGAATGGAGAGAAGAAAGGAAAGAGGCCGTTAAAGAGGAAGCTTTCAGCCGCTCGTATCTCCCCTACTTAGGGCGTCCGGGAGTGGGCGCGCGGCCGAGGCTCAGATCGGGCGCGATACGAGAGTCACGAGGCGCGCCCCGAGCTGACGACGATCCCTTCCAAGCGGCCATTTTGAGCCCGCTCTCCCTGTTTAACCCACGCCCTTTTACAGCCCATCGTATTCTTCCTCCCTTCGCCCTGTCTTCCCCCTCCCCGATCCCCATTTCCCTCCCTCCTCCCTCCCCTCCCCTCCCCCCCCCTCGACCGCCCACTCTATCGGTCGAAAGGGTTGGCGCGAAGGGAGGTCATCGACCTCGTCTCCCTTTCCGGAGTGCCATCAGTGCCTTTTCTTTGGTCTTCTCCTTTCGCTTTTATCTCCTTCTCCCTCTCACTCCCCGTCTTTGGGTTTTATCCCATGTCTTTCGTTCTTTCTCTTCGCTTTTATTCTTCTCTTCCGTCTGCCTCCCTCCTGCGCTTCTTGCGGTGCCTCTCGCGCGCCCTCTCGCCCTCAGGCAGCGAGATCAGTCAGTGGATATTAATATTTATAAGTTTCAGTTCAGCGGCCTGCATGGAGCTCTCTCTCTCCTCTCACTCTTCCTTGCTTTCTCCCTCTCCTCTCTCTCTCACTTTCTTTTTCCTTTTTTTCGAGGAAAACTTTCAAAGGAAAAGCAAGCAACGCGTTTGTCGACCACGCCTTTTTGCGCCTCATTTCGCGTTTGCTGATCAAACCCGAAGGCCGCCTGCGCCGACGCCCTCCGAGAGGCGCGAGGGAGGAATGAGAGTGAGAAAGAGGAAGAGGAAGTAAGTAAGAGGAAGAAAAGGGTTGTTAGACTCCCTGAGCGGCCGGCGCAGAGCCCCGCTAGAGCGTCTCCCAAGCGCCCCAAGCGGGGGCGCAGAAGGAGACGGGGCCGCGGCACTTAGCGCTCGGACGGGACGCAGCGCCATAATTCACTGCCCTCGGAGGCAGTCTCTGACGAGGCGCCCTTTTTATCTGCGTTCTCACTCCTAAGGAGCTTTTTTCTCTTCCTTCGCGCTTCCTATCGCCGCGCCGACGACCCGGAGGCGGGCTAATAGGGCCGATAGCCGGCGCTGACGAGGCGCGGAGAGCGGATCACACCCTGGCGATAATTACGGTTTCCTTACGGCGGGATCGATCCCTATCTTGAGGCGCGACACGCCCTCAGCCGAGCCTCCGCAAGGATGCCTCTTCTTCCTGTCCTCCAATCGGACCTCTCCTGCGCCTCTTTATATCCTTTGTCCTCTTCATGTCTCTTCCTCCTTCCTCCCACCCTCTCGTCCTCCCCCTCTCCCCCTTGCCCTCCTCCGTCCATCTTTTCCTCCTTCGCCCTCCCTGCCCTTCGTCCCCCTCCGCTCCTCCATCTCCCCGTCACATCTCTCTCCCGAGGGCGAGCGAGTCCGTTATCCGGGAGCGAAGGACCTCCCGTGTCGGGCGCCGGCCGTCCTCCGCGCCGATGGAGAGGGAGAAGAGAGAGGAGAGGGAGAGAGGGAGAAGGAGAGAGGAGAAGGAGAGAGGGAGAGGAGGAGAGAGAAGAGAGAGGGAGAAGAGAGAGAGGGAGACGGAGAGAGGGAGAAGAAGAGAGGGAGACGAAGAGAGGGGGAGATGGGGGAGTGTGAGGTGGTAGGGAGAGAGAGAGGAAGAAATGGAGATAGGGAGAGAGGGGCTAGGGAGATAAAGCAAAGAGTTTAAGGGGGGATAGAGAGAAGACAAGAAAATCGAATAAGAGAAGTCGAATATGGGAAGAAAAAAAGATAGGAGGCATAAACGAAAAGACCAGCGGGAAAATAATACAAAAAAAACAAACGGAGAGAAGGAAAGGAAATGGAAAAAGGAGAGCAACAAACCGAGAAGCGAGGGAGAGGGGGGGGAGGGGGAGGGCGCAGCAGCCATAGGTCCCGAAGCTGAACAAACATCTCTCTTGAGGAATGGCGATTGTCTTCGGCCCATCTCCTTATCGCTCGCCACAATTTGTCAAGAGAGACGGCGAGGATGAGCAGAGGGGGAGTGGGAGGGGGGGGGGGGGGGATACGGGAGGGTAAGGAGAGAAGGGGTATGCGATGGATGGTCGAAAGGGTAAGGAGGGAGGAGGGCGGTGGAAGTGAATAGGAGGGAAGGGGGAGGGGAAAGGGGCGAGAGATAGGGGGAGGGAGGGGAGGGGAAGGGTAAGAAGGAGGGACGGAAAACCACTTATGACGGTGATATGCAGGTGTTACGCCCCCTACATGGTCCTCGCGCCGTCACAGCTGATCACATAATTACAGGTAGAAGGACCCGGGCCTCGGCGGGCTGAGGGCAGTCGGGGCATTACCTGCTCCGGTGTTTACTCTATTTAATGAGAGAGAGAGAGAGGGAGAGAGAGAGGGAGAGAGAGAGGGAGAGAGAGAGAGAGAGAGAGAGGGAGGGAGAGAGAGAGAGAGAGAGAGAGAGAGAGAGAGAGAGAGAGAGAGAGAGAGAGAGAGAGAGAGAGAGAGAGAGAGAGAGAGAGAGAGAGAGAGAGAGAGAGGAGAGGAGGAGAGGGAGGAGGAGGAGAGAGAGAGAGAGAGAGAGGAGAGAGAGAGCGCAACAGGTTCCCCTTCTTGCCTCGCCTCCGACGCCTGGGCCCCATTCCCACCTGGCGTTTCCTTCACCAGCACACCGAAGCGGCCTACGAGAGCGAGGGCACCGGACCCCCCCCCCCCCCTCCCCCCCTCCTCCTCCACGGCGCGCGTCCGCCCTCCATCCCGGCACAAGTCCGGCGGGATGATTCGCTAATCGGCGGCCGGCTCGTCCCCCGTCGCGCCCGACATGTAGATTATTGATTCGGTTGCTTGGCCGAACATCAGGTCGAGATGGGCGCCGGGATGCTGGACATGGGCGAGCGGGGCGGGCGGGGGAGCGGGGCAGGGGAGGGGCGCGCCATGGGACGGGAGGGGGAGGAGGGGGGGGGTAGACGCCAGTAGAAGAAAACGGGAATTCAGGGGAGACTCTCGCAGCCCCGGAGCGCCGGCGCGGGAGAACTCCATTATTTTTACGATTGTTCTCTGCGGAGTATTTCCTTGTGGCCTTTTGCGAGACGCGATGCAGGCGATGTTTAGTCTTCAGCTAACCAAAATACCGTGAGTCCTACGGGAGTAGGATTTTGTCCCAGACACGCTTCCTTCGGAGTCTCCTGCGTTTTCGGATGTCAACAGCAGTGATGGAGACTGCGATAACTTATATCATATTTTTATAATATTCCCGAATGGATGCTGGTAGCCTTTTCTATTGCGGAGCGAACGAAAGAGGTGATTTTTCTGACTCCATTTCCCTCTCTGCCTGCAAATAAGCCTGAGCGTGGAGTGGGCCGTAACTTATCATTATCTATAATTCATATCGCGCTCAGCTCTAAATCTGTTTCTCTACGGAGTGCGCTTTCATGCCCAGAAAAAGTTATTATCCCAACGTCCTCCGTGAGTCTAGGAATTCCATTATGAAACGATGCCTTAATTAGAAGATTTTTAGCATGGTATCCGACTATTTTCAATTTATCCCACTGGCCGGGCGCGACGTGCGGCTCATTATGGCGAGTGAGAGCTGCGCTACTCGTGTCTTCATCCGGAAAGTGCGGCGGCGCCTGACGTCTACCTCGTCATCCCCTCGATCCAGGGCGAAGCGCTTATACGGTGCAAGCTGCGGACTCCCGACGGCGCCCGTCCATCAATTATCCTGTGTTCATTTTCCACCCGGCCGCCGTTGTATCAATTATCTATTCACTCGTTCCTCGCGTCCCTCCCCCTCCTCCCTCTCGCCTCCTATCGTTCTCTTTTTTTCTGCTCCTTTCTCTTGTCAGTGCTCTTTCGTCGGTCTCCTCTGTCCGTTCGCCTGCAAGAAGACGAATGGGACCCCATGAATCGCGTGGCTTCACCTCACGGGTCCAATGGCGAATTTTTCCGAGCTCTCATCCCTTCATTTCTCAATCCCTCATCGTCCCTTTCTCCACTTTTTTCCATATCCTATATCTATTGTGTCTCCTTCCTACTTCTCACTTTCATCATTCTCTTGTTTCTTTTTCCTCTTCTCTCGTCACTCTCTTATGCGGGACCTCCTCGGAAACTCTCCAACTTTGTGCGTCTCACATTCAGAAAGTGACATGTCACAATTGAACAGACAACGCAGGGCGCGGCGGAGAGGAGGCAGGAGGGGCGGGCTGGACCGTTGTGAATAAGCAACAGCGGTTCGGACATCCTGATGATTCTTCTCGCTCAGTCCTCATTCTCCTCTATGTCTCTCTCCTGTCCCCCTCTTCCTCTCTCCCACCCCTTCTTTCTGCCCTCTTCTCTCCTCTATCCTCCTCTCTTCTCTCTCCCTTCTTCCCCACACACGCAATAAACCAAAAACACAACATCTCTCTAATACACATATGCTCTCTTCCACTCTCTGTGCTCCCCTCCTCGATGCCCGCTCCTCTCCTCCTCTTGCAAATAAAATTATATCATTCGACTTGAGCGCGCCGGCTTTGCGAGATAGATCGGAAGCCCTCGCCGTGATCACAGAGAAAGGCCTCCATTCGGCGGGCCGGCGAGATTTGCTAATTCTAAATTCAATATTAGATTCGTTGCACTTCGCGTGTAATAAAAAAATTTAATGGCTGCAGATATAAAAAGACCACACACAATAACAGATTGTCATTGAAAATTAGTAATATCGGCAAGATCGCTCCCCAAGGACGAGGCAGGCCGAACTTGGCCACACTACTTCGCAACGAACACCACCAGGAGAAAAAAAGGCAGAACAGCCCACGAGAAAGGAGGAGAGCACAAGATATAGAGAAAGAGACCGAACAGAGACCAAAAAAAAAAAAAATGTTGAGATAAAAAAAATTAAACAAGTAGAAAAAGGAAAATCCATTACAAAAAAGGAAAAAATGAAGAAGAAGGAAAGAGAAAGGAAAAAAAGAAGCAAGAGAGAATTACGGAAGAATAAAGATATCTATTCACAAACCGAGAAAACAAAAACGCACAATTATATAAAAATATATAGTGATCACTCCTATAGATTAAGGACTGCGTTTTTGGGGCTGTAGCTCTCGCGGGCCAATTATACTCATACGGGGTCCGCGTAGGAGTCCCCGGCGCTTGCGGTGGCTCCTCGATACTTTTAATAACGACAACGCCATCAGGGAAGAGGGAATTTAAATTTATAATTGACGCATTGGTTAATTATTTTATGGAATATGAGTGAGTTGTTAAGTAAGGCTCTGTGTTGATCTGAACGGCTCATGCATTTGTATAACTTTCTTTTTGCCTTTCTTCTTTTCTTTTCCTTTTTCCTCTCTCTCTCCGTCTTATAGTGTTCTCTGTGCCTCCTCTGTGCATGTGATCAGTGATACACTTTGGTTCTTATAGATCTCTACTTGCGGCAAATGCGCTATCTCTGTCTCTCGCTATTAAGTACGGATAAGCCAAAATTGCTATATCAGACCAAGCTTCCGAACGGTACTATATGTATACTGAGTTCATATAGACCAATATATAGTACGCCCCTGGCTCGCTTACGTCGAGAGAAGGCTTCGGAGAAAGTGTTATAGGTACTCCCTCACGCCGGGCTATTTTGATATATAGTATAGTGAATACTAGTCATTATCCTTTTCTATAACACCAGGATAATATGATTATAAAGGGCATTATATCTCACGCGACTTGTCGGTGTGATGTCACCTTCCCCACATATGTGTTGAACGTGGCCGCGCTAGAGTCAGACCATGACTGCTCTCTTCAGCATTTCGTGTGGTGCGACCTCATTATCTAACTTCTCGACGCTGATTAAGGCTGATTCCGCCCTCTTCGTCACGGTCTCAGAGTCAGTCACATCATTCAATGAGCTAAGTGTGCAAAGAGTTAATAACCTCAATGTGCTCGGCGGCACAATAGCAATTTCCTTTCGTCCACGTGACCTTGTATTTGCATCGTTTTGTTTTTTCCTTCTCTTGGTCACTACTCTATGTTTCTCGCAGACGATTTTCACCGCCCCGCAGCAAAAGAACAAGTTGTTGAAGAAACACAATTAGAGAAAAGGCAGACAGAGAAAAAACATGAAAGGAGAAAGGAGTGAGAAAGATAAGAATAGAGAAGGAAAGAAAAGAAAAGGATATGATAAAAGAAAAAAAAGAAGAGAACCACGAAAACGGTTCAGCTGTCAAGATCGGAATCTGACGCGGCAGCAAGATGAAGGCTTCACTTCAAGGTACGAATCGAGGAGGTTTCCGACGGTGGCGCAAGAACGAAGAATATTATTCGTCCGTCATTCTGGCAAGGTCTGTCATGGCCCACCCCCCCCCCCCCACCCCTGCCCCGGCCCGCCAGGTGCTTCGTCAAAGGTAAAACGAGCCAACAGGACGGCCACACCTCCTAGGAGCGTCTACGTTTAGGGAAGGGAGGGGTGATGGGTGGGATTGGACTGGTTGGGGGTAGCGTTTCATGCATTGATGACGATCACTACCGTGCACAAGAACACCGGAGTGCCCGCAGGCATATCACCAACACCGCGAGAACGTATTGCGTCCAGTGCGGTGAGAGGATCATGCAAGGAAATAGTGATGAGCGCATGTATATTGAGAATGTAAACGGCAAGCCGACACGCGAAAGGAAATAAACAAACAACAAAACATGACTTCAATTAACCACACACATAATTCCTCCGTCGGTCTTACGTGGAGCCTTGAACATCCAGAGGGTTCTTTTTGACATTCCCGCGCACCGACCTCTCCCCCCCCCCCCTTCCTCCCCCCCCCCCAGCCTTTCGCCCGGAATCCCCCCCCTCCCACCCTTTTCCGAAGAACGGCGAGAGAAAGGTATTAGATGAGGACAAGAGACGGGGAGGGGGAGGAAGGAGGAAGGGAGGGAGAAGAAGGAGGATGGAGAGAGGAGGAAGAGGGAGGGGAGCGGATGGCCAAGGACGGGCCCCGGACGGCACGACTCCGTGGAACCGGCCCTGTGCCTCCCCGAGCACGTAGGGCGTTTGGGCAATCCGCGAATATACATGAGCGAGGGAAGGAGAGAAGGGACGGAAAGGAGAGGCACATGTGGGGGTGACGTCCCCATCGCCGCTACTCGTCTTATCGCTCGGCCGACGCTTCATTCCACTTTCTCACCCTTATCTACTCTCTTGTCTGCGACGGAGATTCCGCTCGCCGTCTCGGTGGCTCCCTTTCTCCCCTTGCGGCCCCTATCTCAACTCTCGTCTTTATTTTTATTCCTGCATTATGTCAAAGTTGAGTTCCGCCGCGCGCCAAAACTGTTGATATTATAACAATGGCTCTGTGCGTGCGTCTCTCTGTAATGGCTAGTCGGACCGTAGTCTGGTAAAGATGTTACCTGTTATTTGCACTGGGTATGTGCCTCAGGGGTCAGCTTGCTTATCGCGCTGTGTTGTTTGAGTTGTGGTAGGGGGGCTCCGACGTTCTCGCTGTAGATGTCGTGACTTGTGGATCCAAAACGCTGCACACTGTATGTGGTACGGAGGGCAAGAGGAGAAGAAGGAGAGGAAAGTAGGCGGAGAGGAAGATGGGACGGTAGAGCGAAGCAGCAAAGGTTGACCAGGTAACAGGGTTGGAAGCCAGGGCCGAAGGTGCCAATGGGTAGCCCGGGGGAGGGCGGGGGTGCCCTGACAGAGGCTCATCCTTCTGTATGTATATATAGACATACATACATTAAATAGGGTGCATTACAGATATATATATATCATATATATATATATATACTACTATATATATACTATAATATATATATATATTATATATACTATAGAAGAGAGAGACGGAGTGAGAGAGACAGAGTGAGAGTTGTTACTATCTCTATATGGATTGTCTCGAGAGTATGAGGAGTCTGCGAGTGAAGCGTATAATACGCCCTGGATTTTCCTATCTTTTTTGCAAATATTGTTATTTTTGGCGTTTCCTTTTCCTCCATTTCCTTATTTTTTTTCTTGTTGGTCTTTTTTATCCGTGTTTTGTTGTTTTTTTTTTTCTTTTGTGCTTTGAAGTGGCGAGGTAGAATTGGTGCCATCCTCACCACCGCCGACCGGGTATGGCGTGGTGAGGAGGTCTACTATAGGGGACATCTTTGAACATCTTGACTCAGGATCGCTCACTGTGGGCTGCACGAAGGCGCACCACCGCTGACGTTTGGGCGGGCGATGGGGAGCAGCAGGCTCGAGCCGACGCTCTTTCTTCGGAGACCCGGCAGCATATCCACGGTAACTTCGTTGAACTTCGGTCGTCGGTCCCGCGTTACGCCACTTTTCGCCACTAAAACGAGGTATGCAACGTAAGGTCAGAGAGTTGAGAAACTTGCGGGAATTGGAGCTTGTGTGTGGGGGGGCGATAATTGAGTTAAGTGCAGCGAGAGCAGATGAGGTAGCAGATGAGAGATAGACTGAAAGGAGCGAGGGAGCAGACGAGAGCTAAATCTAGGAGTGGAGATCACAGTGTAAATAAAAAGTTACGAAGAGAGAGAAGAGCATGAAGAAAAAAAGACAGAACAGTACAGAAAGAACATGACAAATAATAAAGATAAAGATTAAAGAGCAAATGACGACACAGAATGAGAGTATCGTATGAAGTGAACCTTTGAGGAGTGTTCCTGTTAGACAGAGAAAGAAAGAATCGTCGAGAGAGAGAGAAATTACCTCATATACAGTATAAGATAATTCAACATATAAACCGTGACTTGAGAGAAGCGATGAGAGAAAGATAGAGAGAGAGAAGCAGAAAAAATATAGAAAAATGGTGCGGAAAGAGTGAGGAAAAAAAGACGCGAGAATAAAGTAAGCAGCAGGGAGAATAAACACGACACGCGAAGATACATGAGAGCTATTCCCGACGAGCGAGATGTGAACAGAGAGACAACCACAAAGAACGTTACACACTATTAAGCATGCGTGGAGCACAACAGAAATTGCGAGAGAGGGACAGAGCGAGAAGACGAAGCATGAAGAGACACAGGGTCGAGACCAGAGGTCAGCAAAAAAATCAACACATTACAAGGAGAAAAAGAGGAGAGGGACAGAGCGAGAGGAGAAAGAGTAGAGAGAGAGAGCGATCGCAAGATTTTAAACGAGCAAAGCGACCATAAATAATGATGAGATAAGGCGTCGATACACCGGGAAGAAGACAGGCCATCTGATCGCTCGGATAATTTATATTTTCTTTGTGGTTGCTTGGCCATAAACGAGGCAGTTGTTTGTACACAGATGGGAGGGGAAGCGCCGCTAAGGGGGGGAGCGAGGAGGGAGGAGGAGGAGGAGGAGGAGGAGGAGGAGGAGGAGAGGAGGAGGAGGAGGAGGCAGGAGAGGAGGAGGGGAGGAGAGGGAGGAGGAGGAGGAGGAGGAGGGAGGAGGATGGGAGGAGGAGGAGGGAGGAGGAGGAGGAGGAGGAGGAGAGAGGAGAGGAGGAGGGAGGAGGAGGAGAGGAGAGGAGGAGGAGGAGAGGAGGGAGAGGAGAGGAGGAGAGGAGGAGGAGGAGGAGAGGAGGAGGAGGAGGAGGAGGAGGAGGAGGAGGAGGAGGAGGCGAAGTCGAGGAAGGGAGGAGGAAGGAGAGGAGGGGTGGCGGAGGAGGAGGAGGGAGGAGGAGCGAGGAGGAGGAGGAGGAGGTGAGCGGGAGGAGGACGAAGGAGGGAGGGAGGAGGAGGAGGAGAGGAGGAGGAGGAGGAGGAGCGAGGGACAAGAAGAAGAAGAAGAAGAAGAAGAAGAAGAAAGAAAGAAGAAGAGAAGAAGCAAGAAGAAGGAGAAGAAGGAAGCGAGGAGAAGAAGACAGAAGAATATAAAAAGGCGAGGAAGAGAAGAAGAAGAAGATAGAAGAAGAAGAAGAAGAAGAAGAAAGTAAGAAGAAGATTAGAAGAAGAAGGAGAAGAAGAAGAAGGAAAAGATAGAGGACGAGGAGAATAGAAGGCAACGACCTGTGTCTCAATCCTTCGAGGGCCTGACAGGCAGGTGCGGGAACTCCCAAATGCAACAGTGTCACCATTCTATCAAACATCTTTTCGGCAAAAAAAAAAAAAAAAAAAAAAAAAAACAGCGACCAGGTGACAAAGACAAAAAACGTAAGAGAGTGAGAGAGAGAGAGAAAAAAAATATATTATAACGAGATAACGAACCCGGCCAGTGGCGAGCGTGACCGAGCGGCGGTCGTAATGAGTCAGGGGTCGTTAATAGCTAGGTAGTCGTTAGGGTCGTTAGGAGTCGTGAGGCGGAGCAGAGAGACAGGGCAGCACGGTGACGGCTGTTGAAGATAACTACGCTTTGTGGCAACTGCGGAAAAAAGGAGGAGGAGGAGAAGGAGGAAAAGAGGAAAGAGAGAAAAGGAGGAGAGGGGAAAATGGGGAAGAAGGAAAAAGGCGGAAGAGAGAAAATTTCGAAGAAGAAAGAAAATGAGAGAAGGCAAAAGGGGCAAGGAAAGATGGGAGAATGAAAGAAGGGAAAAGGTAAGAAGGAAAAAAAACCCGTAGAGAAGAAGGAAAGACAAAAATAAAGAATAAAAGAAGAAAAAATACGACGAGAACAAGCGAAATAAGAGACAAACAGACAGGACGCAGCCATCGGAAACTCCGCATCACTCCTGACGCAGGCAAAAAAAAAAAAAAAAAAAAAAAAACTCGGGATCTTCCATTGGCCATCGCGGACCGATTCGTCTTCGTCACTTGCGGCGGCGAGATAACCACGAACGAGGGCATAGAGAAATGACGAAAGGGAATTCACCGAAGGGAAGTCGCGAAATAGGAATTAAAATGATAACGATAATCAATAATGATAATAAAAAAAATGATAATTGGAATAATTACAGTTAAGATTGATGGTGATTATGATAAGTAATTAGCGATAATAATACCTATATAAAGCTAAGAATACTTACTAATAACGATGAAATTAATAATAACGAATAATAATAATGCTCCTCACAAACAATAACAACAAATGGCAATAAAGGAAATGAAGATCTTATCGCGAGAGAGCGCCATTCGGGGCCCCAGGGCGAGGGCGGTTAAAATCTCCCATTCAAAACAGGGCGAAGGCGCGGCGGCATCCCGTCACAGGGCGGCCGAATCACTCCCTTCGGCGCCGTCGGGAACGTCCTGTGCAAATCGTAGTTGATCGAAAAGGCCCGCTGTGACCGTCACTCTATCCCCAATCCCTCCCCCCCACGTCCCCCAGGCCCCTTCTTCCTCTTTCACGTCCCTCTTCCATGTCCTCTTCACTCTCTCTTTTCTCTCTTCTTCCTCTTCTATCCTGGTTCTTTTTTCTATATTCTCTTCCATCTATTTTCCCTTTCCCTCCCTCTTCCCTCTCCCTCCCTCCCACTCCCCCCCCCTCCCAGATGCACCCTGCCGTCGATAAGAGATGTTTTGTTTATTCTTGGAACATGATTACCGTCCTCGTGCTACAATTCTCCCTACCGGAGGAGGGGTGCAAGAAAGAGCCCAAACGAGCGGGAAACACCGAAGGCCGAAACCGAGACGGCTTTCGCGGGGGGATTCCAGCCTTAATGGCCGGTTGAGTTCGCGCCGCCACCCCCGCGGTCGAGCACCAGCGAGACAAGGATGGAGACGCGGCTAATTGTGGCCTGAAACTGGCTTTTGGTCTGATTGTCGGCGGCGGTTTTTCCGTTCGAGACGGACCGCTAAGTCGCGCCTGCGGTCCGGCCGGCGATGCTAAATCTGCAGAGGAAACCAGACGAGAAAAAGAACGAAAGAAAGAAACGGGGAGAGGAAAGAGGAAACAAGAAACGGGGAGAGGAAAGAGGAAACAAGAAGCGCAACTCAGCTGGAGATCCTGGGGGTTGATCCGAAGACGAGCCCAGTTCGGTCGGGGTTTCGATCGATTCAGCCGTCAATGGGTGCGAAGGGAGGCTCAGGGAGATGGGGGGGGGGGGAGGGAGAGGGAGAGAGGAAGAGAGAGGAAGCAGAGGGTGAGAAGGAAGGGATTGAAGGAAAGAAGGAAGGATTAGAAAGAAGAGAGGTGCGATGGAAGTAGGAGAGAGAGTGAGTGTGCGTATTTCATCTATACCGGCTCTCTCTCTGTCTGTATGCGTGATGACGAGATGAGAAAAGATCATTCCAGACATCATGCAGATGACTTCTCTAGCTACGCGCGTGCGTGTGCTGCCATCATACTCCAAAATTAGCAAGAAAGAGGTATAGAGGAGGCGCGAGTACAAGAGAAGGATAACGATTGTTGCTGCTGTCGGAGCTCTTTTTCGCGCGATTTCTCTCCCTCTCTCCTACGACGAAGACAACGCAGGAGAACACGGGGTCGAGGAGGTGACAAGGAGGTCTTCTCTACTCCTCCTCACGGAGGGATCGTGCTGGTGACTGGGGAGCAATCTCTTTTGATGCGCGATGATTATTGATGTAGTCAAAATTGACAACTTTTCTTTTCCCGCCTTTTCGTTACTTATGACTCTTCAAGTCCTATGAGTTTATTTATTTATCAATTTCCTACTCCTCCCACTCTCCACCTATTCTCATTAGTTCCCTCGCCTCCCCCTATCTCCCCACCCTCTCTACTGTTACGGATCCTTCTAGCTCGGAAAACCTTCTCTCACCTACTAACATTTTTGTTGCCTTTATTAGTGAGTGATCGCTATATATTCGTGATTTCTCGCTTCTCTTCCTTTATTTTGTTTCCTTTTACTTCTTTCCTCTTATCTATTTTCGCGGGTAATTTGTTTATC
The DNA here is from genome assembly GCF_003789085.1 of Penaeus vannamei. Classification (NCBI taxonomy): domain Eukaryota; kingdom Metazoa; phylum Arthropoda; class Malacostraca; order Decapoda; family Penaeidae; genus Penaeus; species Penaeus vannamei. Next base: position 725,967 of record NW_020869420.1, on the reverse strand, counting down.
ATTCCTTCTCGAAAGTGAATAAATAAATTAATAAGTACATTAGACATGCTTAGTATTTTTACCTTTAAATGAACAATTCTTTTTCCTTATTTTTTATACTAAAATAATGAATGTAATATGAGTAATACTGCTTTGTGCTCTCCTCAAGGAGTTATTTTAAATGAATATCTCATCTCATGATTATTATATTAATCATTATAAAATTGTTATTATTATCATTTATTTTCATTATTACTGTCATTATCATTTATAATCGATAATAATAATTATCTATTATTCATTATGCATCCAATTGTCATTTGGTTTTGTTATTCATTATTTATCCATTGCCACTATTTCTTATTATCATTTTTTTAATATCTCCTTCAGTGTTCTCCTTTTCTTTCCCACCTCTTCCCTTTTTCTTCCTCCTCTTTGTTTCAATCTTCGGTTTGTTTCCTCCTCTCTCCCACTGTTTTTCGAACTTCTATTTCCTCCTTCCTTCTCCCCTCTTTCATCCTTCTTTTTTTTCTCTACCTGCCTTTCTCCCTCCCCTCTTTACCCTTAATACCTAAACTCTCCCCTGTCTCTTTTTTTTCCTTCCCTCTTCTTTCTCCCTACCCCCCATAACCTCTTTCAAAATTTTCATTTTTAATAAAAATTAAACATATTCCAGGAAATTGATGTCCACTTTACGGGAAAAAAAAAAATGTTTAATGTATTTGAAACACACATAAAAACTTTTTTTTTTTTTTTTTTTTTTTTTTTTTTTGTCAGTACTCTAGTGAAGTCACGTGTGATCTGTTTTTGTTGACATCCACGGCATTTTTGTGGGTTCTCCAGAAAATATACTGGCGGATTTGGTGTCGGTATGTGGCGTGTTCCTGGCGTCCGTGCTATGGGAAGGGGGCTTGGCGCTAGAGCAGGCGGAGAAGGGCCAGCCATCCACATCTCCTTCCCTCCATCCCCCTGCTCTCTTCTTGGTAGCCACCTCTCCCCTCTCCTCCCTCCTCCCACCCTCCCCCCTCCGTTGGGGACACGTAGCCTAACTTGAGCGATCGTCTCTTTGGTGACGTCGGTCGCTCTTTGCAAACCGGGCGGTGATGACGTCATGAGTACCGGAGCATGACCGGGACATGGCTTATAGAGATGTCAACAAGCCTCTGCCAGAGCGTAGACAGCGGCGGATGACTCAGGCATCTACCTTGAGCGACGGAGATTTTTGAGGGGAGGGAGGGAGGGGGGGGTGCGGCGGTGGGGCTCCTGAGATTCTTGTTGACCGCTCTCTCGGCAACTCTCATCTGGACTCGGTTTATGTACACGGGTGATAAATATCTCGTTTAATTATAATCTATACTTATATATTATATATATATATATTAGTTATATATATATGATATATATATATTATATTGTGTGTATGATCTCCAACCTCCCTCTACTTATATATATTAATACTATATAATATTATATATATATATCCTCACTTATCATATAGGATTATACTATATATATATATATATTAACTGCGTGCTGGTCATCTCTGTGCTGTCAACTCTTGCTGTGCTCTACACACACTCCCTCTCACTCACTCATCATCTGTACTCTTTATACTACATAGACACGCTGACACACTATTTCTTCCCCTCCCTCTCTCTTTTCTCTCTCCTCTCATCTCTTTTAAACGTCTTCTGTGCTACAGGACTCATATCGATCTCTCTCGCTTGCGAGGGGATGAGGCGTGCTGCATAGGCATGGGACGGGATAGCGGATATGCTGGAACGTGCATTGGCAGGACATCAGGGAGATGCAGAATGACGCGAAGGATCTGCGTGCAAGTGAGCGGAGCGTAGACACTCGTACGTGACGGTGTGGCTCCTGAGGGAAGGAGGGATCGTGCGTGACGGGTAGCGGATCACGATCTACTCGTGTGCGACGGCAAGGAGGGATGCTCTCCGAGGTCGAGGAGGCGGTGAGCGATGAGGGTGGCAGGAAAAACGATGAGTTGACGCGTGCAAGAAGGGAGGGAGGGAGCGCGGGCAGGGTGTCACGGTCTGGGGTGCTGCTCGTGGGGGGGGGCAGGTTGAAGGGAGGGATGCAGGAGAAAGCAGAATGAAAACTTCCTCCGCTGCAATTATTCACTCCGAAACCCCATTGCATGCCGGGAAACTCACTCCCGCGACGGTTCGAGACGAGAAAAAAGGGAACCCATTTTCTCTTCTTTGCTTCTCCTCTCTTTCTCTCTCCTTCGTATTCTTCTTCTTCTTTTTTTATTCTACACTTCCTTCCTTTTTCGTTTCCCGCTTTAACCATTTTAGGCGATGTGCACGCTCGAAATTCGATCCCGGGAACAAGGCCGCTAATGTTACTCACGAAGGGAGAGAGAGAGAGAGAGAGAGAGAGAGAGAGAGAGAGAGAGAGAGAGAGAGAGAGAGAGAGAGAGAGAGAGAGAGAGAGAGAGAGAGAGAGAGAGCGAACAAGAAATTGAGAACGTGAGATAGACAGAGTAAATGAGAGAATGAGAGAGCTAATAAAAAGGGGCAAAAATCCGGCCAAAAAAAAAAAAAAAAAAAAAAAAGGTGATTTACAAAGCGCATTATTGGCGCCTTTTGTCCCGCGGCGCTCGTGTCGGCGGCCGCCTTAACTGGGCTTTTCCTCCGCTTGTTGGAATCCTTCGGCCGATTCACGGAGCCCCATTAATCCGGGCCGAGGCGCTGGCCGGCGGGGCAAGACACGGCGCCCCCGCGGGAGCCCCAAGGTCGATCTTCCGTTCCCTCTCCCCGCCCTGCTCGACCCTAGCGGCGGAGGGCGCCGAGGCCCCTGCCGGAGGGACGTCGTTACCAGCTATCTCCTTCGGGGAACACACGTATCTGTCGATCACGGGGGAAGCGCCGCGAGTTTCCACCCGAGGGAGGCTGCGCGGCGCCCCTGCGCGCCTGCGCGCCTGCGCCCGCATCCTCTCCTTCCCCTTCTTCTTCTTCGTCAACTTTTTATTCTTCACCATCATCGCCTTCTTCTTCTTCTCTCTTCTTCTTCTCATCATCTTCTTTCTTCTTCTTTCTTCTTCATCATCATCCCTTCTTCTTCTTCTACTACCCCTTTCATTGTCTTCTTGTCCCACTTCTCCTCCCTCCGTCTAGCAACACGAAAGCTAACTACCTTCCTTATTCCTCTCTTCTTCCTCTTCCTTTGCTTCTCTTCGCCCACTTTTCGCTAAGCTTATCCCACAAGGATTTCCGATCTATCCTATTCAGCTATTAAAAAAAAAAGAAAACAAAAAAGAAAAGAAAAAACTAAAGGACAAAAAAAGAAAAAAAAAAAAAAAAAAAAAGAAGAAGAAAAAAAGGTCCTTTTTGCAAGACCATAAAATATTCGAGCCGATGCGGAATTCCTCACGGAGTCTATATAAACGTTGTTACAAGTACCTCATACCTGTCGCTTTAAATCATTGGTGCGGGAGGAGGAAGAGGAGGAAGAGGAGGGAGAGGAGGGAGAGGAGGAAGAGGAGCGAGAGAAGAGGAAGAGGAGGGAGAGGAGGAGAGAGGAGAGGAAGAGAAATAAAGAGAAAGGGAACGGGAGGAGAAAAGGGAGCGGTAGAAATTAGGAAAGAAAAGATAAAAAAGAAGGGAAGACGAAGAAGAAATAAATAAGAGGAAGGGAAGTAAGAAGAGACATGAATGAGAGGGAACAGGCGATGGAAGAAGGAAAAGGAAACAAGTGAAAAAACAAAGTTGGAAAAAAGCAAAGCACAATTTACAAATAATCTTTTTAAACTAAAGTCCTGAAACAAATAAACAAACCACTCGCAGAAGAAATAAACAAGCCTTCATTGAAGCAACAGAACCTGGAAATCCTCTCCTAAATCCAATGAGCCGCCTGTTTCGCCTCGTCCCCCCTCAACCGGCGACGCCATTGGTCATGCACGAAAGGCGTCAACCGCAGAAAATGGGAAGCCAAAGAAAACGGAGCAGCGCCCGGCTGACCACCCTCGTCGCCCGTTTTCTATGAAATCGCCCCACGCACATTCCATGTTCTTTTATCGCTCCTCGCGGCGCTGCAGGGGGGACTAAACAGTTCGCATCGCGGCTATCAGTCTCACCCATGCGCGCCCACACCCTGGCTGCACGGCTGCTCTCACCTGTCCCCCGTGTGTCGGACGCCTAATTAACAGTAATACCTGAAGGGGCCGCGATAAGATGTGTTGGAAGGGCGTGAGGAGGGGGAAGGGGGGGGGGAGCGTGTAAGTTGATTTGTGATTTCGCAAAAAAAAAAAAAAAGAAGGAAGAAAAAGAGCGATTCAAATTGAAGCGAAATATTAGTTTGTGAAGGAATGATACTCGAGATCTTATGCACATACAGGTATCACTGATTTCTTAAATATATATGCAAATGAGATATAAACCGTGAAGAAAGAAGAGAGAGAGAGAGAGAGAGAGAGAGAGAGAGAGAGAGAGAGAGAGAGAGAGAGAGAGAGAGAGAGAGAGAGAGAGAGAGAGAGAGAGAGAGAGAATGGGAAGAGGAGGAGACAATAGCCCCGACCATTTAGTCTCTCGCGGACTAATCAATTTTTAGCTTTGTTTCATTCTTCGTTCTGACCTCTAAAGCCCTCCTTCCCCCTCCCCCCCATCTCCCCTTCCCTCCCTCCGTCCCTCCTTCCCTCCCCTCCTCCCTTCTTCAACCCTCCTTCTCCTCTCCTCTCTCTCCTCCCCAATGCCCACTCATATCCCCCTCCCACCCTCCCTTCTCCCCCTCCCCCTCATTCCCCCTCTCCCCCGTCGCCTCCCCCTCCCTTCCCCCTCCTCCTCCCCTTCCCCCTCCCCCTCCCCGTCGGCCGAGCAGCAGCGACGGGTAGACGGGTAGAATCCCCCCGAAGGCGCCCGCGCTAATCACGGGTAAAATGCTGCATCGAATCCAACTCCGAGTGACTTGCATCGCGAATGGACGTCTGGCTCCCTCCGTCCGCCCCGCCGGGAGATGGCTGCGGAGGGTTGGCACAGACGGAAAGATCTTGTTTGGTTTGGTTTCGTTTCCCGTTTTGGGGGAAGGGGTAGGGGTAAAGGGGGGAGGGGGAGTTCCTTGTAGGTCCTGCGTGCGTCCTTCCCGCCCTCGCGCGATTAGGCAAGAGGGGCGCTAATTTCATCCTCTGTTGTCTTTTCTTTTCTTTTTTTTTTCTTTCTTTAGTGCCCCTTTCTCCTCTTCCCTTTTTTTCTTCTCTCTCTCTCTCTTTGGCTAAAACGTATGCAATATTTCGCACCCTCCCCCCCCCCTCCCTCCCCCTCGCTTCGCCTCCTTCGACCACTTCATCTCCGTAAGCGCTCCGAAGGGGAAGTGAATGGCCCGGCCGCGTAGACTGATGAGGTGCACATGTGTGTACGTCCGTGTGTACCTTTGTGCGTCATGACTTCGTTCGGCGTCAATTATGGCGGTGATTACATGGGCGCTCTGGGTGGCGTCGAACGATGCGCGGCTTTGCGTTGGAACGGAGATGCATAAATACGAATGCTGCTTTTTTCTCTCTGAACCGAGATTTCCTCCTCCGATCCCTTGTTCCAACAAACACTCCAGCAAGACTCTCTTATCCCAGCATGAATTAGCGCAGGGAAATCCCAATTTACTTAATTTGGGGGCAATTAATTAGCGGGATTCGACACGTCCGCTCGGCGCGCGATCTCCGCCGACGTCATAATCCCTCGGCTCGGGAGGCGGCGGCCGAGGGCTCCGAAGCCGGCCCCGACGCGCGCCTTCGGACCATCTGATAAGCAGTCACATCCCGAAGTGGACTTGTTCGTGCGCGATCAGCGTCAGGGCGACCGGAGGTTCTGTCGTAAATATCTACAAGGGACGATCGGCGGCGCGGTCGGTGGCGCTGCGCCGGCGAGGGGCGATATAACGTGGCGGGCAGGGCGCTGGGAGAGGATGAGGCGGGCGGGAGACGAGCGTCGAGCGGCGTGGAGGACAGTGTCGTCCTCGGCGGCGCAGTCAGCCGGCGGGACAGCCGGGGCCGCGGCCGCCGCCCGCGAAGGGAGCCGGGCAGGGTTTTTTGTTCGAGCTTTTGTTTTGTCTCGTTTCGCTGTATCTTTCCTTCAATCTCTTTCTCTGTGACTCTATCTCTCTCTGTCTCCCGTTCGCTCTTCCTGCTCCTGTCTCCATCTCCTTTCTCCTTCTACCTCTCTCTCTATCACCCCTTCTTCACATACCCCTTTCCCTCACCCCACTTCTTCCTTCTCTCCCCTTCCCCACCTCTCCCCTCTCCCCTCTCTCTCCTTCCCTACATTTTTCCACTTTACTCCCCTTCCCTCTCTTCTCTCCCCTCTCCCCCCCCCCACACCCCCCCTCTGCGCGAGTGTCTTTCCCCGTCACGATTCTTGTAATTAGGCGACGGAGTCCGCCCGCGCCCGACGGCTGAGGTGTTTACGAGGCGTGGGAGTCGCGGGCCGGCGGGCATTCCGGCGATGCCCTTTGTGCGGGGGAGGAAGGGGAGGGGGAGGTAGAAGGGTGGGAGGGAGAAGGGGTGGAGGGAAGGGAGGAAGGGGGAGAGAGAGGAGGAGGAGGGAAGAAGAGGGAGGAGGAAGGGAGGAGGAGGAAGGGGGAGGAGGAGAGGAGGAGGAGGAAGGGGGAAGGAGGGGAGGAAGGGAGGGGAAGATGAGAAGGGGAGAAGAGGGAGGAAGGGGAGGGAGGAAGGGAGGAGGAGGAAGGGGAATGAGGAGGGGGAGAGAGGAGGAAGGATAGAAAGAGGGGGAAGAAGGGGAGGGATAGATGAGGGAGGGGGAAGGAAGGGGAGGGCCTTCGAGCTCACGCTCCCTCGGCGCCCATTCCAGAGCTCGTCTCATTCTCGTGCTTTGGATTTTTCTTTTATAGATATCTTGTTCTTTTAAAAATCTTTCACTATCATTTTGGGTTTATAGAATAAGTAAAAAAAAGAGAGAAAATGTGTCTTTGGCGCACGCTCGCCTTACTTTTCATCATAAATTGTTTTTATCTATTTTTACTATTCTTTTGTTCCACTCTATCTTTAAAATAATTATGTATATATAATAAAAAAATTAAAAACCAAAAAAGATAAGAAAGAACGCCTTACTTTTTCAAAATATTCTTCCCAAAAAAAGAAGGAACTGAGAAAGAGAAAAAAAGAAAAAATGAAAAAAGAAAAAAAAAGATAAAGAGCAAATAAGAGAAAAAGAATTAGAAGGAAAAGAACGATAAGAAAAAGCCTCGGACCCAAAGACCGGAAATGAACAATGCTCACGCGTGCCATTTCATTTTGGGATTTTGTCTTTTTTCATCTCTCTCATTCTCTTCCTTTTTTTCTCTTCTTTTTCTGTCATTTATTGTGTTCATTCCGGGGAATAAAACAATACACAATGACATATATAATGACGTTCAACTTTCTGAAGGCTCGACAGCAATTCGACAGCCGCTCGCTTCTGAGATATGTAAAGGAGAGAGAGAGAGAGAGAGAGAGAGAGAGAGAGAGAGAGAGAGAGAGAGAGGAGAAGAGAGAGAGAGAGAGAGAGAGAGAGAAGGAGAGAGAGAGAGAGAGAGAGAGAGAGAGAGAGAGAGAGAGAGAGAGAGAGAGAGAGAGAGAGAGAGAGAGAGAGAGAGAGAAGAGAGAGACAGACAGACAGAGAAGAGATAGAGAGAGAAGATAGAGAGAGAAATGATAGCAATAACAACGATATTAGAAATAACACAAAAATAGCGAAGTACATTTCCTAACGAAAGGTAAATTCCAGACAGAATCTAAGGAATTGATAATTCAAGACTAAATACAGAATTCCAGATAAATTCCAAAGTAGGTAACTGTAAATAAAGAAATATCTTACTTCTTATAAAGACGAATAAAATAGCGAAAAGAGAGCGAATAGAAGGAGAATAAAATTGAGGTTAAGCATACGAAAGAAAACCTTCCCTTTGTTCCCTGAAATCAGATATCTTCAATAATATATATATATATATATATATATATATATATATATATAATATATATATATATATATATATAATATATATATATGCATAACATATATCATATATTACATAATGTTATCAGTGAGAGGAAAAATGTAGCTATAATATTTTTTTTTAACCGTTACAATTTTTCTTAATCCTCATTATTGTCATAATTACTACTCTCATCATGATTACTGCCACTATAACAATGCCATCATTATCAGAACCAGAATAATTATCATTATCATCACCATTCCTACAGTCATCAACATCATCATTATCCTCATCATCACTACTACAATCACCAACACCACGATATTCAACACCATCATCATGATCCTCTTCCTCACCACAGTCCCCCTCATCATCAGCACCAGCCTCACAATCACCACCAGCATCACCACGATATCAGCACCATCTTTACCACCAGCCTCACAATCACCATCACTACCAGCATCACCACGATACTCACCACCATCATCATCACACTCTTCTCACCACAGTCCCCTCACTTTACCACCAGCCTCACAATCATCACCACCATCACCACCACCATCACCACGATATTCACCACCACTCTCATACGCATTTTTAGCCGCCGCGTCACAGCCAGTCGCCGCCGCCGCATTGTCTCCCGACTTCCGCCACAAAATCCCGACATCCTTGGAAGTGTCGGCCGCTTCTTCCTCGCGTTTCTTCTGGGGAGGAGGAGGAGGAGGAGGAAGGAGGAAGGAGGGAGAATGGAGGAGAGGAGAGGAGAGGAGGAGGAGGAGGAGGAGGAGGAGGAGGAGGGAGGAGGAGGAGGAGGAGGAGAGGGAGGAGGAGGAGGAGGAGGAGGAGAGGAGAAGGAGGAGGAGGAGGAGGAGGAGAGAGGAGGAGGAGGAGAAGGAGGAGGAGGAGGAGGAAAGGGGGAGAAGAGGAGGAGAAGAGGGAAGAGAGATAAAATATGAGAGGAGGAGGACAAAAGAACAGGAAGAGGAAGACGGAGTAGAAGAAGCAGAGTCAAGAAGAGGTGGATGAGAAGAAGAGGGAGGAGAAGAGAGTGGAAGGCGACGGGGAAGGAGGGGGGGGGGGGGGCATCCCAATGCCATCACCGACGCGGCGGACCGACTTCCCGATCAATGTTATCGGCTGATCGGATCGGAAAGCCATTTCTTCTCGCGGTGACGACATCGCCGGGGACGAAGGGGGAGGAGGGAGGGGGAGAGATGAAGGAACATAATAGAGAAAGGGAAGAAGACAAGAAGAGAGAGAGGAGAGAAAGGCCAACCTCCGCAAGCGACGCCGGCGATCGCCCTCCCGCCCGCGAGCGCCTTCCCGCCGCCGCTGCGCCTCCGCGACCGCCTCCTTGCCGCCTCCGCCGCCTCCGCCGCCGCGGCCGGCGCCATTAGATCCGAGGCCGGACATTAATCCGCCGCTTGACAAAGTATAATTTACACCCGAGTCCGCCGTGAGAAGAGCGCCCTAATCCGCGCCGGGTACGCACCTGTCCGCCCCGCCCGCCCCGCCCAGGGGGCCGCGCCCCGCGCGCCCGCACGCCCGGTTGGGACACACACACGGGTGCACACCAGGACACGCACACACACATGTACGGATTCCACCTCACACGCATCAGTCATAAGTCTGGTCCTGAATTCCGCGACTCAAAAGAGGACGACAAATGTGACTGATCTGGAAAGCCTTAGAAGCTCGGAAGAGATTAGATGCAATGACAACTGCATTCGCCGTCTTTCTCTCTCTCTCTCTCTCTCTCTCTCTCTCTCTCTCTCTCTCCCTCTCCCTCTCTCTCTCTCCCTTTCTCTCTCTCTCTCCCTCACCCCCTCTCTCTTCCTATCAATCCCTCCCTGTTCCTTTTTATAAGTGTGGTGGCTGCCAAGTCAACCAAGCATGGCAGCCCTAGTTTAAAAGTTCAGGTAGGATGAAAACTTTCTTTTTTCGACACGACAGTTACTCCGCGGGGGAAAAAGGGGGGGGGCGAGGTATCTCGATTTTCTTTTACTTCTCCTCCTCCTCCTCCTCCTCTTCGTATTCTTCTCGTTCTGATCTTGCTTTCACGTGCGTTTAATTCGTTCTTTTTACTCATCTCTTTCTCTCTATTCTTTACTTCCATCTTTCTTGAAAATCACATTACCCTTTACCGTTTCTTCCTCTTTCCACCTTTTCATGTCTCTTCTATTCCTCGTCTTTATTCTCGAGCACTCAAACTTCCCCAATTCCTCCCCACCACTCTTCAACACTCCCTCTCCCCCACTTCTCCCTAACACTCCCCTTTACCCCATTACTCCCCTATTCTTCCCCACTTCTCTCCATTCCTCTCCCACCCCATCTTTCCCCCCTCCCCAAAGCAGGACCCCGAAAAAAGACGAAAGGGAGGGAGGGAGGGAGGGAGGGAGGGAGGAGGGAGGGAGGGGAGGGAGAGACGGAGGGAGGAGGGACGGGCGGAGGGACGGAGGACGGAGGGACGAGGGGGGGGAGGGAGGAGGGAGGGAGGGAGAGGGGAGGGAGAGGACGGAGAGGACGGAGGGACGGAGGGACGGAGACGGAGGGAGGAGAGAGGGAGGGAGGAGAGGGAGAGGGAAGGGGACGGAGGGAGGGAGGAGAGGGAGGGAGAGGGAAGGAGACGGAGGGACGGAGGACGGAGGGACGGGGGAGAGAGGGGAGGAGAGGGTGAAGGAGAATGCACCCGCTCCTTCGACCGCCATTTCGCCACCTTTGCGTCAACTCGGGTCGATTTTCGTCCTGAAGATACACGCGGCGCCCTCCGCTAAATTTCCCCTGACAGCCACGCCCCCGTAAAGATAGCGCATATCTTGATAGCGCCCAGAAGAGTCCCGGTATGTGCTGGTCGCGGCGGGCGGAGGGCGGCCGCAGGAACCCATAGTCAAGTGTCGCGTACCATTTTTTTTTTTTTTTTTTTCTACTTTGAGTTTAAATCCCTGCTTATGGAGAATTAAGGTCCTTTTGTCCGGGGGAGAGAAGGGCGAAATGATCTGGGTGGGGAAAAAAAGAGAAAGAAAGACAGAAAGGAAAAAAAAAGAAAAAAAAGGTTTCGGGTGGGTATGTATGTATATATTCCCCGGTGACTTCATTCGGTGAATAAGATATTTAAGTTCATATCTTAAAGACGGCGAGTTTTCGGGTGTGGAACGCTATTTCAAGGAGGAGGAGGAGGGGAGGAGGAGAGGAGGGAGAGGAGGAGGAGGAGAGGAGGAGGAGGAGAGGAGGAGAGGAGAGAGAGGAGAAGAAGAGGAGGAGGAGGAAGGAGGAGGAGGGAGAGGAGGAGGAGGAGGAGGAGAGGAGGAGGAGGAGGAGGAGAAGAGGAGGGAGGAAGAAGGAGCAGCAGGAGCAGGAGGAGAAAAATAATAAGAAGAGAAGGACAGGATGGGTCAGACATACCTTCGCAATTCCGAAGGAAGAGGAATAATCAGAAATGGATGACGAAGAAGAGGAAAGAAGAAAAATCGAGAGATAAAGGGAGAAGACCAAGAACGAAAAGCAAGATACAGAAAAAAAAGCTTTTGTCACTGCCTCCCCCCTCACCCCCTACCCCTTCCCCCTTACCCCCACCCTCCCCCCTTCGGACAGCCATTGCCGACCGCCCTGCGAACCGGCGATCCCGACGGGCCGACCGACGGGGAGAGGCGCTGAGAGAGCCGAGGAAACCGAGGGTCCGAGGAGGCGCGCGAGCCGAGGGCCAGGAAGAAACCTCACGCCTTTATATGCTTATCGAAGTCTCATTAAAACAACACGGTGTAGATCCCTCCGTTTGGGGAGGGGATGGGGTAGATGGGGGAGGGGGGGCGGACGCTGGTAAAAGTAAAATATCAGGCTGCAGAAGGGGGGGGGGGGACAGGACAAGGGGGTAGGAAAGGATGCTAAGGAGGAGGGACGCGAGAGAGAGAGAGAGAGAGAGAGAGAGAGAGAGAGAGAGAGAAGAGAGAGAGAGAGAGAGAGAGAGAGAGAGAGAGAGAGGAGAGAGAGAGAGAAGAGAGGAGAGAGAGAGAGAGAGAGAGAGAGAGAGAGAGAGAGAGAGAGAGAGAGAGAGAGAGAGAGAGAGAGAGAGAGAGAGAGAGAGAGAGAGAGATAGATAGAGAGAGAGAGAGAGAGAGAGAGAGAGAGAGAGAGAGCGAGAGAGAGTGAGAACCGTGTCTCGTTTTATAGCTAATTCCGGAAAGTAGATAGAGCCCTGCGAGTGCATAAGCGAGATGTGTTCTCTTTCTTTTTTTTTTTTTTTTTTTGCCTCGTGGGCGCGACAAGTTTTCGACATCGGTCAGCCACTCAGCGCATCGATTTACACAACAAACAACTCTCTTTTTTTCCATTCCCTCCTTCCCCTCCCCTCCCCTTCCTTCCTTCCTTCCTCCCTCTCCTTCCTTCCTCCACCTCTCCTTCCTGCTCCCTCTTCTCTCCCCCTCCCCTTCCCTTCCTTCCTCCCTCTTCTTCCTGCTCCCTCTTCTCCTCCCTTCCCTTCCCTCCTTCCCCTAGATCTCCCAGACAAGACCCCCTCTTTATAAGGACAAATAGAGCAAATTCGCTAATGGACACGAAACGGTTCGGACACAAGATAAAAAAAAAAAAAGTTAAAAAAAATCAAATAACCCCAAATGCAAGTCCCACACCCCTCCCCCTCCCCCCATCCCCGGCGCTCCCCTGGGCTATCCTATCTCGTCCCCGATGACAAGGCCGATAGCGCCGCCCCTGCTCTATCCCCGCCGGCCTCGCCTGACGTCTGTCTTAAACCGCCCGCGACACGTCCCGCTCTCCGGGCGTCGCGGAGGAGATGGGCGCCCCTGATAGGCTTAGAGGTGGGAGAGGCCGTTTGGGGAGAGGAGGGGAGGGAGGGAGGGAGGGAGGGAGGGAGGAGGGGAGGGAGGGAGGGAGGAGGGAGAGAGAGAGAGAGAGAGAGAGAGAGAGAGAGAGAGAGAGAGAGAGAGAGAGAGAGAGAGAGAGAGAGAGAGAGAGAGAGAGAGAGAGAGAGAGAGAGAGAGAGAGAGAGAGAGAGAGAGAGAGAGAGAGAGAGAGAGAGAGAGAGCGAGAGAGCGAGAGAGAGAGAGAGACCGTTCCGCTGACGAGTTTATCGCCGCTGACGACGCTGATGAGCGGCGGGCGCGGGCGCCTCGGCTGCCCAGGGAGGCGTTTGGGCGGACAGCGGGCGAGCAAATCGCGTCCCTTGTCAGATTGCGGGCGCGCGGGCTGATACGGGCCGTTATGTGGTCTAATATATATATATATATATATATATATATATATAATATATATATAACACACACACACACACACACACACACACACACACACACACACACACACACACACACACAATATATATATATATATATATATATATATATATATATATATATATATATATATATATATACATACAGAGAATGGCGTAACAGTTCGGTTCTGATCGGCCCGGCTCGGGTCCTCGAGGCCGAGACAATGGGCCGAGGCGGACACGCTCTCACGTTCCAGGTCCAAAGAAACAAAGAGAGAAAACAAATAAAAAGACAATTAAAAGACACCAGATACGAATTTTAAGAAACGAGGCCAAAAATGGAATAAAACTGTCATTAGCGCGAAAAAAATATAAACAGCTGTTGGACTCAGGTAGATGAAGGTGACCAGCCCCCCCCCTGCCTTCCCCTGCCCTCCCCCCCCCTCTCAATGACTTCCTTCCATACTCAATTCGTCATCTCACCTCCCCTTCCTTCATATCCTCCTCCTCCTCCTCTTCTCCCCCACCTCCTGTCCACCCCTTCTTCCCCTTTCCACTTCCCTGTCCTCCTCCGCTTCCTTCCCCCCATTCTCTACCTCATCTTCTCTCTCCTCCTCCCCTCCTCTTCTCTTCCTCTCTCATCCTCCTATTCCTCTCTTTCCCTCACCTTGCTCTCCCTTCCTCCTATTCATCTCTCTCCCTTCCTCCTATTCCTCTCTCTCTTCTTCCTCCTCTTCCTCTCCCTCCCCACCCTTTTTCCTCCCCCCTCCCCCTTCCCCCCCTCCTTTGAACGGCCGCGGAAGATGGTTCAAACGCTATAGATTAACCCTTTTTGGCGTCCTTCCTGTGGCTAATTAGCAGTTATTAAAGAGAAACGAACCGGTGAACGAGTATTGGGCGTGGGGGAGGGGGAGGGGGGGGAGAGGAGAGGAAGGAGGGAGGAGGGGAGAGAGGGGAGGGGAGTACGGGGGAAAGTCCTTAGGGGGGCAGGGAGAGGGAGTGGGTGGGGGTAATGGGGGAAGTGAGGTGGGGGACAGGGGGAGGAGGAAAGGGGGGGGGGGAGGGAGATATGACCATTTGCCCTAGTAATTACCCGAGTAATGACTGGTGTGAGTGAGCGTGTGTACGCGTGTGTGTATCGATGGATCTGTGTGAATGAAAAATATATTTTTTTTGTTTATGAGTGTGCGTACGGGCGTCTCTGTACATGCTGAAGGTATGTGGGTGTTTCCGTTTCCGTATATGTCTGTTTATACGCATGTATGTAGATTTATCTATGTCTATATGTACGAATATACTCATGTACCTATGTATGTATGTGTAAGACTACACTACATCTACGTATGTATGTATATATATGAATATATGTATGTATATGTATGTATCTCTATATGTACGCATGTATGTATATGTATGTATATATATGTATATATGTATGTATATATGTATGTATGTATGTATATGTAGGTATGTACGTATTACAATATTTACTCACACTGCATGTATGTGCGTGCGTGGAGGATGAGTTGGTAGTTTTATGGGAAACTGCGGCCAATTAACTCTTAACTACCGCTGCTGGGCATTTCGGACGCCCGCCCGGGGTATGTGCTGCTCCGCCCTCGCTGCTTTCGCTTCTGCTCTTCTGCTTGTATTTGCTCGCTTTTCTCTCTTTTAGGGAAGGTTTAAAATGGAATACAATAGTTACTCATATTTTCATGGATTATTTTGATGTTTGTGGATTCATTCTCATGTTAGGTGGAAGAGAGAAAGAAAGAAAATTAAAATGTAAACAAAAAAGGCTGCACAATAACATCCAAACACCGAATTGGAACGAAATATCAAAGAAAACGAGAAGAAAAAACACCAAAGGATAACGACAAGGTGTCATCACCTACCGAGCGGTACCTGCGAGATACCATCGCGATGCCCAGACGATACCACAGAGATACCCAAAAGATAGCCTTTGACATACTACGCGAGAGGGGGAGGGGGGATGGGGTGAAGGGGGGAGGGGGAGAATGGGAAGCGAACAGCGCCTCAACCAAGCTATTCCCGTTTTCTACGAAGCCAAAGAAAACGGAGAAAGGGGACGCCGCTAGAGGGAGAAGAGGGAGGCGGGTGGGTGAAGAGGGAGAAAAGGAGAAAGGGAGAAGGGGAGAGAGGAGAGAGAAGAGGAGAAAGGGAGAAGGGGAGAGAGGAGGAGAAGGGCAAGGTGTGGAAGTGGGCTGGACAGAGGGAGTGGAGTGGGAGTGGACAAGGCGGGACCCTCTCATCCGACCTGTCTCTCGCTCGCTGAGAAACTGGGCTCAGGTCCTGGGGGAAGGGGGGACTATGAGAGAAAGAAGGGGAGGAGGAGGAAGAGGTACAAAGGGGAAGAGAGTGGTAGGGGAGGAGGAAGAAGAGAAACAAGAGAAAATAAGGGAAACGAGGAAGGTGAAGAGGAGTAAGAACCTAAAAAAGGTAGACGAGAAGAAGGGACGAGGATGAGATATGACGAGAGAAAAAACAAGAGAAAGAAGACGAGAAAAAAAGAAGCAAAACAAATCGAATTAGCAGTAAGAATTCGCTGTTGTTGATTGTAGTGTTTACTTTTTTTTTGCCTTTTTTATTTTTCTCTTAAAGGTCGAGGCTCGAAACCGTCTACTCACCGAAGGAGCTGCACACGGCACCAAAAAGGGCGACCGAAGGAGGAGTGAATGCAAACACGTTTTTTCCCTTTAATTTAACATAGAACATAATATCGATGAAGAAGATTAGGGAGAAGGCGAGGAGGAGGAGGGGTAGGAAGGAGGAGATGAAGGAGAAGAAGAAGGGGAAATAGAAGTAGAGAGGAGGAGGAGAAAGGAGAAGAAGAAGGAGGAGGAGAGGGAATAAGAGAATAAGGACATGAAGAGCGGAAGGGAGAGACAGAAAGGAGAAAGAGCGACCAGCAGAGCCGCCAGCCAACCCGGGGCGAGGAGAAGGGCGCGCGAGAGGCCTCCGAGCGCGCGCGCGCAAGCAGGCAGGTGGCAGGACCGAGCGGGCGAGCAGGAGGCGGCGGCGGCGGCGGTGAAGGGAGCAGGGAGAAGGGGAGCCGCCCCCGCCCGCACCCGCAGCCTGGCATCCTGCGGAACTGGTCGGGTAATGGGCGCGCCGCCGCGCCCTCCTTCGCGCCCACTTCCGCCCGAGGAAGGAAGAAGGGGGAGAGGGAGAGAGGGCGGAGGAGTGGGGAGGAGGGAAGGGCGGAGGAGGAGGGGGAGAGGGAGGGCGGGAGGGAGAAGGGAAGAGGAGGAGGGGAATGAAGGAAGGAAGGGAAAAAGGGAGCGAAGGCAAAGAGAAGTAGGGGGGGGGAAGTAGAAATAAAGAAGAATAAGGAGGAAGGCGAGGACCCGCCTGGTCCGACCTGATTCTATGCCCCCCTTGCCCATGATGCGTCCCCGAGGCCAGTGTGTGAGCCCGTCAAGAAGTTGGCCGCCTCCCGCCTCCCTGTCATCCTGCCTCCCCCGAGGCTCCACATCGGTACGGATCCTGCAATACACCGTGGCTGGTATAGATCTCGCTGATAGCGTTGAAGACGGAAGCCGCGCGCCGTGCGAGCGCGACAGAACAGTGAAGATAGGACAGAGCGCCAGTTGTCCCCCCATAGCTATCGTGAGAGGGCGTGGAGGCGAAGGCGACGTGAACACACAGGGGTTGATGATTAGGATGCGCTCACACGCGTGATAAACTCACGTGTGTTTACTGTCTGCCAGTAACGGGAGGTACACGTCCTAGGGCGGCTTCCCGAAAGGTTATGCTACCTCACTGGTGAGGTCAACAGCGAAGGACTGATCACGTGCGCGGGTGCGCTGTCGGCGCTATCCTGGCGTCTGTGGCGCCAGTATATTTCTCTCTCCTGTACCACTCTATACGCATCTCTATCTGAGTTCTCTAACCGCTGTCACAAGGGCAGCTGGTAACAATACTACTTTTGCGCGCTCAGATACACCCTTCTTGGACATATCGGATGTTCGTGAGATTATCTCGTATGCTAACTATTTAATAAGAGTACTCTCCGATCTTAAATACAGTGAATAATGATGCGCTCTCTCATCTGCTTTCTTACATACGAACTAACCAACTACTACAATTCAATAATACATAATGAAGTAAGAATAATAATGCTTACTAACTTGATTGATACCACTACAATAATAGAAATAATAATAATTAATGATAATGGCAATTATAATAATAATGATACACTAATACATACTGATATGATGATAAAAATAATAATATCAATATTAATAATGGTATAATAATAATCTTGACTACGGCGACTCTACGCGACCGGCATTTGTAGTACGCCCATGACTTTAATAACCCATGCCTTACGTGTCTATCATACACATTTCAGCCATTCAACTGCACTGACACACCCATCAGTGACATCACATCTCTCCTCATATCCCTTCACCAAGTCCAATGACTCCACTCTACACACGCTGATAACTGAACGTCGCCAACATATGCCAAGCTGCTACGTTCGACAAATTCAAACACATATCAAGCAAACATCATAACATGCAATCGCCAATTCTTCATCAATACCACTACATCATCATGATCACTCACACAGCGATCAATATAAACAAATCCTTGCAACGATGCTACCCTCTCAGTCTTACTCCTGATTACAACACACAAATCCATTAAATCCACAACTACGAAATAATCCTGTATGCAAGTAATGATCAATTTGTGCAATCCAGGATAAATCACGTCCTGTATCACGCCGATCGTCATAATACCATGATCTCATGGTATACATGATTGATAACAACTCAATAATATCTATAATGATTATACCCCAATCTCCAGTCCAATCACATATATGACTTCCTTATAATACACTCAATACACTATGAATACCTAATGCATACGCATATCAATAGGATACACTATGACCCTATAACACACCTCTCCATGCTTTCAATCTGTGATCAACTAAATTAGCACTAAGTATATAATGTCTAATTAACATTCAATACATATAATACATAATAATATAATAATAATAATAATAATTAATGATAATAATAATAATAATAATAATGAATTAATAATAATAATAATAAATAATGATAATAATATAATGTATATAATAATAATAATAATATAATAATCAATAATAATAATTAATAATGATAATAATGATAATAATAATAATGATAATGATTATAATGATAATAATAAATAATAATAATAATAATGATAATAATAATAATAATAATTGTGATAACAACACGAGCAACAATAATAATATTAATGATAATAACTGTTACTTGATACCGAATCAGACATGATCGTTCTAATAACTCGAATAAAAGAGCGGAAACACACATCAAAAATCGCCCAGACACAATCATCATAATATAGGTTCCAAATTTCCAACTCAAATTCCAATAGATCAGAATGCAAGCAAATTGCAATGCAAACAACGACCAATTCAAAATCAAAGTATATTTCAAAAATCGTTGCATAATTGCTAATCATTCTGTCATTATTATAATCCGCACAAAGTCACGTTTATTATGAACCGGATGTAGTCTGTTATTACGGATATTATGTCGTTTTTTTCGCTTATTTTATTTTTCCGTTTTATTATTAGCATTATTGTTTTTTTTTTCAATTTTCTCTGCACCGCCATATAAGGGAACAAATAATCATAATCTTATTATTAAATGGTAATAACAAAATTTATAATAATGATAGTAATAGTAGTAATGATAACAATAATAAAGCTAATGATACTAATAGCGATAATAATAATAATGATAATTTTGATAATAAAAATGATAATGTTAACAATAACAATGATAAGAACTGTAATTAGAACAAAGCTTATGATGATGAAAATAATTATTATAATAATGATATTATTACTACTTCTACTAATAATAATGATAATAATAGATGATAATAATAAGAACAATAATGATACAAAAATAATATTCTTGATGATAACAACAACAACAATAATGATAATAATAATAATAATAATAATAATAACGATTGTAATGATGATGATAATAATAATAATGACGATAGTAATGATAACAATAACACTAGCAACAACAACAATAATGATAACAACAACAAAAATAGAGATAATGAGAGAGGGGGAGATAATGTATTCCCACTTCCCACGTCATGAGGGAAGGTATATATGTATATATCTCCCTCTCCAACATGACTTCCTGTGTCCGGTCTCATGAGGGTGAGAGAGGAGATGAGGGGAGAGAGGAAGAGAGGAAGAGAGGAAGAGAGAGGTGGGATAGAGGGGCGAGAGAGAGAGCGGGAGAGGGAGAGAGGAAGAGAGGAAGAGAGAGGTGGAGATAGAGGGGCGAGGAGAGAGAGCGGGAAGAGGGGAGAGAGGAAGAGAGGAAGAGAGAGGTGGGGATAGAGGGGCGAGGAGAGGACGGGAAGAGAGAGAGGAAAGAGAGGAGAGAGAGGTGGATAGAGGGCGAGAGCAGAGAGCGGGAGAGGGAGAGAGGAAAGAGGAAGAGAGAGGTGGGGATAGAGGGGCGAGGAGGAGAGAGGGGAGGGAGAGAGAAGAGAAGAGAGAGAGAGTGTAAGGGCGAGAGAAGAGGCGGGGGCGAGGAGAGGAGCGGAGAGGGGAGAGAGGAAGAGAGGAAGAGAGAGGTGGGGATAGAGGGGCGAGGAGAGAGAACGGGAAGAGGGGAGAGAGGGTAGGGTGAGGAGGGAGTGTACTTTCCATCGATGCTAACGGCCCTCCCCTGCCCGTACCTCACCCCCCCCCCACCCCCTCACCCTCACCTCTTTTGGCCATCGTTCGCTCGCCTCATGTCCGGCCCGGGGCGACATGAGACTCACGGGAGAGTGAGGTGACTTAAATGAGACGACCGCTGGTGTATGTATAAAACTATGTCTCTATATCATGTCCACGAACAGTTCATGTGAGTGTGTACTTGCGTGTGTTCAATTTAATCAACGCAGATTTGTACTTATGTAAAGATACACATACACCTATCTATCTAACTGCCTACCTATCTATCTATGCACATATCTACTCTTCTATCTACCTATTTCCTCACTATCTATCTATGCACGTATCTACTCTTCTATCTACTTATTTCCTCACTATCTATCTATGCACGTATCTACTCTTCTATCTATCTGCCCATTTCCTCACTATCTATCTATCTGCCCATTTCCTCACTATCTATCTATCTGTCCACTTCCTCACTATCTATCCATCCCTCTCCCGATCCATCTATCCACCCGCCCATCCGCACATCGACCCCCTGCCCATCTACCCGTGGGAACCGGCGTCGGCGCCGAGAGCGTCGGCTCCGAGCGGGTCGCAAGCAGCCCTCATTACCGATTTTTCTCCGTCGCCAAGCATCGCCGCCTCAGGTATCCGCGGCCGACATCTTATTTTGGCAAATCCTTCGATATCCTATAATCGAACCCCGAGGAGAGAACGAGGGAGGGAAGAGGCGAGTGTAAACGCTCGACAAAGCCTCCTCTAATCCCCAGCAAATCCGCAAATCCGACATTGATACTAACAGGAGTCAATCCTCCTCCCCTCCCCCCCCCCTCCCTGCCCCATTCCTCACTCTCCCCACCCCCCACTCTCGTCTCTCTCTCTCTCTCTCTCTCTCTCCTTGTGTCAACAACCTCCCCTCCCCAGAACCCCCTTCCCTCTCCTTAAACCCCCCTCCCCCCTCCCCATCCTCTCCCCTCTCCCATCCCATCTTCCTCCCTCCCTCCCCCCCCACCCCACCCCCACCTATCCATTTGGGTTTCAGTGGTAGACGGATCACCAAGCAAATATGGCCGAACCCGAGCACAGTGGCGCTAATCTTGCGTTTATGCTAATGACTGTAAACATGCTTTTTGTCTCCTGACGGACGCCAAAGTGTCCCTCTCCCTCAATTCCCAGGAGAGAGGAGGGGAGGGGGAGGGGAGGGGAGGGGAGGAGGAGAGGGAGGAGGCAGGAGGTGGGGGGGATGAAAGGAGAATGGGAAAAGGAGGAGGAGGAAGAGGAATAGGAGGAGAGGAAGGGGAGGAGAGCGTATGAAGGAGGTAAAGGGAGAGTGGAAAAGAGGAAGAGGAAGGGGAGGGAAGGGGGGAGGGACGGGGAGGGGGGAGGTGGTTGATTAGAGCGGTCGCCACAGGTAATTGAACTGGACAGTCACAAGCAGGTGGTACTGTCCGTGCCCTCCCTGTTAGCATGTCCGCCCCGACCACCCTCACGTCCCCCCCTCCCCCCTCTCATCCGGGTCCCGTTCGCACCTCCCTCTTTCCCCTCTCGAGCGGGGGACTACAACCTACAACTCATATCCTGCAACCCACGAAGAGCCCGACTTTGTAGAGAGTTTACGTTACTGCACACGAACACACACACACATAGTAGTCGTAACTATAACGGAAAGATAATAATTCGATCGGATAGATAGAAATGAAGACGATGATGATAGTAATAGTAATACTGTAACGATAATAATAATAATCATAATAAAATGTTAATGATAACGGTATTAAGATGACGATGATAATAACAACTACAGAGATAGTTATTACAACAGCAACAATGCCAGCAGCGTCAGTAACACCCAGAGAGCGGGGAAGCCCCAAGGGAGCCGGCGAGAGGAGAGCTCGGGCGCAGCTCCTCGTCAGCTCACGGCGACAGATGCGAAGCGACAGAGAATTCCAGCTGACTATGGGCACGTGTTTCGGCGTAAGGGGAGGGGTGGGGGCACGCAGGGGGGGGGTAAGTTAGGGAAGGCCCGGGGGAGAGGGGGAAGGGAGGGGGGGGAGGGAAAAGGGCAGTTAACTGAGGGTAATTTCCAAGTCATCATACCTGAATACATTGAGGGAGGTGAAGCTCCCGCCTCGAATCGGTTGTTATTTTATTTAACACTGGCGACTTTTGTTTCCTCGGCGGGCAGGAAGTGGCCCCAGGTGCCCAGGTGCCCGCCCTCCGAGGGGCAGGAAGGCTGACAGCGAGGGCGCGCGGAGGCCTCGGCAAAACGGCCCTCGAGAGTTTCCTCTTCAGGGCGGTCTGAGTCCAGCGTTCGCCGGATTCATAAATCGCGCTCAGATCGCCCTCAGAGCTGGTGCCTCGCTGGCGACCAATCGCCCGATTTAAGGGTCGATTTCTATTATCATGATTCGAACCTCCGCTGCAGCGGCCTTTAATTAGACTTTCATTTTGCTCTTGGATTAGAAACCTTTGTCTTCTACGAGTCACGTGATTGAATGGCCTGCATCGCATTACTCTTCGCTCATGTCTCGCAGAACTTACTAACACGAAGATACAA
Source organism: Penaeus vannamei (assembly GCF_003789085.1). Taxonomy (NCBI): domain Eukaryota; kingdom Metazoa; phylum Arthropoda; class Malacostraca; order Decapoda; family Penaeidae; genus Penaeus; species Penaeus vannamei. The sequence goes on along the minus strand of NW_020869420.1, from coordinate 703,506 downwards.
ACACGTCTAAAGGAGATGAACAAATATAAGATAAATCACCTCGTAATCTCTTGCATCGAATTTTATGCAAGGAAATTATGGCGTAGCGAATAAAGAGACGATACGTAATAAGACGTACAAATAGATATATTTATAAACATTAACAAAAAAGAGAAAAACGAAAGGCGCGCCTCCACCGCCCGAAATCGAAATGATATCGCACCGAGGGCGTCTAATCGCGCGAAATTACAAAGCCCCAAGACCACGACCCTCCAGACCGCGCATTAGAGAAATGAACTTCGGCAGAGAAATTCGCTCCGGCGGCGCGGAATCGGGCGCACAAAACCCGCAGACTTTCGACGCCTCGAGTGCCTGCCTCCGGTCCCTTCCCCTCGTCATCCGGGACCTCCTTTGGCCGCCGTTCGGAAGGGTCCGGGGGCGTCCTGCTCTCCCGCCGCCGGGACCAGGTCCTGCCCTCCTCCAGATCCTTATGCCTTGGACTATCGGACACTTGAAGTCTATTATAATTCCTTACCATTAGATCTTTAGCTCCGTTTGAACCCTTTTGACTGAACCCCCACCCCCTTCCTGAGCAAATCACAGCGAGGAAGAACCCCTCCACGAGGCCAACCCCACCTGAAGGGCGTCCAGCCCCGCGGTGACGGCCCTTGGCTCGCCACGGCGCCTTATCTGATAAGGAGCGATCAGCGGAATAACCACGAGGAATAAAGATTTGCCAGGACATCCTCCCCGAACGAGCCCTTGTTTTTGCGAGGCGACTTTCGACTACTTTACATATATAGAATTTTATAGACTAAATACTGGATCGAGGCCATCTCATGCGCCCTGCCGGCTATGGAAGGGCCGCCTCCCGTTCTCGCGTTCTCGAAGGGTGCCCGCTGGGTGGCTGAGATCACTGCACTCTCAAGCAAGTGTTCTTAAGGTCTGCTTGCGATAAGGCACTCCGTTGGAAGCACTTGCAACAGCCAATGGGGCAGATTAAAATGCCGATAAGCCCGGCAGTAAAGAGAGCAAAACCTGTCTAATGTACTTTACTGATTATACGATTTTGTAGAAAGGCGTAAAATAAATAAATATTCTCAAAGCAGGTCCCTCCCCCTGTCACTGCCAATATCCATCGATAAAACGGACTAGTTCATGGGACCTGAAGTGGGAACGAGACGGTTGCATGTTCTCCCGATATTAAGTCGATGACTTAACTTATTCCTGGCTGCCGCGGAGCGAAAATGACGGAGATCACTTCTTGTGCGGACGTTGAAATCACCCACGTCGTGATGTGTTATTTAGTCGCACGAAACTAAATAAACTAAGAATTAAATCTTACATAAAACCCTAACACAAACACTCCGCTTCATTGCAAAGCTGCGATAATACTTTCGAATGCTGGAGAGAAAAAAAGTTGGCGAGTGATAATACAAGGTAGATAGGTTTGTACTTGCGTTTGGAGAGATCCTTCGTTGAGTGCAGATTGCTTGTCGAAGAGGAAAAAAATCACTGAGTCACTTGTTTCACTTATAAACCGTTTGCAATTCGGGTCGTGCACTGTATTAACCAGATCACCCGGGCGAAAGAGAGAGAGGAAGAGGGAGGGAGAGAGTAGCCACTTGCTGTCAACTGTCAGCTTGACTTCTGCTCATCAACCGGAATGGCTTAGCCTTCGTTGGCTGCCCATCCATACACGGGACAAGTGCACACGACTGGGCTTCAGCAGTGGGGCCACTTCTCTCACAATCACCGAAAATTTTGCATCTTTCGTTTTTCCGTTTCAGAATTTCACGAAACTTTGCTGCTGTCTTAAAGGGGGACTTGGCTCCACGCTCCTTCGAGGCGACGGCAGGATTTGCTTGCGGTTTCACGCTTTCCAAAGGCGAGAGACTCTTACCAAGGAGTTATCCACTGAACACAGAAGCACTGGGACACTGCGGGTTCGGACGGAAGGTGGCTTCGAGAGGAACTGTAACGCGCGACTGGCCGAGCGAGCGGCTGCCACTCAACTGTGCGAAGAGAGCGGGGGTTCCGCGGCCGCCCTGGAGTACGCTGCTCGGCCCGCCCCCTCGCCTCTCGTGGGCGGGCCACGCCGCTCGCTCGCCCGCGGCCCGCCCCTCGCACGCCTTCGCCCTACCGGATCTCACAGTAGGCAACCGCAACTTCGCCAGGAGCTGCTTCTACCTCTCACTCTATCTACCTCTCTTCTTTGGATTATGGGGAAACTCTCCTTTTTTCTACTTTTTCATTTCCTTATCTGATTATTGTCTTTTTGATAATTTGTTCAAAGCGATCGCAATCGGGGCCTTCGTGGCGTCGGGGACGAGATCTGGAAGCGATTCTTGGAGTGACACTTGCTGGAAAGAGGGAGGAGAGGGCGGGGGAGGAGCGGGAGGGGGAAGAGCGGCGTCCAGGTCCCTCCCCCTCGCGAGAGGCCCCTCCCTCCTTCCGGGATTGGTGGCGTGACGTCAGCGTTGCCCCCGCCCCCCTCGCCGTGGAGAGCCCCCCGCCAGCACCACACAGTAGCACGCGACTCGGCTCCAGCACATGACGTGTCGCTCCCGCGTCGCTTCCTCGGCCGAGTCGCCCTCGCCAGTCTCCCTCGGGCCCGAGCGCCTCCGAGGGCGAGCTCCGGCCGGCCGCGGCTCCCCTCCCGAGGGAGAGAGACTGCGATAAGATCTCCCGACGGAGCCGCCCTCGGGTTGACGACGTGTCGCGTTAAGATCCAACAAGATTACGCTCTCGCAAAAAGGGAGACGAGGAAAAAAGGCGAAGTCGAGAGGACGGTTCAGACGCAAGAAAGTCAGGCTCTCGACGTGTGGTCTCGTCCCGCCTCATGTTGGCGGAGCAAGAAATCCCCGCTTCCAGAGCGCTGTCTGACGGCGAGCGAGATCGCAGTTCTGATTACAGGCTGCAGCCGTCACCTGGCGCGGCCTCGTGCAGGCGTCAGGTTCCGTGTGCCCGCCACGCGCCCCGCGCGCCGCGGCTTAACCTTTTGCCACAAGGGTCCCGTGAGGTTTGCTGCGCGTCTTCAGGTGAACTTTGCGCCCGGAAACCATTTTTCAATCAGGGCCGTGAATTGGGCGAGCTTTCGGGTCCCTGGAGGGATCTGCCCGAGTCGGTTGCTTTTGATTAGTCTCGCTCCCCAGACGTTC
>NW_020869420.1:687866-695366 GCF_003789085.1 Penaeus vannamei | reverse complement strand
TGCTAAAAGAAGTAATAGAAATAGAATGAACGAATGAATTGCTATTAATAACACTATCAATAATACTACAACAAGCAATAAAGAATGAAATTGATAATAACTTACCACCGACGGCAGTTATGGTGATGGGAGTTAATAACAAATACAACAGTCAACAATAACTGTAGATAACATTACAACTTGGAACATGAACAACAGCGATACGCCCCGCCCCCCCCCCCCCCCCTCCCTGCCCCCAAGGCCTTTTGTCCGTTCAACCGTAACCCTTTCGGCGTGTGAGATCTACCCCCCTCACCCCCCCCCCACGGACCTACCCTGACGTCCACCCCTCCCACTTCCTCTCCCCACCCTCCCTCCCTACTATCCCCATTTCCCCCTCTCCTCTTCCTCCCACTTCCTTCCACTTCCCTCTCTTTATCTCCTTGCTTCCTTGGTTCTTCGCTCCTTCTCCTATATTCCTCCTTATGTAAAGCTGTAATGCCTTCTCTCCTCCTTCTCCCTCTCACCCTCATTTCTTTTCTCCCCATCTTCCCTTCCCCTTTCTCTTATCTCCTGGTTTCTCACCCCATCACCATGTCACTCTTTCTCTTTCTTAACCTATCTCATCTCCCTGCTTCGTCAGCCCCATCTCCCTCAGCCTATCCGCATTTCCCCTCTTCTGCTTTCTTCTCCCTCTCCCTCAGACCTCCCCTCCCCCTTCCTTCCCATCCTCTCCCTTATCCGCCTCTTCCCATTCCCTTCCCATCCTGCAATTATCACGTTACTTTACGCTGACTTCTCTCCCCTCTGCCTCACCCCCTCGCCCTCCCCACCCCTCCCTCTCCCTTACTCCCTCCCTCTCCCTCACCCATTCCCTACGTCACTGATTACCCTCTCTTATCCTATCCTCTTCTCTCTCCCCACCCCATCCCTTCCCTCTCCCTTCCACCCCCTCCTCTCCGTACCCCTTCTTCTCCCTCTCCATCACCTCCACCCCCCACTCTCCTTCTCTCTCTCCATCACCTCACCCCCACTCTTTCCTTCTCCCTCTCCATCACCTCCATCCCCACCCTCTCCCTCTCCCTTTCCGTTACCCTTCTTCCCCTCCCATCACCTCCACCCGACCCTCTCCTTCTCCCTCACTCCCTCCTCTCTCACCCCACCTTCCTTCTCCCTCATCATCACCTCACCCTCCACCCTCTCCTTCTCCCTCACTCCCTCCTCTCTCACCCCACTCTCTCCTTCTCCCTCTCCATCACCTCCACCCCACCCTCTCCTTCTCCCTCACTCCCTCTTCTCTCACCCCCACCTTTCCTTCTCCCTCTCCCTCACCCCACCCGCTTCTTCTCCCTTACCCCTCCCTCTCTCGTCCCCTCCTTCTCCCTCACCCCCTCACCCCCTCACCCTTGCCCCTGCCGTCACCGTATCCACTGTCCAGCCCTAAACTACTTTCACTGTTGACCTTTGACCCTCGTTGCAAAATCACAGTTGCAGGAATTTACGTCCGGGGATAAATAGCCAATTATTTTCTCCTTGCTTTTTATGAAGATTTTTTAAAAATATTTTTTTCTTCTTCTTTTGCTTATTTATGATTTTATTTCTGTACTTTTTCCTTCCTTTGGTTTTTTATCTTTATTTTCTTTTTTTATTATTATTATTATTATTATTATTATTATTATTATTATTATTATTATTATTATTATTATTAATTATTATTATTATTATTATTATTATTATTTTTATTATTTTTTCTTTTTTTGTGCGTTTTCTTTTGCTTTGGCTATATTGTTGTTCACCAAGAGCGATGTGAAGAGGAATTGTGATGTAAAAGTGTCTGTTTGATAAACTAGTTTTGCCATATCTTGTATTTTTTTCAACAATGAAAGACAGAGAAAGAAAAAGAGGAATCAAAAGAAAAAAACAGATAGATAAATAGGTAGATAGAGAGAGAGAAAGAGAGAGATAGAGGGAAAAGAGAGAGAGAGAGAGAATGGGGCATATAGCAAGAGAGATACTTTTATCTAAAAAGATAACTCTAATACACACACACACACACACACACACACACACACACACACACACACACACACACACACACACACACACACACACACACACACACACACACACACATATATATTATATATATATATATATATATATATATATATATGTATGTATATTATATTATATATATATATATATATATATATATATATATATATATATATATATATATATATATATATATATATATATATATATATATATATATATAATTTCATTTCAGTTTGGTTTGTTATGCAGAAAAAAAATAATTTCTTTCTATTCAGATTTTTTCTTATCATCATCTAATAATAATGATAATAATATAAATAATACTAGTAAAGATAATGATAGTGATGATAATAATGATGAAATAAAGATAATAACAATGAAAATGATGATATTAATTTTGATGACAATAAGGATAATAATTGTGATAATAGTTATAAAATGATAATGAAAATGATAATGATGATAGATAATGACAATAATTGATAGTAATAACAATATGATAATGATAATAATAAAACAGTACTATAATAATAATGATAATAATAATAATAATAATAATAATATAATAATAATAATAATAATAATAATAATCATAATAATAATAACAATAATAATGATGTTAACGATAATAGTAATAACGATAGTAACAATAATAGTGATGTGAATGAAAATGATAATTGTTATATCATAAATATTGATAATGAAAATGATAATAACAATAGTACTGAAAACAACAACAATAATAGCAATAACAATAATAAACATAACAAAAGTAAAAAAAAAGAAAAAAAAAAAATAATGATAATAATGATGACGATACTTGTAATTTTCATAATGCCAATGTTGATAACAACAACAACAACAACACAAGTAACAACAGTTTCTACTAATAACAACAGTAACAACAACACAAACAACAAGAACAACAAGGAAAAGAAGAAGTAAAAAGATGAAAAATGAACAGTAGAAGAAGATGAAGATGATGAAGAAGAAAAAAAAGAAAAAAGAATAATAATAATAAGAGAAAGAAAAATGATAAGAAGAAAAAGAAAAAGATAAAAAGAGAAAAAATAATGATAAGAAGAAAAATAAAAACAAAATAAGAAGAGAAAGAATAATGATAAGAAGAAAAAGAAAAAGAAACAATAAGGAGAGAAAGAAGAAGAAGAAGAAGAGAAGGACCAACAATAGAAGAAAAACCACTACAACGATACCACGGCAGCGAAGACGTCTTGTGGAAATCTTGAATAAAGTGAATTTGCGGAAAAGACGAAGGAACCAAAAGACGGCACGACTTCAGGAGAAACTCCAGAGTGAGGGAGAGAGAAAGGGAGAGAGGAGAGGAGGGAGAGGGAGAGGAGGAGGGAGAGGGAGAGGGATGAGGGAGGGGGAGAGGGAGGGAGGGAGAGGGAGAGGGAGGAAGGAGAGGGAGGGAGGGAGGGAGGGAGGGGAGGAGGGAAGGGAGGAGGGAGAGAGGAGGGAGGAGGGAGAGGGAAGGAGGGAGGAGAGGGAGGGAGGGAGAGGAGGGAGAGGAGGGAGGAGGGAGGAGAGCTGAAGAGGGAGGGAGGGGATGAGAGGGAGAGAAGAGAGGAGAGGGGAGGGAGGAGCAGAGAGGGAGGGAGGGAGGAGGGAGGGAGGAGTGAGAGGAGGGGAGGGAGAGGGAGAGCGGGAGGGAGAGTGAGAAAGGAGAGAGAGAGCCGGAGGGGTGCTCTCTCTCTCTCTTTCTATATTTTTATAGCTGTCTTTTCTCTCTTTCCTTCCTGCTTTTTAAAAATCTTTAATTTCTTTCTCTGTGTGTCTTTCTTTGTCTTTGTTCCTCCCCTCTCTCTCTCCCTCTTTCTCCTCCTCCTCCTCCTCTTCTTCTTCCTCCTCCTCTCTGTGTGTCCTTCTTTGTCTCTGTTTCTCCCCCTCTCCCCCCCCCTCTTTCTCTCCGCCCTCCCTCTCTCTTTCAGTCTCCAAGAAACAAACAATTAAGAAAATAAAATTGAAAAATAGAAAGAAAACAGAATAAAAAGAAGATGAATTTAAAAAAAACGAGACGAAGAACGAAAGAAAAAAAAATATTCAGAAAACGAAAAAAATAAAACAGAAAAAAATGGAGAGAAAACGAAAGAAAGAGAGAAACGAAAAAAAGACAAAACCCCTCCTTCTTCACCTCATTACCAGGAGTCTAAGACAGTCTTCGGCTCCATAACAAAGACTCCCGGATTGCGTCTGGACTCATAAAGCCTCGGAGATATTCCGTGTTAAGTGAGGCGAAGGAGGGGGTGAGGAGGGAGGAGGAGAGGGAGGAGGGAGAGGGGTGGAGGAAGGGAAGAAGGCGGGGAGGGAGGAGAGGAAGTGAGAGGAGGAAGGAGGGTGGAGGAAGGTGGGGGGGAGGAGAGGAGGGGAGAGAGGAAGAGGAGGAGGAGGGAAAGGGGAGTGGGAGAAGTTGGGAGGAAGGTGGGGAGGGAGGAGAGGAGGAAGGAGGTGGAGGAGAGGAGGAGGAAGGAGGAGAGGAGGAAGGAGGAGAGGAAGGAGAGGAGGAGAGGAGGGAGAAGAAGGAGGAGAAGGAGGGAGGAGGAGGAGGAGGAGAGGAGGAGGAGGAGGAAGGAGGAGGAGGAGGGAGAAGGAGGGGAGAGGAGGAAGGAGGAGGAGAGGAGAAGGGAGGAGGAGGAGGAGGAGAAAGAGAGAGTGGAAGAGGTTCGGGAGGAAGGTGGGGAGGGAGGAGAGGAGGAAGGAGGAAGGAGGAGAGGAGGAGGAAGGAGGAGGAGAGAGGAGGAGGAGGAGAATGAGGAAGGGAAGAAGAAGAGGAGGGAGAAAGAGGGAGGAAGAGGTTGGAGAGGAAGGTAGGGGAGGAGGAGGAAGGAGGAGGAGGAGAAGAGAGGAGAGAAGGAGGGGTGGAGGAAGGTGGGGGAAGGGGAGGAGAAGGAGGGGATGGGAAAGGGAGGAGGGAGAGGAGGAGGAGGAGAGGGTGAAGGAGGTTGAGGGGGAAGGTGGGAAGGGAGGAGAAGAGGAGGAAGAGGTGAATGAGGGTGTGGAGGAGGGTGGAGCAGGAGGTTGGAGGAGGAGGAAAGAGGAGAGAAGAAGAGGAAGAGGAGGAAGGGGAGGAGGAGAGAGGAAAAGGAGAAGGGGGGAGAGAAGGGACTGAGATTAGTTTACGTGTGCTCTTCTTTCTCCTTCGCCTACTTATTTCTGCTTCTCTTGCTCTCTTCCATCTCATATCTCCTCCTCCTCCTCCTCCCCTTCGTCCTCCTCCTCCTCTTCCTCCTCCCCTCCTCCTCCTCCTCCTCCTCCTCCTTCTCCTCATTATTGCATGAAATAACTGGCGTTTTCATTAAAGAGAACAATTTGAAACGGTGCACCTGACAGACATCGAAGGCAACGTTTAATCCCAGTTCAGTCTTAAGAAAACCACTTTGTGAAGAAAACCACTTTGTCAAGTTTTCGTTACATCTATGAATGGAAAACATCACTGGAGGATAAACATGAATCGTATATCATTTCATCTGTAAATGTAAATCGTAAGGTTTTCTCATTTGATTCATTCACTATATTTATGAATGCCAAATTGCTTCCGTTGTCGAATTTTACATTATAATTAAATAGTTCTTATAAATAAATAGTTCTACTTCCTTAAAATAAACACGCTTCTACTATATTGCACTGCAGGTGGCAAGCATCGTTTCGGCGCAGTTGTCAAGTCTATGATTTCTTTTCAGAGGCAACTGATACAGGTAAAAAGTCAATGTTTGGCAGTAAGTTTTGTTGTTCGAATTTTTATAACATATTGACATCGTTTCCTCATTCAGATTTCTTCTTACCGGTTGTAGATATTTGTAAAATCATTTCAGCCATTCACAGTCAAGGAATACCCAAGGAATACTACATACTACACAAGTATTGCCAGATAGAAAATATCACCTCCAGACTCGCGGTGTACCAGTTGGAAGTGTGGGGAAATATACGTATGTACAATATACACATACATGCACACACACACACACACACACACACACACACACACACACACACACACACACACACACTACACAACACAAACAAACGCAAACACACACAAACAAACAAAACACAAAAAAAACACACACGCGTGCAAACATTTACGATTCTTTAAACATGTGTGTATACGTATGTAGGTGCAATTTTATTCATGCAAATGTTTGCAGATTAATCAGCGATTTGTCCCTTTATTTACCTATTCATTTTCTCCCAACAGCTGTATCACACGCCAAAAGTACCCTCGCGAATTTGCATTCCGTTAAGTGTGGTTCCATTACTGCAAGCGCTCCATATCGGGATGGGCGGATGGGCGGCAGGCCGGGCCAGGGGAGGAGGGGAGGTAGGAGGAGGGGGGGAAGGGAGGAGGAGGAAGGGGAGGAGGAGGAGGAGGAGGAGGAAGGGGGAGGAGGAGGAGGAGGGAGGAAGGAAGGAGGGGAGGAGGAAGAAAGAGGATGATGATGATGAGAGAGGAGAATAAGAATAAGAATAAGAATTGAAGAGAAGAGGAAGATGAGGATGAGGAAGAGGTTGTTGAGGTGGGCGGAAAAGGAGGAGAAGGAGAGGAAAAAAAGGGAGATGGGGGAGGAAGAAGAAGGAGAAGGAAAGGGAGGAGGGAAAGAAGGAGAGGTGGAGGAGGGGAGAAAGAGGAGAAAAGAAGAAGGGGGACGAGGATGAGGTGGAAGAGGAAGATGATAAGGATAAGGAAGGGGAGGAGAAGGAGGAGGAAAAGAGTAATTGAAGAGGAAGTGAAAGGTTGGGGGAGATGATAGAAAGAGAGAAAAAGAGAGGAGAGAAAGAGAAGAGAGAGAGAGAGAGAGAGGGAGAGAGAGAGAGAGATGGGAGAAGAGAGAGAGAGAGGAGGAGGAGAAGAGAAGCAAATTGGAAGGAGTAGGCAGGGAGTAAAGAAAGGAGGAGGGAGAGACGGAGAGGAGGGAGGGAGGAATGGAGGGAAGGAAGGAGGGCGTTGTTGCGGAAGGGAGGGAGGGAGGGAGGGAGGGAGGGATAGCGGGCTGCGGGAGAGGGGAGGACGGGAGGAAGGGACGGGGGGAGGGAGGACGGAGAGGGAGAGAGGGGGGGGGGTCCCGGCGAAGGATTGCCGCCTCCCAAATAGGGATCCTCGCGCGCTCCCGCCGCTGATGACTCCCTGACCCCATTGTCCTCGCATCATGAATGGAGGGGGAGGGGAGGGGAGGAGGAGGAGGAGGAGGGGAGGAGAGGAGGAGGAGGAGGAGGAGGAGGAGGAGGGGGAGAGAGGAGGAGGAGGAGGGGAGGGGGAGGGGGAGGGGGAGGAAGGGAGGAGAGGGAGAGGATAGGAGAGGGTGAGAGAGAGGATGGGGGAGGAGGAGAGAAAGGGAGAGGGAGGTGGTGAGAAAGGAGGATAGAGAAGGAGGAAAGAGAGGAACGAGGAGAGAGAGGATGAGAGAAGATGGAGGAGGAGGAGACAGGGGTGACGGGAGGTGAGAG
>NW_020869420.1:667866-670366 GCF_003789085.1 Penaeus vannamei | reverse complement strand
AAAAGGGAAAATGAAAGACTTAAAATAAGAAGACACACACTCAACTTATTTACACATACTTTACAACTTATCAACTCTTCAAAAAAATAAGCAAAACGACAATAAACAAAAGAAAATAAGAACACGAAAAAAGAAGAAGTAGGCACAAGGAATGAAGAGAAAGAAAACATAGAGAACAGGAGATGAGAAACGACGAAAAAAGAAGGTATTTTAAAGAGATGAGATCTTCCAAAATTTACACCCATTTTACTGTTGAATAAGTCTTTCGACAAAAGAAAGGAGGAGAGAGAAAAAAGTGGCAATAAAAAGGGAGAAAGAAAGAGAGTAATAAGCTTTAGGAGATTGCATGTTCCTTTTTCTCCACTTTTCAAAATTGTTGCTTTTTCTGGGTCTTTTTTATTTTTTGCTTCTCTTCATCTTTCCCTTAATTTTCCTTCTCTCTTTCTCTCTTCTCTTTCTCTCTCTCTCTTCCTAATTCTCATTTTCTCTTCCACTCCTTTCTTTCTTCCTCTTTTCTCTTTATCTCTTCCTAATTTCTCATTCTCTGGCTATTTCCTTATCATTTATTTTTCTCTATATCTATTACAGTCTTTCATTACTCATTCCTTCTTTTTCCTTCGCTTTCACTCATTCGGCATCACACATAACTAACTTATTCTATATCAACTGAATGAAATCACTGTATTTGAATGAGATAAACATCGTCATCATTCGTTATAAATTGATATCAGGAAATTTCCAAGAACTGGTTACGAAGCTTTGGAGAGCGTGGCAGCGAGCTGGAAGGCGTCGGGGTCTTGTAAGAGCGGTGAAAGAGCTTTCACAGGGCGTCGGAAGCGCCAGAGAGCTTCGTAGAGCTTCACAAGGCTTCAAAGAGTGCCTAGGAGCGTCGGTGAGCGCCATGTAACGTCGCCGAGGACCACAGAGCTTCATAGAGCGCCACAGAGCGTCGGGGGATCCTCACAGGGCTTCAGGGAGCGTCACAAATCTTCGCAGAGAGTCGCAGAGCTTCGTAGAGCATTGCAAATCTTCGCAGAGCTGTGAGATGCGTAGAGCGCCACATATCATCAGAGAGCGCCACGTAGCTTCGCAGAGCAGTGCAGAGATTCACAGAACGCCATAGAGCGTCGGAGAGCGTCAAGAAGCGCTCACAGACTTCTTAGACCGCTACAGAGTTCCGCCACAGACGTCGGGTGGCATTGTAGAGCAACTTAGAGCCTCGTAGAGCATCGGATATCTTCAGGAACAGTCCTAGAGCATCACTGTACGTACTACAGAGTCGCGGGGATGTAGAGCCCTAGACGAAAAGAGGATATAGAGCTTATAGAGCCTCATAGAGCGTCGCAGAGTATCAAAGAGCGTCAGACAAGATCTCAGAGCAACAGAGATTGTAGCAGAGCCTCTGAGAGCATCGCAGCGTCGGAGGAAGAGGAATCGAAAATAAAGGAACTGGAGAGAAGAAGGAGGTGGAGGAAAGGAGTACGAAAGAAGGTGGAGGAAAAAGAGTAAGAGAAAATAATAACATTTGGAGAAAGGGAGAAGAGAAACGAAAGAAAAAATGGAGGTTGAAGGAAATGGAAAAAAGTACCTGCAAAAAAATTGGAGGAATGGAGGAAAAGGAGGAGAGAGAGAGAGAGAAGAGAGAGAGAGAGAGAGAGAGAGAGAGAGAGAGAGAGAGAGAGAGAGAGAGAGAGAGAGAGAGAGAGAGAGAGTGAGCTCTGAAGAAAAGAAGGAGGAAAGAGGAATCACAGACAGGGGAGTGAAAGAAAGGAAGAAAAGGGGAAAAAGAAGAGTACGAGAAAAGAGAATTGGAGATAAAAAGAAATCGCAGAAAAAGAAGAGATGGAGAAAAAAAGAACGAAAGAATAAAAGGTAAATAGAAAAAAGTAGTGCGAAGATAAAAAAAAAAAAAAAAAAAATTGAGAAAAGGGGACGGAGGAAAAGGAGGATGAAGGTTAAAAAAAAGAAGCGGAGGAGAAGGGCTGGACGAAAGGAAGAGAGAGAGAGAGAAAATGAAAAGAGGAGAGAGAGAGAGAGAGAGAGAGAGAGAGAGAGAGAGAGAGAGAGAGAGAGAGAGAGAGAGAGAGAGAGAGAGAGAGAGAGAGAGACACAGAAAAACTGAGTTGGAGAAAAACGGAAAAAGAGGCGAAGGCAAAGGAGAAAAAGGCCCGAGAAGCGGAGGAAGGAAGAGAGGGAGAAAAAAAAAAGAAAAAAATCGCATGAAAAAGGGAACTGGAGGGAAGTGAGGTCGAAAACAGAAAAAAATAGCAAAGAAGCAAAGGAGAGAAAAGAGAACTGGAGAAAGAAAAAAGAGCCAGGAGAAAAGGAGAAAAGGGGAACTAAAGAAAAAAAAAAGAATCAGAAAGGGAAACTGGAGGAAAATGAGGCGAAAAACAAGGAAAAAAAATTAGCAAAGGAGAAAGGAGAGAAAAGAGAACTGGAGAAAGAAAGAGAAAAGCCCGGAGAAAAGGAGAAAAAGGGGGAACTAGGAAAAAAAAAA
>NW_020869420.1:660366-662866 GCF_003789085.1 Penaeus vannamei | reverse complement strand
TATATATATGTAGAGCTCGATATTGAGTCGGCGTTTAAAAGATACATTTATCATAATTGTAAAATGAATGGAGCCCAGCGAAACGTTTCTTAATTAATTTCTACTTTGAATGCATATTAGTACAGCAAAATGAAGCGTTAGAATTATTAGAGTAAGTAATAATAATAATAATCTATAAACGGTTCATCTAATTAAATGTTCACAATTCCAGATAATGAAGGTAATCTGCAGTTTTATCCTCCATTCGCCCCAAAACGAAGGCATTTTTGAGAACTGGTAATAAAAAACGTGTTTTGCCTGACTATAGGAGGTTGTAATGCCTCATAAGTGAATTAACATAATTAATGGAATCCATGTGTATTGAGTTGTGATAACTGTGAAGACTTGTTGCTTCGCTCCAAAGGCAGAGAGGAGGAAAGAGCGAAAAAGAGAGGCGACGCCATGATGCCAGCCTTGTTAGTAAATATTTGTTCGTTTTTTGCCGATGGATACAGAAACGGGTCAGTTTAAAGGAGAAATTTCCGACTGTGTCACGGAATAGGATTCGGAATGGAACTTCTCAAAGTATATCAAGTGTGAAATATAATAAGAAATATAATAATATGTAAGAGAGGAATATCCTGAAGACTAGACGAGGACCGATCAGTTATTTGTCCGTGGTGATAACGGAAAATGGGCGTCTCAGTCCGATGGTGGTGGTAATACCGAAGTAATTTTATCATCGTTTGTAATAGAATTGATATAAAAAAATTTTGGCAACAGTTGTAAGAACAGTTGTAAGAACATATATCATAGTTTGTATGTAAAAAAATCTCGATACGACGCTGTTGTCATTGTTGAGATTTTAAATATTATACAACGCTGGTGGCTCTGATGGGTTTAAATTCTTGCATATATATATATATATATATATATATATATATATATATATATATATATATATATATATATACGTATGTATGTATATGTATATATGTCTGTGTATCTATTTATCCATCTACATACACACACACACACACGTATATATGTTTATACATATGTGTGTGTATGTGTATAGATAGATAGACAGATAGAGACATAGCCAGACTGACAGCTAAGTAGACAGACAGACAAAGAAACGACCAGACAGGCCTATAAAATGACCAGGTAGACAAACGGACGCCAGGGGGGGGGCGGGGCAGCCTGTGTACCCGCGCCTGTACCTTCAGCGGCTCCCATATTTCTCCCGAGCTGGAAGGTCTTGTTCCTTTTCACGCTCGGAAAGGATTAGCGACAGGCGCGTAGGGGGAGTCCTTGGCCCGGAGGAGTCGCTGGAGGAGGAGGAGGAGGAGGAGGAGGAGGAGGAGGAGGAGGAGGAGGAAGGGAAGAGGAAGAGGAAGAGGAAGAGGAGGAGGAGGAGGAGGAGTCGCTGGAGGAGGAGGAGGAGGAGGGAGGAGGAGGAGGAGGAGGAGGAGGAGGAGGAGGAGGAGGAGGAGGAGGAGAGTCGCTGGAGGAGGAGGAGGAGGAAGAGGAAAGAGGAGAGAGAGGAGGAGGAGGAGGAGGAGTCGCTGGAGGAGGGGAGGAGGGGAGGAGGAGGAGGAGGAGGAGGAGGAGAGGAGGAGGAGGAGGAGGAGAGAGGAGGAGTCGCGAGGAGGAGGAGAGGAGGAGGAGGAGGGAGGAGAGGAGGAGGAGTCGCTGGAGGAGAGGAGGAGGAGGAGGAGGAGGTCCTGTAGGAACCTGCGGGATGTTCATGAAGGAGGGATCGGGTGTGGTGTGTGGCCTCTGCCTGGAAGTAGGGGGGGTCGTAGGAGGAGATCCTGCGGGATTTGGTTGAGGGAGGATGGTAGGATAGGAAGCAGGAGAAATAGGATTCAATTAAAGGAATATCAGGACCAGGATATGAAATTTCAGGTTGTCTATTTTTTTTATCGCTTTCTGTTCCTTCTTGCTTTTTACGCTTTCTTTTCTACTATCCTACTTTTCCTCTTCTAGTTTTCTATCTTAATTCACTTTCTCTTCTTTCTTCTTTTTCCTCTTATCTCTCCCGCTTTCTTCTTTTCTCCTCCATCTTTTCCCCGTTTTTCCTTTTCCTCTTCTTGTCCTCCTCCCTCTCCTCCTTCTTCTCCCTTTCCTTTATTTTTTTTTCTGCATATTCTCTCCTTCCGCATCTCTACGCCCTCTCGTGTCCCTCTTCCTTTTCCTCCTATTCCCATTCCTCGTCCTCTCTCTTCATTTTCCTACTCTTCCTTCCATTCTCCAACTCCTCCTCCTCATGTTTTTTTCTTTCTCTTCCTTTCTTTTCCTCCTCTTCCATTTTCCTCTCTCTCTTTTGTCTCCTTTCTCTTTCTATCTCCTCCTTATTTTCATTTCCTTCTTGCATTCCATTCGCTTTCACCTCCCATCATTTTTCTCCCTCTATCTCTCTTATCGTACTCCTTTCGTCTCCCATTCTTCCACATCCTCCTCCTCTTCCTCCCCTCTTCCACTCCATGCCTTCTTCTCCTTATCCTCCTTCCCTCCC
>NW_020869420.1:640366-655366 GCF_003789085.1 Penaeus vannamei | reverse complement strand
ACAAACAGATACACATAGAGAGAAACACGAAGCAGCGGCACCCCCGTTGCCATACCTCCTGCATATCTACTGGAGCTCCGCCTTTACCTCATCCGACATATGTTGTTCCCCCAGACATTCCAAACCCTTATCCTCCGAAATCTCTTGATATCCGATTCAGTTCTGCATTAAGATACCCATCCGGACGCAGCCATACCCGCCCCTGTTGCATACACTTATCTATAGCCATCTAAATTAACTCATTCCCATCCGGGCAATATACCCATTTATACCCAAATCGAGGCAGACACACACCGGCCCCTACGCCCGCTCGAATCAGCCAAGACAAACACACACACACTTATACCCATGTACCCGTCCGGAGCCGCCCGTGCTTACCCGAAGACCTGGGCATTCTCGACAGCCTGAACCCACCTACTTCGGGCGTCCGTACCCGCCCTCCTCCCCTCCTCCCCTCCCCGTCTCCCCCCCCCCCCTTCGTCCGCCCATACCCAGCTCTCCTCCCCCTCCCTCTATCCTATCCTCCCCTTCTCTCCCTCTCCCTTTCCTCCCCTATCCTCTCCCATCTCCCCTTCCCCCCTTCCCCCTGCCCCTGCCCCTCCCCTCCAATGCCCGCCCGTCTCTACAATCCCCCCCCCCCTCCGCCCCCCCCCTCGCCGCCCATTTCGCCCCGCCGGACAGAAAACCGCGAAGACGTGTTGCTCCTTCGCTGTTAATCCGGCCAATTACCTGCCGGTGCCTGTAATTAGTATCACCTGGGGAGCTCGGGGGCAGGGAGGGGGGCTAGGGGAGGAAAGGACTAGTGGGGGCAAGGGGGAGGGGAGAGGAGGAGGAGGGAGGGTTAGGCTGAGGAGGAGGAGGAGGAGGAGAGGAGGAGGGAGAGGAGGAGGAGGGAGGCTGAGGAGGAGGAGGAGGAGGAGGAGGAGGAGGGAGGAGGAAGGGATGAGGTGGAGGGTGAGAGAAGGTGGTGGATGAGGAGAGGTGGTGAGGAGGAAGGGTGGATGAGGAGGAGGAGGAGAAGGAGGAGGAGGAGGAAGGGGGGAGGGGGGAGGGTAGGGGAATAGAAGGAGAGAAAGGAAGGATGAAGGGGAAGAGAAGGATAGAAGGAGGACATAGATGACAAAGAGAAGAAAAAAAGGGAGGGAATAAAGAATGAGAGAAACAAGAATCAAAAAAAAAAAAAAAAAAAAAGAAATAGAAACGAAAGACGAAAGAAGGAAAGGAGAGGAGAACAAGAACAAACACGGCCAACGGTAGTAATAAAGGCAAAGGGGAGAGGGGGGGCGGGGGTGGGGGGAGAGGCAAGCGGCCTGCCCATAACACCCAAGACGCCGCCGCCGCCCCGGACGCACCTGATTAACTACCGCAGGTGATATTCATCGGCACGGGTTGTCTGGGGGCAGCTGCTGGCTACGGGGGGGGCGGATGGGGGAGGGTTGGGGGAGGGAGAGGAAGGTGGGGGGGGGTAGATGAGGGAGGGTGGGGGGATGGGAGGGAGGAGGGAGGGGAGGGGAGGGGAGGAGGGGGAGGAAGGTGGGGAGGGAGGGAAGGAGGGGGGAGGGAAGGAGGGGGGGAGGGAGGGGAGGAGGGGAGGAGGGAGGGAGGGGGGAGGGCTAATGGTGACGGTTTAAGGCAAGGGGAGAGGGGAGGGAGGTGGTATGAGGAAAGGAGAGGGGAAGGGGTGATAAAAAAGGGGGTGATAGGGAGGGGATGGTGGGCGTTATATCGGAAGGGGGGGGGTTAAATGGCGATCGTGTGGGGTGGGGAAGGGGGTATGAGTGGGGGTTGAGGCTGAGCGTTATGAGGGAAGGGGGGGGGGGTTGGCGATCGCATGCGGTGGGTGGGGGAGGGGGAGAAGAAGGGGAGAGCCGGGTCATGAGGAGGGAGGTATGAGGGGTTGAACTGCGATAGGAGGGGGGGGTGGGGTATGAGGGCCGCTATGAGGTGGCTTGAACAACGACGGCTTGAGGAGGACACGAGGAGATTATGAGGAAGGAAAACGAGGTTAAATAGCCACAACATAAGGAGTATGAGGGGGGGGTAACGAAGTGGGGAAGTGGTATGAGAGGATAGTTGACTAGCGGCGACGTAGGGGGAGAAGGGGGGGAGGGAGGGGAGAGGGGGAGAGGGGGGAAGAAGAAAGGGGAGAGAAGGGGGGGGAGGAGGGGAGAAGGGGGGGAAGAGGGGGAGAAGGGGAATGAGGGGAGAGAAGGGAAGGGGGGAGAAGAGGAGGGAGAGGGGATGAGGGGGAAGAGGGGGAGAGGGGGGGTTATGAGGAAGGGTCTAAAGGGGTAATAAATGAGGGAGTGAGGAGGTTACATGACTTTTAAGGGGAAGAAACGGACGGCCCTCTCCCTTACGACTGCTTCTGCTCACTGCTTGTTTCCCTGTTATTGCCTGCTTCCCCTTTCGCCAATTCTCGTGCTCTGTCTGTTGCCTTTGTTGCTGTTTTCGTTATAATTTACTGTTCCTTTTTTGTGCATCATCGCTGTTTTTTTTTTTTTTTTTTTTTTTTTTTTTTTTTTGTCTTTCTTTACTTTACTTTTTTTTCTTTCTTACTTTGCTTTTTTGAGTGTTGCGTTTGATTATACGAATTATACAGCCGAGTGTGTTAAAATTGTGCCAGGCCCGACCCAATGAATTTTCCTAAATACAGATGCAGAAATAAAATCATATCTTAATATATCTGATAGATATACAATCAACCATCTATTTGCCGGGTTGATATGCATGTCTAGACTGATGAATATGCATTTATTTCTTTAATTATGCATGTCAAGTATACTAATATTCTTTGGGTGTTATGGTGTTACTATTTTAATCTTATTTTCTTGTTATTTATTGTTGTTACTGATGCTATTATCAATATTGTTATTATTATTAACATTATCATGTACAGCATTATCATTATTTTTATGGTTGTTATCAATATTGATTTTATAATCATTATGATGATGATGATAATGATAATGATAGTAATAATGATAATAATAATAATAGTTATCATTATTATTCTCATTGATGTTATCATTATCATTATCATTGACGTTATCACAACAAAACTCACCCCCTCGTTCCTCATTCTTCATCCTCACTATCCTAATTACGTTCATCACCACCACCAAAAACATCAACGCCAAAATTGCAAAAAAAAAACAAAAACAAACACACCAAAACAATAACAAACTGTTGTTCTTTGACACAAACAAACAATTTGCACGACAACTGTTGTTCAAAAAGACACAAGACCAGAAGTCAAAACAACAAACAATTTGCACGACAACTGTGTTTCAAAAAACACAAACAGCTCAAAAAAAAAAAAAAAAAAAAAAAAAAAAAACAAAGACAGAAGTCACGCGATAATTAATCCGCTGGAAATCCTTAATTCCCCCCCCCCCTCCCCCATAAAGGACAGGTGTTGTTACCCAATAAGGCGGCCGCTGCTACGGTAAGTCGGCCGGCAGGATGTGCTTCGGCGCGGCGAGGGGGCAGGGGGAGGCAGGGGAGGTTAGGGGGAGGCAGGGGGAGGCAGGGGGAGGCAGGGGAGGCAGGGGAGGCAGGGGGAAGTAGGGGCAGGCAAGGGCGGAGGTAAGGGGAGGTGGGGAGGTTAGGGGTAGCAGGGGGAGGCAGGGGGAGGCAGTGGAGGTAGGGGAGGCAAGGGCGGTAGGCAGGGGAGAGGAGGGGAAGCAGAGGGGGAGGGGAGAGGCAGGGAGGCGGGAGGGGGAGGTAGGGAGAGGCAAGGGGAGCAGGGGGAGGCAGGGGAGGTGGGGGAGGCAAGGGGAAGCAGGGGAGGGCAGGAGGGAAGGGGTAGGCAGGGGGGCAGGGTGGCAGGGGGCAGGGGAAGCAGGGGGAGGCGGCGGGGGGGGGGTCGTCGGATCCTGCCTGTATATCTTTTTTTTTAATCCTTTTTTCTGTTTTTCTTCTTCTTATTCTATATTTCTCTTTATTTTCATCCTTATTCTCTCTCTTTCTCCCTTCGCCTTCTCTCCTCCTATTGCCCCTCTCTTCTCTCATATATATATATATATATATTATAATATATATATATTATATATATATATATATATATTCACACACACACATACATATAGGAGGGGAAGGAAAAATAGAATAAGAAAAGCATCAAAAAATCAAACAAAAATAGATAAATTAAAAGGAGAAAAAACAAAAAATCGGAAGAAAGAAAAAGTATGAAACAACGAATATGAAGAGAGGACGAGGGAAGGCGCTGATAAAAGCAGTCAAGAGAGGACCAGAGGCGCTGGGGTCGAGGGCCGGAGCGGGGCGAAAGGGGGTGGGGGTGAGGGGTGGGGGTGAGTGTGTGTGGCTTTGTGTGGGTTTATACAATACCATACGTACATATTCTACAATCGTCGCTTACCATATCCACTTTTTCCTTCCTCCTACTTTTACATTCCTCCCCCCGTCCCTCACTCTCCCCCCACCTTCCACCCAACACCCCCCTCCCAAATATCCTCACTCAGATATCCCACCCCTGCCCCACGCCACAACCTCCCCCCCCCTCTTGCCATCCATCCATCCCGCCACCCTCAACCCACATCCATCCCAGCATCCACATTTCCACCCTTTCCCCACCCCCGCCCACGGCTTCTCCACCCCCTCACTTACCCCTCCCCCACCACCCACACCCCCACCCAATCCCACAGTTCACCCCTTCCCCACCCCGCCCACGCTTCTCCACCCCCTTCACTTTAACCCCTCCCCCACCACCCACACCCCCACCCACATCCACATTTCCACCCTTCCCCACCCCCGCCCACGCTCTCCACCCCCTCCGTTATCCCTCCCACCACCCACTCCTCACCCACATCCACATTTTCCACCCTTCCCACCCCCCGCCCACGCTCTCCACCCCATCCATTACCCTCACCACCACCCACACCCTCACCCACATCCACATTTCCACCCTTTCTCCCCCCCCCGCCCACGCTTCTCACCGCCCTCCGTACCCTCCCCCACTACGCCACCACCCACATTCCACCCTTTCCCACCCCCACCCACGCTCTCCACCCCCTCCCTACCCCTCCCCCCCCCACCCACACCTCACTGCCCGTCCCACCCCCACCACTCACTCTCACTAGCCCCCCCACCCAACGCGGACTTCACGCCCCCCTCGCCCCCCCTCCGCCACCACCCACCCCACCAGTACCCCACCCCCAGCCCACCCACCCGAACCAATCAAAGCGAGAGAAAAGCGAGCGAATGAGGTCCTCATATATGGCAAGTTCGCTCCTGACACCTGATCCACGCGGGCCATAATCTGCAACGGGACGCCAGCAACAATTTGCATATGGATAAGCGTGCATTGCAATGACAAGAGCCCTGATTCGGTCCGAGAATAATGGTTGATTGGAGAGGGTTCTTGGGGCCTGGGGGCTGGCACCGTCATTATCATTACTATTATTACTTTATCGATATTGATATTACTTGTTTTCATTATTGTCATTATCATTATCGTTATCGTTATTATTGTTATTATCATTATTTCCATTATCGTTATATTATCACTATTATCATTTTCGTCTTTGCTATCATTTTCATTATTTTGATTATCTATATTTGTTGTCATTATTATCATTATATATTATTATGTTATTCATATATTATTCCATTATTATTATCACTTATTATTATTGTTATATTATTATCAATTATTATTATTATCATTATTATTGTTATTATTATTATTTCTTATGTTCTTGTTGTGTTGTTGTTACTATTACTACTAGTATTCACTATAATTGCGTCACCATCACTATAAATATAATAAATATCATCATAGTTATTATGATCGTAACTTTACATATCTATCACCACAGCTGTTATTAGATCATTATCACAGTCATTGTAATTTTGACTGTAATTGTTAGCATTAATTATGATTACAATAATCAATTTACAAAAATAATGATGAAGAGGAACATGATTATAATTGTCATTCCTGCAATAGACACTGCCTATATAGACAACAAGACACTATGTTCACTGTTATCGGCCATGCTGCTATTCTTACTGCACCATTATCATTGTCACCATCATCTTCAATTACCGCTGTACCTTGCAGTGCCGTTGTCTTTATCATAATTGTTATCATCCTTTTCCTTCCTTCTTTCTGTGAATGATGAACACACGCACATACACGCATGTGTGTATAAATCGAGAAAAAGAGATAGAGAGAGACAAACACACACACAGAGAAAGATAGAAACAGAGAGGAAGATATATATCTATATATCTATATATCTATATCTATATCTATCTATCTATCTATCTATCTATCTATACAGAGAGAGAGGGAGAAAGTGAGAAATGCAGATACAGATAGAGAAAAAGAGAAAAATAGACAGAATGAACAACCAGACCACCCGAGAGAGAGAGTGAAGGAGGAGAGAGAGGAGAGAGAGAGAGAGAGAGGAGAGAGGAAGGAGAGGGAGAGGGAGAGGGAGAGGAGAGGAGGAGAGGGAAGAGGAGAGGAGAGAAGGAAGAGGGACGAGGAGAGGAGAGAGAGAGGAGAGACGAGAGAGAGAGAGAGAGAGAGAGAGAGAGAGAGAGACGAGAGAGAGGAGAGAGAGACAGAGAGAAGGGGAGAGTGATAGAGAGAGGAGAGAGAGGAGAGAGGAGAGAAGATGGAAGAGAGAAAGAGAGAGAAGAAGAAGGAGAGAGGGAGAGGAGAGGAGAGAGACGCCTGCCCTCCCTTATCCGGCCCCCGAGGAAGACCCACCGGACGGAACGGGGCAGAGGGGAGCGAAGGAGCGAAGGAGCGAGGGGGCGGAGGAGGGCGCGGCCCGCCTCGTGACAGCGCCATCGCGGGCGGCGGGCCTCCGGAGCGAAGAGGAGAACGCGCGGCGTCGGCTCCCCGCGTTTTGTTCCTGGTAATGGCCGCCTTTAACCTGATCGATCGGCTACACGGCGGCGCGCGAGGGAGGCGAGGGCGGGATGGGCGTCGAACACGTGTTAATTCGGATACAAATGGGCCTCGAAGCCGGCGGCGGCGCTTCGGACCGGCCGGATCACGACTTCGGGAACAAGCACAAAGGCCGCTCCAGTGTACACACGGACACGCACATACGCACATGGAGAGATACAGATACACATGCGCACATGGAGAGATACAGATACACATGCGCACACAGGCACACACATATCCGTACAGAGAAGACAAACACAACACAAAGCACATAGGAAGACACGTGCATACCCGTCTTACAATGACACAAAGACACAAACAGACATGTATATCGACACATATATGATAGACAGACGCAGGTACACAATCATACACACACATACACACACACACACACACATACACGCACAAATCTCAGCAAAATACAGAGATAGAAAAATAAATATATAGAGGAATTGCCAGGTATAAAAATCGATAGATAGATGCTTAGAGTGATCGATCCATCGATGGATAGATAGATACATAGAAACGTATCCACGTTGACAAATGTAGAAAAGGTATGAATGAGACTGGATATCTTCGCAATACAAGAGATGTATTTGACCGGTTTCGATTACGTCTTCATCAGAAATACATGTATTTCTGATGAAGACGTAATCGAAACCGGTCAAATACATCTCTTGTATTGCGAAGATATCCAGTCTCATTCATACCTTTTCTACAATAGATACATAGATGAATAGATAGATAGATAGGCAGACAGAACAGACAGATAGATAGATCAATATTTAGACATATATAAATAGAAGGCAGATAGAGAAATAAAATAAAAGATAAAAAAATATATGAAAAATAACGAATGTGTTACTTACAGCATCCCTCCCCTCCCCTCTCTCTCCTCTCCCTCCCCCCTCTCCCCTCTCTCTCCCTCTTCCCTCTCTCTCCCCTCTTCTTTCCCTCCCACCTCTCATTCCCCTCTTCTCCCCCTCCCCCTTCCCTCTTCCCCTCTTCTCCCCCTCCCCGCTCTCTCCCCCCTCCCCTTCGCTCGTCCCCTTCTTCTCCCCCTCCCCTGTCTCTCCCATCTTCTCCCTCCCCCATCTCTGCTCCCTCTTCTCCCCCTCCCCCTCTCTCTCCCCCTCTTTTCCCCCTACTCCCCACTCTCCCATTCTTCTCCCCTCCCTTCTCTCTCTCCCCGCCCCCTCTCTCTTCCCTCTGTCCCCCTCTCTCTCCCCTATCTTTCTCCCCTCCCCTCTCTCTTCCCTCTTCTCCCCCTCCCCCCCTTCTCTCTCCCCTCTTCTCCCCTCCCCCTCTCTCTCCCCTCTTCTCCCCTCCCCCCTCTCTCTCCCCTCTTCTCCCCCCTCTCTCTCCCCTCTTCCCCTCCTCTCTCTCTCCTCTTCCCCCCCCCTCTTTCTTCCTCCTCCCTCCCCCCTCCCCCCTCTCTCTCTCCTCTCCCTCTCCCCCTCCCCCCTCTCTCTCCCTCTCTCCCTCTTTCTCCCCTCCCCCCTCCCTCCTCCCCCCGCGCCCAACAACGGGGGCACCAAAGCAACAGCATCCTGGCCAGCGTTATGGGCTGCTTTATTAAGCACTCCGATGCTGATATATATGCTAATGAGAGAGTGACTTGTTGCTCCGCGTGAGGAATGCGTCAGACGAGAGTCTTCACACGCGGGAAAGGGGGGGTCTGGAGGGGGGGGGCTGAGCACCAGGTGGGGCAGGAGAGAGGGGAGAGAGAGGGAGAGGAGGGAATGGGGGAGGAAGAGTGAGAGAGAGAGGGACGAGAGAGAGAGAGAGAGAGAGAGAGAGAGAGAGAGAGAGAGAGAGAGAGAGAGATGAGAGAGAAGAGAGAGAGAGAGAGAGAGATAGTGAGAGAGAGAGAGAGAGAGAGACGACAGACAGACGACAGAGAGAAAGATTAATTGGGTGGATAGGTCGGGGATTTTGCTTGGATTACTTAGGTGGATAGGAAAGGGATTAATCAGATTACTTAAGTGGATAGGCGAGGTATTACTCAAGTGCAATAGCCAACGGATTAATCGGGTGGATAGATGGGATCTGCTTGGATGGCACAGGTGGAGAAACGACAGATTAATCAGATTTACTTAAATGGATAGGCAAGGAATGTCTTAAGTGCATAGGTAAGGGATCAACTGGATCAACAGGCTAGGGTTTACCTGGACGGATAGAGAAGGGATTACTTCAAAGGATAGGCAGAGGGATTGCTTGGATAGGCAGGGAACGGATAGGCAAGAGACTGCTTAGATGGATAGACGGGGGAATACTTAAGTGGGTAGGCAAGGAATTGATTGGATAAATAGACAAGGATTTACTTGAATAGACAAGCAAGGGATTACTTGGATGGATAGACAAGGGATTAGATAGGTGGATAGGGAAGGGATTCCTTAGATTACTTAGATGGATAGGCGGGGGACTACTCTGAATAGATTGACAAGTGGTTACTTAGATGGATAGGCAGGAGATCACTTAGAAATGGAAAGATGCAGTTACTTAAGTGGACAGAAAGGAGACTACTTAGATCTAGAATGACGAAATTTCATTGTAATTGAAGTAATGGATAGACGGGGGATTACTTGGAATTGGGATGAAATAACCGAGATCGATAGACAAGGAATTACTTAGAATTGAAACGATCGAATTACTTAGATTGATAGACGGGATTACTTAGGAATACTTAAGGAAAGGTGAAATTACTTAGATGAATAGATTACTTAGAATTTGAATAACGGAACTACTTAGATGGATAGATAAAGAATCGATTAGAAGTGAAGACATGGAATAGATTAGACAGACAGGCAGAACATACTTTAGAACTAGATGTGGAGAATTCAATGAAGTGGATATAGTGATCAAAACACAAAGATACTTATAACTGAAAATGTGGAAAAGGTTTTTTGACAAATGTTACTTAGAACTCAAAAAAAGGAATGAATCAGAGTGGATAGGAAGATTTGATTGAATGAATAGAAAGAGAAATTTTAATGAGTGGAAATAACAATAGAAATGAATGTTAGTGATGATACTGATACTGATAATATTAGTGATAAAGTCAATAATTGTAATAGGAAAAACGATGATAACGACAGCAATAGTAATGATAATAAAACAACAGTAATTATAATGATGATAAAGCAACAATAATGATAATGATAATGATTATGATATTGATAACAGTAGCAACAATAAAGATAACAGTGATAATAACGAAGATCAAATGATGAAAATTGATATGAAAATAGTAGTGATGATAATAACAATGATGATGATAATCATAATGATAATTACAATAGCAATCGTGATGATGATGATGATAATCACAGTAATGATTATGATAATGATAACGATAATAACAATAATATAACTAATGATGATATTTGATAATAATCATGAAAATGATAATAATTATAATAATAATGAAAACGATAATAATGATAACAGCAAAAACAATGATAATAATGATAATGATAAATAATAAATAACAATGATAATAATAATGATATTGATATGATAATGAATAACAATAATAATGATAATGATAATGATAATGATAATAACAATGATAATAATAATGATAATGATAATAACAATGACAATGATAATAATAATGATAATGATAATGATAATGATAATAAAGAGATGCCAACGGAAAGCCCGAGAATGAGCAGCCAATAGAGACATCAAGGGACACACTCAGGTAAGACGAACAGGTAGAGGAGATGGAAAGATAGGGGATGGAGGGAGGGAGGGAGATGGGAGGGGGAGGAGAGGGAGGGGAGGGAGGGAGGGAGGGAGGGAGGGAGGGAGGGAAGGAGGGAGGGGAGGGAGGGAGGGAGGGAGGGAGGGGGAGAGAGAGGGGAAAGGAGATAGGGTGATAGGAATGGGGAGAGGGAGGGAGAGAGGGAGGGAGGAGAGGGTGATAGGAGGAGGGGGAAGGAGATAGGGTGATAGGAATGGGGAAAGGGGGGAGAGGGGAGACAGAGGGTAGGGGAATATATAAAGATAGTGGGAGGGTGGGAGGGATGGAGAAGAGGGGAAGACAAAAGGAAGGATGGAGAAAAGGAGAAGGAAGAGAAGGAAGAAGCAAGGCGAAGGGGATGAGAGAAATGAGGAGAGTAAGAAGATGAAGACAGGCCGAGAAGGGAGGCAGGGAAAGGATGAAGAAAGGAGAATGGGGGAAGCAGGGAGAAAGAAATATCAGAAGGAGAAAGAAAGACTAAAAAGAAAGACGAAGACAGTGAGAAAACGGAGGAAAAACAGGGAGAAGAGGAAATAACAGAGGGAGAATGGGAAAAAGAAAAAAGAGGGAGAAAGGGAAAAGAAAGAAAGAAGAAAGGGAGACAAGAGAGAGAGAGAGACGAAGACCGGAGGAGAAAGGGAGACAGGGAGAAGGGCAATATAGTGGTAAAAATCAAGAGATAAGGAGGCATCTTTTGAGGAGTTCGTATCGTGTCGATCTGTGGCTCCAGCGAAGCCCCGCGGGAATTTAATTAAAAGGGTGATATATTATCAGTTAGGGAGAGATGGAGGGGGGAGGGGAGGGAGGGAAGAGGGAGGGGAGAGATGGGGGGGGGAGGGGAGAGGGAGGGGAGAGGGAAGGGGAGAGATGGGGGAGGGAGGGGAGGGAGGGGAGAGAGGGGGGAGGGAGGGGAGGAAGGGAGAGAGGGGGAGGGGAGGGGAGGGAGGGGAGAGATGGGGGAGGGAGGGGAGGAGGGGGAGGGAGAGGAGGGAGAGATGAGGGAGAAGGGAGGGAGAGGGGAAGGAGAGGGTGTGGGGAAAAGAGGAAGGGGCGATTGATAGACAAAGGGAAGGGCGTGGGCAAAGAAAAGGAGAGAGAGAAAAGGAGAAAGGAGGAGGAGGAGGAAAGGGGGAGAGGGAGAGAGAAAAGGAGAAGGGGAGAGGAGGAAAAGGGAGAGGGAGAAGATAGGGGGAAAGTATGGACAGTGGGAGAGGGAGAGGAGAGGGGGGGGGGGGGGAGAGGGAGTATGGGCAAGTGAGAAAGGGGGGGAGGGAGGGGGGAAGGAGGAGGGGGGGAGGTATGGACAGTAGAAGGGGGAGAGGAGAGAGGGGGAGGGTATGGTTAATGGGAAGGGCAAAAGGAAAGGGAGGAAGGAGAGAGTATGGGCAAGCAAGGAGGGAGAAAGGGAGAAGGAAAGAGAGAGTGGAAAAAGGAGAGGGGGGGAAGGAGATATGGACAATAAAAGGGGAGAGGAAAAGAGGGAAAGGAAGGATATGGGCAAAGGGAAGAGGGAGAGGGATGGGAAGGGGATAAGGAAAGAGAACAGAGGGGAGGGAAGAGGAAAGGGGGATAAGAGGAAGGGGAAGAGGGAGGGGAATAGATAAAGGGAGAAAAGGGAGGGACGATACAGACAAAGCGAAGGGGAAGTGATAAAAGACAGAGGAGGAGTGGAGAGAGAAAGAGCAGAGGAAGAAAAGCAGATGCGAAGAGAAAGGAAGAGAAAGAGGTGAGAGGAGAAGGGGCAGGAGAAAAGGAGGGAAGGGCTAAGGGGGGGGGGGGCGGGGGGAGTGAGAAAGAAAGGACGGAAAGAGGGAAGGGTAGAAGAAAGAAAGAGAGAGAAGACGAAAAAGACAAAATTCTCCCCGTTTCCTTCTCTCTTCACTTCCTTCTCTCTCTCCTTCCTTGTCCTCCTTTCCTTCTCTCTTTACTTCCTTCTTCTCTCCTTCCTTGTCCTCCTTTCTTACTTCTGCTCCCTTTCTGTACCCCCCTCCCCCCTCTCCCCTCCCCTCCCCCTCCCCCTCTCCCTGCCTGATCATGTTCTACTCCAAGTTCATTAGAATTGCAGATGCGGGAGTGCCACAGGGGCTGCATTTCTCTCCTCCCCCTTTCTCTTTTCCGCTCTTTCTCTCTTTCGCTTCCTCGCCTTCTTCTTCTTTTTTTTTCTTTTTTTTTTTTGTCTTTTTCGGTCTTTATTTTTTTTTCGCTTTCTCTCTCTCTCTTTCGCTCATTCTTATTTTCTTTCTATCTCTCTCTCGCTCCTTCGTTCTTTTTCCCTTTGTCTCTTACTCTCTCTGTCTGTCTGTCTGTCTGTCTGTCTCTCTCTCTGTCTCTCATTCTCTCTCCCTCCCTCCCTCCCTCTTCTCTCTCTCTCTTTCTCTCTCTCTCTCTCTCTCTCTCTCTCTCTCTCTCTCTCTCTCTCTCTCTCTCTCTCCCTCTCTCTTTCTTTCGCACTTTCTTTTCCGCTCTCTCTTTCTTTCTTTCGCTCAATCGCTTTTTTTTCTCTTATGCTCCCTCCTTGTTTCCCTTCCTTCGGTCTTTCGTTCTCTTTGTCTTCTTTCGTTTATTGCTTTTTGGTCTTTCATTTTCTCTCTCTCTTTCTCTCTCTTTCGCTATTTCGCTCTTTTGCTATGTTTTTCTTCCTTATTTGATTTCCCGTTCTTTTCGATCTTTCTCTTCTCATTTTCTCGATTTCTCTATTTTTATTTCGGAATATCTTTCTTTTGCCCTTTCTATGTTCTTTCGCTTTGTCTATTCCTCGCTTTTTCGTTCCCTCTCTCTTTCTTTTTGTTCTCTCTTTCGCTCTTTGTGTTCTCTTCCTCTCATCCGATCTTTTTATCTTTCTTCCTTTCTCTTTTTCTCCTTTTCGCAGTTTCCTACCCTATTTCCCTCTCCATTTCCTTTCCATCCTTTCTATTTATCCCTTTTTCTTTCTTTATTTTCTTTCTCCCATCTCTCTATCTTTACCCTTCCCTCTCTCCCTCTCTCAAATTTTCCTCTACCTCCCTCTCCCCCTCCCTCTCTTCTTCCCCTTCTCTATTCCTCTCTCCTCTCTCCCTTTCCCTTCCGCCCTCTCCCCCTTCCCCCCCCCTCTCTCAAATTTTCTTCTATCTCCCTCTCTTCTTCCCCCTCTCCATTCCTCTCTCCTCTATCCCTTCCCGGTCCGCCCTCCCCCCCCTCCTCTCTCAAATTTTCCTTTACCTCCCTCTCTTCCCCCCTCTCCATTCTCTCTCCTCTCTCCCTTCCCCTTCCGCCCCTTTCCCCCTTCCCTCCCCCTCCTCTCTCAAATTTCCTCTACCTCCCTCTCTTCTTCCTCCTCTCCATTCCCTCTCTCCTCTCTCCCTTCCCCTTTCCACCCTCCTCCCCTCCCTCCCCCTCCTCTCTCAAATTTCCCTCTTCCTCCCTCTCTTCTCTTTTCCTCCTCTCCATTCCTTTTCCTCTCTCCATTCCCCTTCCGCCCCCCTCCCCTCCCCTCCCCCTCCTCTCTCAAATTTCCCTCTACCTCCCTCTCTTCTTCCCTCTCTTCTCCCCTCTCTATTCCTCTCTCCTCTCTCCCTTCTCCTTCCGCCCTCGCCCCCCCTCCTCTCTCAAATTTTCCTCTACCTCCCTCTCTTCTTCCCATTCCTCCTCCTCTCTCCCTTCTCCTTCCGCCCTCTTCCCCTCCCCCCTCCTCTCTCAATTTTTCCTCTACCGTCCTTCTCTTTCCCATCTTTCATCCCCCTCTCCATTCCTCTCTCTTCTACTCTCCCTTCCCCCTTCCGCCCCCCTCCGCCCCCTCCCCCCCTCCGCCTCGAATAAAATGGTATCACGGTGTATCAATGTATAGATTTGTAACTGTCACGGCTGCCTTATACCTGTATACCGCCGCTTATTTGGGATAATGATCACTCTGTGCGGCTGCCGTTAGCCGTCTCCCCCCCCCTCCTTCGTTTTCTCTCCCCTCTTCTCTTCTCCTTTTTTTTTTTTTTTTTTTATCTCTGTCCCCTCTTTCTCTCTCACTTTTTTATTTTTTTTTACTTTCTTTTCCTCCTCAGTTCGTATCCTTCCCCCTCCCTCATTCCTTCTCTCTTCTTCTTTCATGTTCTCTTATTTCTTTCG
Organism: Penaeus vannamei; assembly: GCF_003789085.1. Classification (NCBI taxonomy): domain Eukaryota; kingdom Metazoa; phylum Arthropoda; class Malacostraca; order Decapoda; family Penaeidae; genus Penaeus; species Penaeus vannamei. Next base: position 640,592 of record NW_020869420.1, on the reverse strand, counting down.
TCTACCCCATTTTTCATTCCTTTCTTCCTCCCTTATTCTTTATGGTTATTTCTTTTTCTTCCCTTCTGGTACTTCTCTTCGCTTTCTGCCTTCTCTCTCTTTCATCCTCGTCTATTTTGCTTTCTCTCTTTTCTTGTGTATATCCCCTCTTACATCTATTTTTTTTAACATTCCTATGCCCTCTTTATTCTCCTCTTGCTGTTCCCTTGCTTTATCAGCCTCTCCT
>NW_020869420.1:632285-635266 GCF_003789085.1 Penaeus vannamei | reverse complement strand
ATATATATGTATATATATAAATATGTATATATATATATATATATATACTATAATATATGCATATATGTGTGTGTGTATGATGTATGTATGTATGTGTATATGCATATCTATTATGCATATATATATATATATAATATAATATATATATATATATATATATATATATATATAAATAATATGCATATATGTGTGTTGTATTGTGTATGTATGTATGTATGTGTATATGCATATTCTATTATGCATATATATATAATATATTAAATATATATATACTATGTATATATATATATATATATAAAATATATATGTGTGTGTGTGTGTGTTGTGTGTGGTGTGTGTGTGTATTATATATATGTATATAATATATATATATATATATACATATATATATATATATATATATATATGCATATATGTGTGTGTGTATGTGTTATGTATAATGTATGTGTATATGATATTCTATTATATATATATATAATATATATATATATATTATATATATATATATAGTATAAAATATATATATAATAAATATACATGCATATATGTGTGTGTGTGTGTATGTATAGTATATGCAATATATTATACATAAATATATATATATATATATATATATATAATGATACATATATAGAGAATAAGATATGTATTATATATGTAAATATTTCTATAAATGTATATCATACATATATATATATATATTATATATATATATATATATATATGTACGTATGCATATGATATGCATTAATGCAAAACGCCATATCAAATATAAAAAGAATTCAAGCCCTTTGTCTGTAAACACAAAATTTTCAGAAATAAGTCACACACAATCACCAATCTTTACACATTTCCCTTTCAATCCTCTAGTCAACTCGCTTCCCTCGATCGACCTCTTCTCGCACTTGACCTGACCTTCCCTCAGTCCCTCGCCGCCATTCCTTCAGTATTTTCGAACGAGTCACTTCGCGTGTGAGGTCACGTGGTCAGGACTATGTTCCCCTATATAAGGTCGTTGGCGGAGGTTGGAGAGTACATTCGATCCTGGCTGCTGGAGCTGACTACATGTTCTCATAAAATAACAATTTCGAGGTTTTGACATTTTCTTTGAAAGAAAATAAAAGCTAAGAGTACTTTCTACTACTGCCTCTGTCTCTCTCTAAAAGAACAACTTCTATCACTCTCTCTAAACGAATAATTTTCAAAAGAAGCTTGCACGATGGTCAAGATGGCGGCGCCGGTCGACAAACCAGAGTCAGAAGAGAACAAAAGAACCCGAAAAGCGAACCCAAATTCAAGAGCAAGAAGAAGACGGAGAAAAGGTCGAATAAGAAATCCCGGACCTGCGAGGATTGTGGGAAGACCTTCGCGTCAAGGATGAAGTTCAAGGACCACCTCCTCTTCAGCTGCGAGAAGGACCCAGACCTGCCAAGATCGATAAGAAATTCCTGTCGACGAAGACGTTAAAGCACCATCTTTACTTCAGCTGCAGCGGGTCGGCGAGTCAGAAGCAGGTTGGCGCCAAAAAGTAAACAGTATGTACGCTTGTAGTTCATCTCTTGATTATATCTAACAAATATATGTATATCTACAACTGAATATTTTTGTTTATATTATCTATAGTTTAGGTGCGTATGCGGGGAATGATATGTCGTCCACCTCATTTGTGGAAATGGTAAAGAACCTGCTCACTCCCGTATAATATGATACACCTATTTTCTCGAGGGGAAATAAACTAAACCAACTAAATCATTTCTAATGAAGTGACATGTGGTTAGGTCACTGGGTGGCGACATGTTGCTTCTCCATGTCTTGGATTTATAAATTTCCCAATGGTATATATATATATATATATATATATATATATATATATATATATATATGTGTGTGTGTGTGTGTGCGTACGCATATATGTAAATGTGGCTGTGTGTGAACAGGGAAATGGGAATTCTCTTTCATTCGGCAAATCCTTTACATCAACTATGACCAATTCAACCGCGGACACGCAACGCACATGAAAAGCTTCGCCAAACACCCACTATATATCAAATCTGAAAAGCATGAAAATAGAATAATTCTTTGCTTACGTTGAACATGATTTTTTACGACCGGCGACATAGTAGGGGTAACGACAGTAAAACCTGATTAATATTCTCGGTTTTATTTTTTCAGATGTGCTCTAGTACTTTTATTTCTTTGTAAGTTATTCATTATCAACGAAGAATGTTTTATTCCATTCAACACAAAAACTAAATATTAGGACAATAGTTATTCTTTAGTCCGTTATCCCTGTGTTGAACAGTAAATTTATATCCAGTATTTTCTATCATTATTCTAGAAAAATACGTGGTTTTGATATTCACAACGTATCAGTTATTTACATCTATCTCTAGAAATATACCAACGCAGCAGGAAACAGAAGAATAAATATATAAATTGACGAATGCCATTTATGAATGAACGGAATTACACATTCAAATACGCATGTTGGCCGCTCGCTAGGTTAGTGTGTCTCCGGCTGTCACGAGGTAAGGTGGTGCTCGCTTCTTCAAAAATATAAATTGCAACACTGGTAAGTAGTAAGGTAAAGATGATTTAAAAAACCAAAGGAAAAAACATGTCATACTGGAAGGTAAAAAGTGAAAATAAACCAACTTAACGAAAAATTGTTTCATAACATGTGTCCTTGTGCTAACCCTTTTCAACACTTGCATGGACTGGATACTGGGCAGAGCTCCTGTCCAAAGTCACTGAGGAGCAACACTGGGCAATATCAAGGTTACAGACCTTGACTTTGCCGATGATGTTGCGATTCTATCTGAGTCTTTGGAAACCTTAGTGGTGGCTCTGGATGCATTTAGTAATGAAGCGAAGCCCTTGGGTCTAGAGGTCATCTGGACCAAGACTTTGATCCAGAACTTTGACCAAGATCCAGGACTTTGGGGACTTGCTAGGAGAACCTGTTCAGTCGGTACGTGCTT
>NW_020869420.1:622285-627285 GCF_003789085.1 Penaeus vannamei | reverse complement strand
GCTTTCCTTCTCTCTCTATCTATCTTTCTTTCTTTCTATCTTATCTATTTGTCTGTCTTTCTATCTCTATCTATCTTCCTCTCTTTCCTCCTACCCTCCTTATCCCTCCTATTCCCCCTTCTCCACCTTCCCACTCTTCCCCTCCTTCCCCCTTCCTCCCTCCTCCTCCCCACCCTCACCCTCTCCCCTTCCCTCCATCTCCTCCATCCCTCCTTCCTCCCTCCTCCTCCTCCCCATCCTCCCCATCCTCCTTCCCTCCATCCCTCCTTCTCCCACCCTCCCCCTCCTCCCTTCCCTCTATCCCTCCTCCTCCTCCCTCCTCCCTTCCCCCTCCCTCCTTCTCCTCCTCCTCCTGCACCCCCCCCTCCCCCTCAAGGCGAAGGAACCCCCTGGTGCACCTCCAGACGACGGGGATCGCGCGCAAGGACTCCGGACTCAAGTGGCGAAGGACTCTGCCGCCCCTCAAGGACTTCACCTTCTGCGCCCGCTTCTTCTCCTTCCGCAGGCACAGCGCCGACTACCTGCTCTCGTACGCGGTGCCGAGAACGATAATGAAATTAATATCCGTGAGTTTGTTTTATTTCGTATTCTCTTCATTTTTTTTTTTTATCGATTTATCTATTTTATGTTCTTTTTATTGTTTCTGTTATTTGTTTTTTTCTTTTCTTTATATTATGTTTTGTTCATTTCTTTTTCTTTTTTTTTTTCTTTTTTTTCAATTATTTTTTCGTGTTTGTTGTTGTTGTTGTTGTATTGTTAATTATTATGGTTGGTTGCGTGGACACCAAATTGTCCGCGTAGACATGTATGTAAAGGATCAAAATTTAGATGTATGTGATTATAAATTCGTTAGTGTAAACACACCGCAGAGCCCCATCCCTCCCTCTCCTGGCCAGACCTGACCTACAAGACGTCGTTCCTGCGCCTGGAGTGCTGCCTGAAGCGCGTCTCCGAGTCGATCCCGTTTCCCGAGCTCGAACTCCTGCGCTGGTTCTCCTTCTGCCTGCGCGTCGACCTCGAAGCCGCCAGCGCCCGACTCACCACGCCGTTCGGGTCGCTGGACTGGCCGCTCGTCGATAGGGTAAAGAGGCCTCGGGGTCGTCTCCTTTTGGCGTTGAGAGAGGGTGAAACGTGGGTGTTGTAGGGAATTCAAAAAGGGTAGTGGACAGTATAAAGGGAAGACTCTCTCGTCGATAGGGTAAGGGGCTCTGGGTCGTCTCCTTTTGGCGTTGAGAGAGGGCGAAACGTGGGTGTGGTAAGGAATTGGCAAGGATAGGGATAAAGATGAGGATAAAATCTAAGAGTATAATAGAAAGTAAAAGAGGGTGTTGTAGGTAATTTAAAAAGGGTAGTGAACGGTACTGGTCTCTCGTCGATAGGGTAAGGGGCTCTGGTTCGTCTCCTTTTGGCGTAGAGAGAGAGTGAAACGTAGGTGTGGTAAGGAACTGACAAGGGTAGCAATAAGGATAAAGGTAAAATCTAAGAGTAGAATAGAAAGTAGAAGTATAAAATCTAAAAGTGTAATAGTAAGGGTCTCGAATCCGCGAACGGTCGACTCGCCACGCAGTTCGGGTCGCTGGATTGGCCGCTCGTCGACAGGGTAAGGGGTCTCTGTTTGTGTTCTCTCTATTTCTCTGCTCTCTCGATCTCTCTGTCACTCTGTTTATCTATTTCTATCGGGACTTACCTATCTATCTCACAGCCTTCTTGCTCATCCATTCCTCCTCTCCCGCTCCCAGCTATCGGAGGGCGGGACCCCCTGGTGGTGATCGGGGGCGGCGTCCTCATCATCGGCCAGGACCAGGACACCTTCGGGGGCGGAACCTCCTACTGGCAGAGCTTCAACGGGCTCCTGGCGGACTACTTCCTGGCGGAGGGCCTCCTGGCCGAGTCCAAGGTCGAGGACTACCTGAGCTGCGCCAGCGACGTGGACTTGGGGCGCCCCCTGCTCAGCTTCGACGCCCTGCAGCAGGACTTCGACGTGGGCATCGACACGAACGTGACGGACGAGGACGGCTTCGAGATGTGCAAGGAGACACGGGCGTCACCCTCATCTTCCCCGAGGTGCGGGAGTTCGCGCAGGCGCAGCTCCTGTGCGCAGCCACGGGCGGCCGCATGGTGGTGCCGCGCAACGACGAGGAGAACGACGCCCTGTTCGAGGAGGGCCTCCAGTTCGAGGAGGAGTGCATGGTGCGCTCCAAGACCAACGGCTACTGGCTGGGCATCGTGTGGCGCCTGGACGCGGGCGCCTGGCGCGACGTGACCACGCAGGGCAACGTGTCCTACAAGAACTTCAAGGGCAGCGAGAGCTGGGCCCGCACGCGCCCCGAGGCCTGCGCCTACTCCACGCTCAGGTACGCCGACACGGAGCCCGAGGACTACGGCGAGTGGTACCCGACGCTGTGCGACTCGACGGTGTGCGCGGCGTGCCGCTACGACGCGCCGCCCGCCCTCAGGGTGCGGCGGCCTCTGTCCCACGTCGCTCATCGACCGCGAGTACTACGTGTACGGGACGGCGAACGGGCGCCGCGTCATCAACGGGCGGGAGCGCACGCAGATCGCGTGGGCGCCCGACCCCGACGGCGACGGCCACTCGTGGCAGCTCAGCCTGCTGGGCGAGCCGGGCGTGCGCGGCGTCCTGACGGGCGTGGGCGCCTTCGAGTACCCGCTGGGCATCCGCGAGTGGCGCATCCAGGGCGACGACTGCCCCGGCGAGCTGGTGACGCTGAAGCTGTCGTCGTGCGGGCGGGACCGCTACATGTGTCGCGACGGCACGTGCATCGCCCGCGCGCGGCGCTGCAACCTGGACCTGGACTGCCTGGACAGCTCGGACGAGGTCGGCTGCAACACCGTCATCATCCGGACGGCTACGACAGGAACCTCCGCCCAAGTGAGCAGCGACCGGCCGGCGCGCGTGTGGGTCGACCTCAAGATCCGGCTGGTGCGGCGCCTCGAGCTGCTCGACTCCAAGCTGGAGCTCGACATGGTGTTCAAGCGCACGTGGTACGACTCGCGCCTCCGCTACAAGAACCTGCACCGCGACAACAACCTCAACAAGATCGACGACCTGGTGGACGTGGCCTGGTACCCCGACATCGTCCTCACGGGCTCGGAGGACAGCACGGCCCAGGTGGACGTGCGCAGGACGGCGGCCTGGGGCAGCTGGAGAGCGAGCCCGACGCCGACAACGACTTCTCATCGAGGACGGTGAGGGGCGCCTCAAGGGGTCCCGGGCCTGGAGGAGGCCACGCGCGGGCCCCTGCGGTTGGCAGGTTGTAGAATCCTGGTTCTAGGAACTGCTCGGGGAATGGGGGAGGGGTTGCCTGCTGTCAATTCTTCACAGTTGCAAAAGCTATGTGCTTTATATAACATGTGATATATAATATTGTGTGTATATTCACCTTAAGAAAATGAGTCACATAATTGTGAAAAAAACTTTTTCCACATCAATCCACTGGAACCTTTCTTCAAATCATCAAAAACAAATCTTTCTCTCTCTCTCTCTCTCTCCTCGCTCTGCTTCCCTCTCCCTCTCCATCACTTGTCTCTCCCTCTCTTTCTCTCCTCTCCTCTCCTTCCTTCTCTCTCTCTCTCTCTTTCTCCCTCCCCTCTTTTCTCCTCTCTTCTCTCTCCCTCTCCCTCTCTTCTCCCTCCCTCTCTTTCTCCTCTCCTCTTCCTCCCTCTCTCTCTTTTTCCCTACCCTCTCTTCTCCCTCTCCCTCTCTCTCTCTCTCTCTCTCCCTTTCTTTCTCTCCCACTCTCTTTCTCCTCTCCTTCTCTTCCTCCTCTCCTCTCTTTCTCCCTCTCCCTCTCTTTCTCCCTCTCTTTCTCCTTCCCTCTCTTTTCCTCTCCCTGTCTTCTCTTCCTCCCTCTCCCTCTCTTACTCTTCCGCCTCTCCCTCCTCTCTCCCTCTTTCCCCCAAACAGACAACTACTACCCAGGCTCCTCCAACCCTGGTGATTGAGCGGGAGCTGACCACCGTCCTCTTCTGCTCCTTCGACCTGAGTTCCTACCCGTTCGACACCAGCGGTGCCCATCACCTTCTTCGTCGGCGACTACAGCGACCAGTACGTGGTCACCACCCTCAACACCCTGCAGTTTGCGGGAACAGGCGCCTCTTCGAGTACATGGTGGGTGTGGGGGGAGAGGGGAAGGGAAGAGGGAGAAATAGGAGGGGGAAGGGAGGAAGGGGAGGGAAGAGGGAGAAATGGGAGGGGGAAGGGAGGAAGGGGAGGGAAGAGGGAGAAATGGGAGGGGAAAGGGGAATAGAAGAGGGAAGGAGGTGAGGAAGAGGAGTGGGAAGGGAGAAGGGGAGGAGGAAGAAGGAGACAGAAGAGAGAGGGAGGATTCAGGTAGATGGACATTGTTATGATGAAGGTGGGAGGCATAGTCGTGCTTCGGTACTTGGAAGATGTTTTTATAAAAAAAATAATAATAACAATAATAATTATAATAATAACAACAACAGTAGCAATAATAACAATGGTTAAAAAACAATAATGTGTGTGTGTGTGTGTGTGTGTGCAGTGAGTGAATGAGTGAGACAGAAAGAGAGAGAGATTCAAACACACAAACAAACACAATAAAAACGAGAACACGAGACCAAAGAATTGCCAAATAAATAACTAGATAAGATTAAATATTAATAATTCTCTCTCCGACAGGTGGAAGACTAGAAGCTTTCGTGTCCCAACAGAACAAGAGCGGGCAGCGCGTGGTGCTCAACCCTCACCAACCTCTACGGCTACTACATCAGCGCCGTCTACATCCCGACCTTTTTACTGATCATCGTCTCGTATCTCACTTTCTTCTTCCTCTGGACGACTTCAGTAACCGCATCACTGTCTCCCTGACTTCGCTGCTCGTGCTCTCCGCTCTCTCTCTCAGGTGAGGAACGTGCGCGCTCCATTTTTTTTTCCCGCCATGACGAAAGGTGATCGGCGTAGAGGGGATACGGGCGTTGTAAATCTATTTTGGTTGGTTGGTTTGCATTTGCTAAAG
>NW_020869420.1:612285-619785 GCF_003789085.1 Penaeus vannamei | reverse complement strand
CTCTCACTCTCACTCTCACTCTCACTCTCACTCTCACTCTCACTCTCACTCTCACTCTCACTCTCACTCTCACTCTCCACTCTCACACTCACACTCACACTCACACTCACACTCACACTCACACTCACACACTCACTCACTCACTCACTCACTCACTCACTCACTCACTCACTCTCACTCACTCACTCACTCACTCACTCACTCACTCACTCACTCACCCACCCACCCCACCCACCACCCACCACCCACCCACCCACCCACCCACCACACCCACCCACCCACCCACTCACTCACTCACCTCACTCACTCACTCACCCACCCACCCACCCACCCACCCACTCACTCACTCACTCACTCTCACTCTCTCTCTCTCTTCTCTTCTCTCACTCTCTCTCTCTCTCTCTCTACTCGCTCTCTCTCTCTATTTCTGCCTGTCTGATTCTCTTTTTTTTCTTTTCTCTTCCCCCTCTTTCTGTTTTTCTCTCTTAATTCCCTTTCACACGCACCCTTTCTCTCTAATCCCAAGCGAAGCATTAAAAAAAGTCAATTGAACAATAAAAAACAACTGAAAATAAATTATAAAAGACAGTCAATCAATTAAGAAAACGAAATAATAGACAAATTCAAGTAACTTCCATTTACGAATATCTAAAACTTAAGAAGTTTACAAGTCAAATATATTTAAGAGTTAATAATCAGTTATAAAAAAACGTGTCATTATATAAATCAAATTTGATGCAACATAAAAATATTGTTTTCCATATATAGAATTTGACTTGTGTGTCATTGTGTATTGAATATTCTTGCATGCAATTTGCTCAGTGTTACTAATACTTACGAGAAATTTACCAGCATCTTTCAGTCAGTCAGTCAGTCAGTCGACCTCGACGAGAAATGCCCCCAAAATTTTACAAAAACACCGACAAAGCAATGGTAATAGTTTTTGTTTAATTACTTATCTATTCCTTTTTCAAACTGGCACCCTAACCTCGCATTTTTTGCTCTATCGCACTATCTATCAACACGCTCCCTCCCCCTCACCGCAATAAGTCCCTCACAGCATATATCATACATAAAATTAATATAATGTAATGAAATAAAATTCCAAAATACATAAGTCCATGCATGCACAAAACAGACAAAAAAATTATTCCTAACTTTTTTGGAGGTAAAATAGAATACCCATATATATTAATTCCTGTTTGGGAATCGCTATTATTAATTAAACAATTTTCCTTGTATTTTTTCATTGGATTAATAAATGCACTTACTGTAGAAGAAGACTGTTTACTGATCTGCTTTGCCCTGTATTCCCTTGTTCTTTCATTAAAAGCTAATAATTGTATTTTAAACACGATGTAAAAAACAAGTATAAAATAAGATTCAATGTGGTCCGCGATTTTTTGCAGTGTGAAATTCTCTCTCGCTCTTCTATGCCGTGAATACATGTGTGCGTGCGCGTGTGTGTGCGTGTGCGTGTGCGTGTGCGTGTGCGTGTGGTGTGTGTGTGTGTGTGTGTGTGTGTGTGTTGTGTGTGGTGTGTGTGTGTGTGTGTGTGTGGTGTGTGTGTGCGCGCGCTCGCGCGTGTGTGTGTGTGTGTGTGTGTGTGTGTGTGTGGTGCGCGCGCGCGCGCGCGTGTGTGGTGTGTGTGTGGTGTGTGTGTGTTTGAGTGTGTGCGCGTGTGTGTGTGTGCGCGTGTGTGTGTGTGCGCGCGTTTGTGTGTGCGCGTATGTGTGTGCGTGCGTGTGTGTGCGTGCGTGCGTGTGCGTGCGTGCGTGTGCGTGCGTGCGTGCGTGTGCGTGCGTGTGTGTGCGTGCGTGTGCGTGCGTGCGTGTGCGTGCGTGCGTGCGTGTTATTATACTCCTCTTTCTATATAATTCTAACTATATTTTGCAGCTGATAAAAATATCTACTCGGTTTCTCCTCAAAGTAAAAAAGGATATATAAAAATGCAGTTACAATCATTCATAATATACCTGTATTGCATTAAGCATTTGTAGGAACAAAAAACATATACAAAAAAACGTGTTCTTTTCTATTGCATCTATTATCTATCACTTCTTTAATAGATAACAAATTCGATCAGTCACTCCTTACAACAGTTGACTTTCAGAAATAATTTAATCGATTTAAAAAAAAAGTCATCAAACCATTACCTGGCATTTTCTCATTTCAAGTTAAGTTAAAACAACTGTTAAATACTTTGCGTACCGTAACCCTTACTCAAACATATAAGAAGACTTAACTCAAAATATAGATACAAAATATCAATAATGCTTTGCGCTCGTGTCCCTCGTAGAAAATGTAAGACGGTTTTGGAACGTTTAAGAAATCATAAAACGATGTGGTGATATCTTTATAATAGTAAGTTTTAAAGCAGAGCTTAGGAAAATGGGAAAATTTGATAATTGTAACAAAAATAATTCTCACACTATAATATTTACAATACTAAAAAACATTTAAGAAACTTGACCACAAAAAATATATTAACTAAAATATGCAGGCGCACAAACAAATTTTCTTGCTACTGGTAGCCGATAAAACGCTAAACATTATATATATATATATATATATATATATATATATATATATATATATATATATATATATATATATATATATAAATAAGCACAGTTTTTTTCTACGTCTGTAGCCTCACGGAGAGCTAACAATTGCCCGTTTTTATTCAAAGTTAGCATTTTTTTAATCTTGTGTTCTGGTCTTCTAGAAGAAATATTGAAAGTTGGCTGATATTTTGAAATAATAACTAAACGTCCGAATCAAAACCCGCAAAACTCTAGGTTATAATTTCTTTGAAAAAATAAGCTCTACATTTCACCACAAAAGTGGTTTCTATTTCTACAAATAAACTTGTATTTGTTCTCAGAAATAAAGCGTATGTGATTATACCCGAAACTCTACACAATAAATATTTCATGTTGTGTTCCCGACACTGAAATTATTTCTTGGTAGAAGAGAAATAAAGTCACAAAGATATCTATTAATTTTTGTTTTTCCAGTATCTATTTTTGTTTGTTCTTGTGCAGAACGTGTCTATACATCACAAAGAAATTTATAAACAGGCATTCTGATTATAAACGTAATTAATAATAAAAGAAATAACAATAACTTAATTTAAGTAGTCAGTCGATTTTCATTAACATTTTTTTCCTTTACCAACAGCAACCTGATATCAAATTTCAAACACTTTTGAATTAATCAAATCATAGGGTTTAGCGTCGTACCTTCACATTTTCCGGTTTTTTTTTCTATTCTTATTGCTTTGTACAAGTTAAAGCATGGAAGTCTGTTAAAATGGAAACCAAAAATAATAGAAAAAAGGAATGAAATATATAAACACAACAATAAGATCATTCTGACTTCATTCCACTTCTCATACATATATATATATAAACTATAATTTGTTTCACCTGAAATAGGAGTCATGTTTTACTTCTCTTGATAAAATTCACTAAATATCAAAAACAAAACAAGGAAATACGTCAACATAAACAAACTTTTAAAAAATAGTTGTTGCTTTTTCTGCTTTACTTATTGCAAAAACATCTTAGTTTGAACAAAAAAACGAAAAAATATCATCGTAAAAAATAACTTTTGAGCAAAAAAAAATTCGAACCACATTCACACCATTATCAGATTAATCATACACTTTAAACTTCTCCTAAGTACGTAATTATTCTTTACTGCTTCACAACAATACCCCAAGAACTGTACACAGATTTAATTCTCATCTTTATGATCTAATGTAATTTAAGAACTTTCTAAGAGGCACTTCAATGGCTAAAATACAATCATGTAACAAAAATTCTAATGGTATTACTTTTTTCACTTTAAACGCGGAATAATGCCAAATAGAGGAGAGAGAGAGAGAAGAGAGAGAGAAACACTGAGAAAAAGACACACAAACAGAAACCTCTGCCTCTCTTTGAGCGTCCCTTTCGCAAACACAAACAAATCAATTTCCATCCATTTTTTTTTTCTTTTTTTGTTCTCCGTTCTGGAACAGACCTCTTAAAAAAAAAATGCCCAATAAAACCTTGTGAATGTACTTGAAAATTGTGTTCTTTTCGGGGCAGAGAGAGGAACAAATCCCGTTTTTGTTCACGCGTTGCCTCTCCCTTCCTCGTGACCCCCCCCCCTTGTGGATGCTTGTGGAAAAATATGAAACATGGTTGCTCACTACATGGGACTTTAATAAGTATATAAATATTTTATTCATTCCATAAATATAAATGAGCGAAGACATAATAAAAAAAATACGATGTAATGCATATGAAAAAAATAAAACCAACACCATTACATTGAGACATCTGTAACAGTAACAAAACAGTTTACACCTTAAATATGTAAGATAAACTAAATAATGCCTAAGCCAATATATGCAAATTACTTCTTTTCTTTAAATACGGTATATTTATATGTATATATGTTTATATATTTTTTCTTCTTCGAAACATAAAACATCAAAAAAGGAAAAAAGGAAGTGCTATTAAGATTAATAATCTCCGCCGCCCCTATCCGGTGTCCTCCGCGCCCGCGCGCCGCCGCCGGGTCGCGCCGTCGGAAGGGCGTCTCGCGGGCGGGGCGCCGCCGCTCCAGGGCCCGCCCGCGCCGCCCGCCGCTCCGCCTGGGGGCGCGCCGCTATAGGGACTCCGTCGGGGGGACGCCCCCCGCGGGGCTATCACAATGCGCTCCTGCGAGTCTGACGGCGGGGGCGGCCGCCTCTGCGGGGTCGTACGCGACGCCCGTCGCCGCCGCCTTCGTCGCCCCGCCGCTGTCGGGACCGCCGCGGCCCCGCCGCCCGCGCCCTCCACCAGCACTGGGCTGTACGCGGCTTCGGCGCGCGCCATCCTTATGCTCGCTGCTGACGTCGGCGCCCCTCGAAGACGCGCCCGCCGCCGGGGCCTCCGCCGCGGCGCCGGACGGGGGGCTGGCCGGGGCAGCCGCGGGGCCGCTGGGCGCGGTCGCGGCGGCGGCGGCGCTGGCGTTGCGGAACAGCAGCGACGACAGGGAGAAGGCGTTCACGGCGGAGGTGCCGCCCGACGTCGTCACCTGGAATGTGACTCTCGGGGCGCCGCCCAGGCCGCCCGTGCCCGGCGAGGGGGCGGCGGCGGCGCGGGGAGCCGCCCCCGACGTGGAGGTGCTCGTGGACGCGCCAGCGGCGGAGGAGGAGGGAGAGGAGGAGGGCGTGGCGGTCGTGGTCGTCGTCGATGCGCTCGTCTCCGCCGCCGCCGTAGCCGCCGCCGTCGCCGCTGCCGTGTTCTGGTGCAGGTTCTGTACGATGTTCCTGACGTTCCTGAAGACGAAGCTGAAGGGCGGGTTGCCGTTCCTGTTGGCGACGGCGCCCGTGATGTTGCGGAACACCAGGTTGACGACCGGCGAGGCGTTGGGGCGGGCGGCGGCGCCCTCGTTCCGCGCGCCCCGGTTGGCAGCGGCCGCGCCGGGCCGCGCCTGGCCGCCGGCGTCGCGGGTGGCGGCGCCGGCGGCGTTCTCCCCGCCTCCGCCGTCGCCGGGGTTGTTGGCGCCCGCAGCGTTGTTGTTGTTGTTGTTGTTGGTGAGGACGTTGCGCAGCACGATGTTGACGGTGTGCACGCGCCCCAGCTGCTGGATCTGCGCGTGCTGCAGGATGGCCGGCAGCTCGTAGTGGTGGAAGAAGTAGAGCATGGAGTGCTGCGGGGGGGAGGGGGAGAGGGGGTTAGGGACGCAGACGTGACAGCCAGAACACTTCCCCGCAAGACACGAAGGCAAATGGCGCTCAAGCTTTTGACTATGAACCTAAATCATGAATTCCATCGACCTCATTCTACAAGTTCTAAATCTTACTTCAAGAAAATCATATAACCAGCAATTAACAATAAGTACAACAGGTGAAAACTATACCACCTGCCCAAACTAAACATACTAGCAACTTTTCTTACCAGTATGAAGAGCCACGAAGTCATAAGCGCCAGCCAAGAATACTGCAAGGTATAGGGAAAAAAAGAAAGTTATTACGTAAAATAATAAATAAAACAATTTTATGATAATATATTTTTAAAAAATATTTTTCACATTCAACTAAATGAAGTTCAATGGAGACTTTCCCATTATAGATAAGAAGAAAAGGGAGGAGGAGGAGGAGGAGGAGGAGGAGGAGGAGGAGGAGGAGGAGGAGGAGGAGGAGGAGGAGGAGGAGGAGGAGGAGGAGGAGGAGGAGGAGGAGGAGGAGGACGAGGAGGAGGAGGAGGAGGAGGAGGAGGAGGAAGAAGAGAAGTAGGAAGAAGAAGACGAAGAGAAGTAGGAAGAAGAGGAGAAGGAGGAAGAAGAGGAGGAGGAGGAGGAGACAAGAACAAGAAAAACAAAGCTAAAAAAACACTTACTTGTCCATTGAAGCGATAATGGTAGGCGTAGAAGGCGAAATGATACAAGTAGAAGAAGCGCAGCCAGTGCCTCCTGGTGATGGGTGTGTGGCAGCAGATGGCCTCATACTGGTCGCACACCCACACAAGCACGATGATGTAGAAGGCAGTCGAAGTGTCGTTGAAGAACTCCGACATGATGGCCTCCATGCCTGAGGGAAGGAGAAAGAAACGGAGATAATGGAAGAGATGGTTGTGGTGAGATGGGAGGGGAGGGATGGTGTGTGTGCATGTGCGTGTGTGTGTGCAAGTGCGTGTGCATGCGTGTTTGGGTGTGTGTGTGTGTGTGTGTGTGTGTGTGTGTGTGTGTGTTGTGTGTGTGTGTGTGTGTGTGTGTGTGTGTTGTGTGTGTGTGTGTGTGTGTGTGTGTGTGTGCATGCGCACACACATGTACGTGTTGTGTGGCTTTTACTGATGTAGCAATGGAAATCTGCTTACTTTTTTCTCTATTTCTCAGCGAAGAAAGGTCAATACTTCCTTTGAATTCAAGAATAGATGCTTTCAACCCTTCCTCATTCAGCACCTTTCCCCTGTTTCACCACCAAATAATCATTAACACACCCACCCACTAAAACTATCCAGCCTCTTCTACCCAACCAACAACCCCCTCGAACCCCATCCCAAACACTCCAATCGAGTCACTCACCGACAAGCGCGAGGATGACGGTAAGCATGGGGGCGGCAGGGAAGGTGATGGCCACGTTGAGCTCCAGCATCTGCAGCAGGTCAACAACGATGAAGAGGAAGATCTGGTGGGAAGTAACGCAGTAAGCATTGACACGCTCAGGGTGAAGACCACCATGACGAAGGCCGCAGCGAGGTAGTTGCTGCCCCCCATCCACATGCTGACGAAGCGGTAGTGCTCTCCCGTGACCACGTTCCTGGGGGAGGGAGAAAGCAAGAGGGCAATGAACAGGAAGCGTCAAAGAAAGAAAATTTAGTTTCTGTACAGTTTTAAGCCATTTTAAAGACATTCCAAAACTTGCTTGTAATTCCTTTTTCAACTCATATCCCTTGAAATAAGTTGCATCAACTATGTTTCATCCCCCATTGCCTATTCCATTAATTGTAACCCAAACAG
>NW_020869420.1:590185-607185 GCF_003789085.1 Penaeus vannamei | reverse complement strand
GTGTGTGTGTGTGTGTGTGTGTGTGTGTGTGTGTGTGTGTGTGTGTGTGTGTGTGTGTGTGTGTGTGTGTGTGTGTGTGTGTGTGTGTGTGTGTGTGTGTGTGTGTGTCTTGTTCATCTTGATTATGTCTTTGCCAAGTTTTGTGTGTCAATCAGTGTGTGTGTGGACGATCGACTGTAAAGATCCTGATAAAAAGAGAGAGAAATATCACACTAAACACCGCAGAAACCACTACAACACGAGACGTATAACGCACAAACAATGAAATAAAAAAAAAAAAAACATAAACCCGATTCCTCACCTGGCTGTTGTTTCGGTAGAGGTTGACCATCGCCTTGAGGTTGGGGGGCAGGTAGGGGGGCCTGACGCCCGCCCGCGACAGGGAGTGGGCGGGGTGCTGCAGCAGGACGCGCACGCACTCGTGTTGGGCGCGCTGGGGGAGGGAGGAAATCAGCTGATTTTTATGATGCGCAGATAGAGAGATAGATATATTGATAAATAGATAGATACATAAATAGATAGATTGTTTGATTGATTGATTGATGACCAAGCAGACAGACGTACCTCGAGTGCCGCGACGAGGGGCGTCCGTCCGGAGTTGGTCGCGTTGACGTCCACCGCCGGGTGGGTCGCCAGCTGCTGCACGACGTCCACCTGGCCCGCCTCGCACGCCAGGCCCAGGGCGGAGAGGCCGTCGGGGGTGAGGGCGTTCACCTCCAGGGATTTGACCTGCGGGAGGCGACGAAGGAGGAGGGGGAAGAGGGGGAGGAGGATTGAAGATTTAAAGATTTACGGCCGGTTTGTTAAAATTGTGCCAGGCCCGACCCAATGAACTTTCATAAGTACAGACGTAGAAATAAAGGCATATCTGTCTATATATCTGATAGATATACATTTAACTATCTATTTGCTCGTCTAGACTGATAAATATGCATTTATTTCTTTGTTTATGCATGTCAAGTATACGAATATTCTTTGGGTCGGGCCTCGCACAATTCTAACAAACCGGCAGTTAGTTTCAAGTGCATGTGTTGCAGTGGATATCCTTTGCTGTGACAAATAAAATGACCAAATGCGCTTATCTCATGGCACGACATTTGTGCGTGGAGGATAAGAAAAGGAAGTACAAGGAGGAGGGAAGGAGAGGCGGAGAAGGAGGGAGTGGGGAGAGGCTGGAGTGAGGGAGAGGATGAGGGAGTCTATGTTACTTTGCCTTCTGAATCCCCCCCATTCATTCATTCCTTTGGGAATTTATCAATGAAATCATTCATCCACATGATTATTGGATTGGATTGTGTATCATATATTGTATAAATGTATTATGTATCATAACATGCCGCTATTTGACTGTTTATTTGTCTGTCCGTCTCTCTGCCAGCCTGTCTGTCTCTCTGTCTTTCTGTCTATCTATCTATCTATATATCTATCTATCTACCTACCTACCTACCTATCTATTTGTCTATCTGTCTATTTGTTTATCTATCTGTATATCTATCTACCTAACTATCTATATATCTATCCATCTATCTATCTATCTATCTATCTATGTATCTATCTATCTATCTATTTACTTAACTATCTATCTACCTATCTATCTATCTATCTATCTATCTATCTATCTATCTATCTATCTATCTATCTATCTATCTATCTATCTATCTATCTATCTATCTATCTATCTATCTATCTATCTATCCTATCTATCTATCTATCCATCTATCTATCTATCCATCCATCTATCTATCGATTTATCCGTCTTTATTTTTGCTTTGGATTTTATTTGTGTGAGGAGGTCGAATATATCATTCAGTCACGTATTTATTTGTTTGTCTGTGTTTATTCTCATTTATTCATCTGTTTCTATCTCTATTTTCATCTATTCATTTGTGTATATTTAACCATCTGTATTTATTGTTTTAATTATTCGTCAAGAACCAGCTGATTCAACATCTCAATCCAAAATTGAAATGATTAATACGAATGATAATCAGCTGAGATTTTAAGAGAAATTCGCTCCAGCAAATAAACGAAAGAGTGAATAGAATAATGAAAGAAGGAATAAGAAAAAAAAGGAATAAATCTCCTAAGAGACAAAGGAGAATATTTATCCTCAGCCGCGATTTTTTTCTTTTTATTAGCTTCGTAAAAAGCAAAGAGATGAATTAATGAAGATATATAAAAATAATAATAAATAAATAAATCACGTGATGAATTTAAAAAATATAAAAAAAAAACAAACATATGAGCAAATGAAGAGAAAAAAATACCTATGAATACCTGAGAAATTAAACTGACTTTTTCCGCACTCACGAAAGAAATATTTCAAAAATAGTAAAACTAAATTGGTGAACGAATTAAGAGACAAAAAAAATGTAACAAGAAGTAAATAGAAGAACGAATGAAATGACAAAAAAGAAGTAAGAAAAAGTAAACAAATTAGGAGATACGAAAGATGAGAAAAAATACAGAGGCCCGTATCCCCTCACCTACAGAGGCCCGTATCCCCTCACCTGCAAGAGGGCGACGACGATGACCCTGAAGCCCAGCATGGAGGACCACATGAGCGCCGTCATCCCCTGGTCGTCCCTTAGCTCCAGGTCGACGCCGCTCGTCTCCACCAGGGCCAGGGCCGCCTCCACGTTGCCGGACTTGCAGGCGTGCAGGAGGGCGGTGCAGGAGCGCTCGTCGGCGGCGTTCAGCTGTGCAATGATGGGGGGAGGGGGGTTAGGGGTCAGAGAGGAGAGGAGGTCGAGCGGCGAAGGGGTTTCCAGGGGGGTAAGTATGGGAGGAGAGGCGAAGGGGGTTCTCAAAGGAGTGGGAGGTGAATGATGTCATTCCTTGATTGTCAACCCGAGTAACGATAGAAAACGTTGATACATGAATAATGGGAAAACAAAACGAGGGCGGGATGGGAGCCCCGCGAGCGCCCACCTCGATGGCGGTGTTGGCCAGCATGAGGCGCAGCGCCGGCAGCCCCTCCGGGTACGTGGCGGCGTACATGAGCGCCGTTTTGTTCTCGAGCGTCTGCGCGTTGACGTCGACGTCCGTCCGCGCCAGCAGGAGCATCGCCAGGTCGTAGTATCCGTCGGCGAGGGCGCGGATGAGCGGCGTCTTGCCCTCGGCGTCGGGCAGGTTGATGTCGATGTCGGGGCGGTCGAGCAGCGCCTCGACGGCCGGCCGCGAGTGGCGGCGCACGGCGTGCATGAGGGCGCTCGTGCGGAAGTCGTCGGGCTTGTTGACCTGCACGTTCCTGCGCGCGCACAGCAGCTCCACGATGCGCGGGTGGTCGTGGCGCGCCGCCAGCAGCAGCGACGAGTAGCCGTTCTCGCGGCACGTCAGGTTCGGGTCCACGTCGGGGTGCGAGAAGAGCAGGCGCACCACGTCCTCGCGGCCCAGCATGCTCGCGTAGATGAGCGCCGTCCGCTCCTCGTCGTCGCGCAGGTTGACGTCCACCAGCGGGTGCTCCATCAGCAGCTTGGCGCACTCCAGGTGGCCGTTCTTGGCGGCCAGGATGAGGGCGGTGCTGCCCTGGGGGTCCCGCAGGTTGACGCCCACCCGCGGGTGCTGCAGCAGGCGGCGAGAGACCTCCACGGCGCCCTGATGGCCGGCCGCCACCAGCAGGGGCGTGTCGCCCTCGTCGTCAGGCATGTTGACGTCCGTGTCCTTGTGGCTGACGAGGATCTCGGCGACGCCGTTGTTGCCCGCCCTGACGGCGAGCATGAGGGCGGTGCAGCCGCCGGCCGCGCGCACGTTGACGTCGACGGACGGGTGGCGCAGCAGGGCGCTGGAGACCTCGACCATGCCCGCGGCGGCCGCGATGGTGAGGGCGGTGTGGCCGTGCACGTCGCGCTGGTTGACGCTGATGTCGGAGCAGCGGAGGAGCACGGCGAGCGCGCGGATCTGGCCGTGCTCCGCCGCCACCATGAGCGCCGTGCGGCCGCGCCAGTCCACGGCGTTGTAGGCGACGTTCTCGTGACTGAGCAGGAGGCGCAGCACCTCCGGGTGGCCGTTGCGGGCGGCGGCCATGAGCGGCGTGTGGCCCTGCTCGTCGCGCTCGTTGACGTCGAGGCCGGGCACCAGCAGGAACACCTTGACCACGTCGGGCTGCCCGCTGGCCACCGCCCACGCGAACGACGTCTTGCCCGTCTTCTGGCGCCAGTTGACGTAGGGGCCGTTCTCCAGCAGCTTGACGACGTCGCCGATGTTGTCCACTTGCATGTCGCTGACGGGGTGGCTGTAGCGCTGGTGCAGCCGCGACGGCGTGTGCAGGGAGCTGTCGGAGGATGCGTCGTCCACGGCGTCGTCAGACAGCTCCGTCGTCAGCTGGGCGTAGCGCGTCAGCAGCTGCTCGATCTCCTTGTTCTCGAGCTGCTTGGCCCAGGCGAGCGCCGTGCGCCCCTGCGCGTCCTTGCGCTCCGTGTCGCCGCGCGCGTCGCGCAGGAGCGTCTTGACGGCCAGCAGCTGGTTGCAGCGCGCCGCCCACATGAGGGGCGTGAGGCCGTCGGCGTCCGCCGTGTCGGGCTGCAGCAGTTCGTACTGCTGCAGGAGCTCGACGACGTGGGCGGAGCCGTTCCTGGCCGCCCACGCCAGCGCCGTCAGCCCCTGGCCGTCGCTCTCGTTGATGTCCACCTCGGGGTGCGCCAGCAGGCGCTCGATCACGGAGCGCTGGCCGCTGCGCGCCGCCATGAGCAGCGCCGTGAAGCCCGTGCGCGTGCGGTGCCTGAGGGAGGCCTTGCGGTGCGACAGGATGGCGCCGAGGACGTCCTCGTGGCCCGTGAAGGCGGCCATCATGGCGGGCGTGAGGCCCTCCAGGTCGGCCAGGTCGGGCTTGATGCTCGGGTGGTGCAGCAGGATGTAGGCGCAGTCGGCGTGGCCCGCGCGCGCCGCGAACATGAGCGCCGAGCGCCCCTGGTTGTCCTGCAGGTTGACGTCCGTCTCGTGGCACTTGCACAGCATGTTGACGATGGCGGAGTGGCCGTGCTCGGCGGCGCGCATGAGCGGCGTCACGCGGTCCTTGGTGCGCGCGTTGAGGTCCGTGGCGTCGTGCTGCACGAGGGCGCTGGCCACCTCCACGTGGCCCGTCTCGGAGGCCATGAGCAGCGGCGAGCGCCCGATCTTGTCCCTCCTGGCCAGGTCGACCCCGCGCGCCACCAGCAGCTCCGTGGCCTCGGCCTGCCCCACCGACACCGCCCACATGAGCGCGTCCATGCCGTCCTGGTCCTGCGTGTCCAGGCTAGCGCCCGCGTCCAGCAGGGCGGCCACGCACTTGGCCCCGCCGCCCGCGGCCGCCCACAGCAGGGCCGTGGAGCCGTCGGGGTGGCGCTTGTCCACCGTGGTCCTGTAGGAGCCGACCAGCTGCCTGACGACGTCCTCGTGGCCGTAGACGGCGGCCTTCATGAGCGCCGTCTCGCCCGCGCCGTTGGCCAGGTCGGGCTCCGTGTCCGGGTGCACCATGAAGACCGCCACGCCGCGTGCCCGCCCCGCGACGCCACATCAGCGCCGTCCACCCGTCGCTGTCCTGGCGGAGGAGGAGCGAGAAGGGCGCGGTGGAGGGAGGGAGGAGTGGGCCAGGAGGCGGAGGGGAGGGGAGAGGTGGTAATTAGAATAATCGAAGAGGAGGGAGAAAAAGAAGGAAAAAAAGCTGGAGAAAAAAAGAGGTAAAGAAAAGAAAAAAATGAAAAACAAGATATAGAAGAAGTAAAATGAAAAAAAAAAATAAGACCGATTGTTTACTATGCTGTTGCTAGCTTACAGCAGGAGAGGAGAAGGTAGAGAAGGAAGAAGAAGAATAAGGAGAAGGATAATAATAATAATAAGGAGGAGGAGAAGGAGGAAGAAGATGAGGAGAAGGAAAAACAGAACAATAAGAAAAATAAAGAGAGAGAGAGAGAGACAGATAAAAAATAATAATAATAATAAATAAAATAAACAACAGCATTTGAGAAATCCCAACACACCCCACCCACCCCTAACCCCTAACCTAAAAGTCCCAAAATTCTCTTAATCCCTCCTCCCTAAATGTTCCCCAAATCCCCTTAAAATCCCCCCCAAACGACCCAAAATTCCCTTAACCCCCCTAAACGTCCCCAAAATCCCCTTAAATCCTCCCTTAAACATACCCAAATCCCCTTAAATCCCCACCTGCAGATTAACGTGAGTTGCCGGATGTTGCAACAAAATGGCCGCCACCGCCTCGTGCCCCCGCCAAGCCGCATACATAAGGGCGCTTTCCCCTTGCTCGTTCTGCCAGTTGACGTCAGCGCCGCCGGAGAGCAAGGTGCTGACGGCTGACACCTCGCCGCTGTCAGACGCCGCCAGCAGACGCTCCTCTGAGGGGGAAAAAGGGAAAAAAATTTAATAATAATAATAATAATATGATAATATATAATAATAACAATATATAACAATAACAATAACAATAATAATAATATAATAATAAATAACAATAAACAATAATAATAACCAATAATAATAATAATATGATATCATTAATATTATGTAATATAATAATAATATAATAATAACAATAATAATCTACAATAATAATGATAATAATAATAATAATAATAATAATAATAATAATAATAATAATAATAATAATAATAATATAATAAGATAATAATAATAATAATACAAATATAATAATAATAATAATAATAATAATAATAATAATGATAATAATAATAATAATAATAATAATAATATAATAATAATAATAATAATAATAATAATAATAATAATAATAATAATAAATATATATAATAATATAATAATAATATAATAATAATAATAATAATAATAATAATAATAATAATAATAATAATAAATAATAATAATAATAATAATAATAAGAGTAATAATGATAATGAATTCAAACAGGAGGCTCAGGAGCTCAAACAAAAACGTAGAGAAGAGAATGTACGGACAGTTCACGGACAGGAATTGCCGGATGAGGTAGTTAAGGACAAATCCTGGATTGGCGAGTCACAAGGGATTTGGAGGTCGAGACGGAAGCGTAAATTGGATTGGCGAGTCAGAAGGGATTTGGAGGTCGAGACGTTGTTATATGCTGCACGGGAACAGGCGATCAGAACACATTATGTAAAACACCACATTGATAAGAGAATTGATAACTTCCTTTGTAGAATATGCGGAAAGAGAGGAGAAAGCGTGCAACACATAATGAGTGAATGCGAGAAATTAAGAGAAGCCATGATAAAGTAGCAAAGAAAATTCATCTGGAACTGTGTAAATTGCATTAGAACGTAAGGAAAGACGGAATGAACATGACCCAGGAGCGACGGAAAATGCAGACGAAAAAATTGCTGTGGGATATAAACAAAGCGACGATGTGAGAGAAACAAGGAGACCATTGTTATTATTGATACGGAGGGGAAAAAAGGGTGGTAAAATCGTGGATATTGTACGTAAAAAGGAAAGAGAAAAGGTGGAGAAACAACAAGACTTGCGGAGGGAAAATGGAAGACTGTGGCAACTGAGGAAGCTGGTTGGAGGTGCCCCGGGAAGAGAGACTAAAAGTGCTGTCACACTAGCACTTTTTCCGGCAATTTTTTTCTGAAAATTTGTCCATTTTTGTGTGAATTGTCGATTCTCCAGTCAGACGATAATGATCGTTTCCGTCTGAAAACCTTTCCGTCAACTTTTTCAGCCAAGCATAGCCAAATCAAGAGCTATATTCGAGAATGTTTATATTTATGTTAAATAAAATTGTCAAAAATTTGACGGAAAAAAGTACTAGTGTGACAAGGCCTTAAAGGATAAAGGGTCTAACAAGTGAAATGAATAACTGTGGACACCGGGCGATATCGGAGCTGTACAAAATACCGCCTTGTTAGGAGCTGCAAGGATCCTGAGGAAAGTGTTAGAGATGTAGGAGAGAGATTTCCTGTTAGACCTTTTTAAATTGCTATGACCCGCCTAAAAGGAGTAAAGACGGTAGTTCCAACAGCCAGAGCATAAACAAACAATAATAAAGATAATGATGATGATGATATTAATGATAACAATGATAATAACAATAACAATGATAATGATAATAATATTAATCATAATGATAATAATAACAGTGAAGATAAAAATAATAATGGTAATGATAATAACAGTAACAATAATAACAACAACAACAATAATAATAGTAATAATAATGATAATAGTAATGATAATATATGATAATAGTAATGATAATATGATAATAGTAATGAATGATGATAATGATAATAATGATAATAGTAATGATAACAACAATAATAATGATAATGAAAATAATAATAACAATAACAATAAGAACAGTAGTTGAAGTAGTGAATAACAATAATAAAGGTAATACTAATATAAAATTGAGAAGCTGCTTCTCCCATTAATATCGCAACGGACTTTAAGGGTAAAATTAACATTAATCAGATAAAGAATTCGATTGTGAAATGATTGTAAAATGACTAATCGCTGTTATCATCTTATCTCTGACATATTTGACGGATAAACTTTTCCAGTTGAAGATTTTGAGTCAATGGGAGAAAATGAGTCACTGATGTGGAATTTATGGATATTATTCCTTATTTTAATTAGTCTTTATTTTCGAGGGAGGGGTAACCATTTTAGGAATTATCTATGTCATTAAAAATATAATATTATCAAATTATTATAATATTAACCATGAATTAACTTCTTTAGTTGATTACAGACACTTTAATCCCTGTATTTCCAGTAGATTTGAATTTCATCTTAAGGGATTACGTGACCACAAAAAATATAAACACAAACGATCCGATGCGACCAAAGCGGCGCGAAAAATAGTATTAGATCCTGTTGAAATAGACAGTGTTAAATTGATATTGTTAATAGATCGTGTTTAAAAAAAAAAAATACAGAGAAATGAACAATATGCAACCAATACAATAATATAATATAAAAAAAAATAGACAGTGTTAAATTGATATTGTTAATAGATCGTGTTTAAAAAAAAGAACAATATGCAACCAATACAATAATATCATATTAAAAAAACACGTGACGTTAATACCAACATCGAGTGGATTTGAATTCCATCTTAAAGGGATTACCTGACCACAAAAATATAAACACAAACGATCCGATGCGACAAAAGCGGCGCGATACGTGACAGAAACAAAAGAGGATCGGCACACGGGGCTGGGTGGGAACAGACGCTCGTGGGTATGTTTATGCGCACACATACATGCCTCCACACACACGCACGCATACTCACAAACGCTTACATGTACGCACACGCATGCACAGACTCTCATATAGAGAGATAGATAGATGGACAGATAGACAGAGGCAGACACAGACAGATAAACAGACAAATACTCCAGTATATCCACATGACCTCAACATACCCCCACAACACCCCAACACCCACATGGGACGCCCATTCCACATGCCCCCATATAACACCCCAACATACGCCATGACGCCCAACATTCCCAATACCCCCATGACGCCCCAATATTCCACATACCCCACATGCCCCGACATACCTCAATAACACCCCCAACATACCCCCATGACGCCCCAACATACCCACATGCCCAACATACCCCCATGACGCCCCAACATAACATGCCAACATACCCATGCATACGCCCCATGCCCTACCCCATGACGCCCCATACCCCAGACACCCCAACATACCCCATGACGCCCCATACCATGACGCCCAACATACCCCCAATGACCCCAACATACCCATACACCCCACATCCCCATGACCCAACATACCCACATGCCCATACCAACATACCCCATGACACCCCAACATACCAATGCCCCATGACGACACCCCATGACGCCCCAACATACCCACATGCCCCCAACATACCCCCCAAACACCCCCCACATGCCCCAACATACCCCCATAACACCCCAACATACACCCGACGCCCCAACCCACATACCCCCAACATACCCCCATGCCCCCAACATACCCACATGCCCCCAACATACATGACGCCCCAACATACCAATACGCCCCAACATACCCATGACACCCCACACCCCCATACGCCCCATACCCAACGCCACATACCCACATACCCCCATGACATCCCCAATACCCCATGACGCCCCAACATACCCCACGCCCAACATACCCCCATGACGCCCCATAACCATGACACCCCAACATACCCCCATGACGCCCCAACATACCCACATGCCCCCAACATACCCATGTACCCCATGACACCCCAACATGCCCCATGGACGCCCAACATACGACATACCCCATGCCCCAACGACGCCCCATGACACCCCATACCCTTAGAGACGATGCCCACGGTGGAGAGCGCCCTCCGGAAGACGCTGCTGCGGGTCCTGGATATGGATGCCTCCTTCCTTCGACGCGGGCCGCAGCGCCTCCTGCGCCCGTGTTCACCATCCTGGGGCTTTGTGGTGGGGAGGGAGGGAGGGAGGGGAGGGGGTTATTGTGGTATGTTGTGGTGGTTATTGTGGGTAGTTGGTGGTTGTGGTTGTGTTGTGTTGGTGGTGATTGTGGTTGTTATGGATCTTGTTGTGGGTTGTGTGGTGGTTGTGGTTTGTTTGTTGTAGGGTTGTGGTTACTGTGGTGCTTGTGGTTGCTGAGATGTTGTCATTTGGGTGCTGTGGTTGTGGGTTATGTTGGTTGGTGTTCTGGCTGGGCAGTGTGTTTCATAACGGGGTTGGTGTTGTAGTTCCTCTTGTTTTTCTTATTTTGTTTTCAATTTGACTGGCGCATCAATATTTTTTTTCCACATTACTGCTGTTATTGTTATTCTTTTCTTTTTCTTTCTATCTATCTTTCTCTTTAACTGATGCAGTGAGAGATTTTTTTTTTCGTTGTTGCTTTTGTATTATTTTATTGCATTTTCTCTCTTTCTCCTAAATTTCTCCTCCAGCACCTATGGATTTTAAGATGATTATATTACTAGTCATTGATGGATTTTTCGTCTATCTATTTCTTAACGGCGCGAGAAATAATCACAAATGAATGACAGTAATAATAATCATAATTTGAAAATAAACAAAAAATCA
Source organism: Penaeus vannamei (assembly GCF_003789085.1). Classification (NCBI taxonomy): domain Eukaryota; kingdom Metazoa; phylum Arthropoda; class Malacostraca; order Decapoda; family Penaeidae; genus Penaeus; species Penaeus vannamei. Next base: position 596,136 of record NW_020869420.1, on the reverse strand, counting down.
TCTCTCCGCATTTCAAAAATGTTTTTTTCTTATTCTTTAAATAAAATGTTTTGTTATCTTCACAGGGAAAATATCACACGTCACTATGTAAGAATAAGATAAATACCAAATAAGCAGAAACACTTTTTTCTCGTCATTAAATTCTCGGTCGAAATATCAGTGAAAAGGGGCCTAAAAGGGAGGATTTTCAACTCAAGTTTCCAGATAACAGAATTTATCGCAGACACTTAAATATTTTTTTCTATCTTCCCGATAATTATCTGTTTGCTCTTAATACCACACTTTTTCCCTGTGTCTCGAACTTCACATTTCAGATCCCGAGGAAACTTCACAGCACAGACACGAACCCAACTTCCACCGTGCTTTTGCCACAGACAGAATCTTTTACCACGAGTCGAGCTAGAAAACCATTGAAGAAGATACTGCTGCCTTCTTATCAGCTCTTATCAGCAGGTCAGAGTCGAGATATAAGTGGGGGGAGGGGAGGGGGGTAAGAGGGAGATATGGGGGGTTGGGGCTTATCAATTTGTTCAGGTATAATCTACAGGATTCATACATAACCTGTTATTCTATCGACGAAAAGTTAAAACACGCGAGTTGTGAGAAGTTGACACTCAGCAAAACGTTTAAGATTTTTTTCTTTCATTCTTTTCTACACGTGCTCTAAATAAGGCAAAAATAATACAATAAAACTAGATATTAACTCCACCGTATGTTCGAATTCACGGTGAAATCGCCCACATAGATACCGGAATTCGTTCTAGATTAGACAACGAAATATCTGTGGCCGAAACATCTGACAGAGAAGTACCTGTGAACACAACACACACACACGCTCTCTCTGTCTCCCGAGCACGCACTGTACATGGTAGAGAGGGAGAGGGAAGGAAGAGAGGGAGAGGGAGGGAGGGAGGGAGAGGAGTGGGGGGTATGATGGGGAGAGGGAGGGAGGGAGAGGAGTGACGGTATGAGGGGGAGAGGGAGAGGGGGGGAGGGGAGGGAGGGAGAGGTTAATAGGTATAAGGTGGGAGAAGAAGGGAGGGAGAGGGAAAGGAATGGAGGTTTGAGGGAGAGAGAGGGAGAGGGAAAGGTGGGGTGTGAAGGGGAAGACGGGGAGAGAGAGAGGAGGAGGAGGGTATGAGAGAAGAGGGAGAGGGAAAAGGAGAGAAGAAGAGGGGTATAAGGAAGAAGGAGAGGAGAAGAGGGAGAAGAAGAGAAGGAGGAGACGAGGGAGAATAAAAGGAGGAGGAGAAGAGGGAGAATAAAAGGAGGAGGAGAAGAGGGAGAATAAAAGGAGGAGGAGAAGAAGGAGAATAAAAGGAGGAGGAGGAGGAGGAGGAGGGGCATGAGGGAGGCCAAGGTACCGTGACCCAGCATTGCCCTGAGAGTATTACGTTGTATTAGGTGTGACGTTCTACCCAGTTCATTCTTGTCTGTGGCATGAGGTTTATGAGGTTGGAAGGAAAACAGGACGATGGACGAAAACAAGACGAAAAGGGAAGAAAATGAGAGGAGAAGAGAAAGAGGATGTTGGTTTTTAACACAACTGTCGAATGGAAGCTGTTTGTATGGTTTAAGAATTGATGTGAATCGAGGCAGAAAAACAAATTCACATACGCACACAACCGCACACACACGCGCGCGCACACACACACACACACACACACACACACACACACACACACACACACACACACACACACACACACACACACACACACACACACACACACACACACACACACACACACACACACGCACACACATACACGCACATACACACACACTCACACACACATGCACACACACGCACATACACAAACACACACACACAAACACAAATACACTGATGAAAGAGGAATAACCGAAATATGACAAAATAAAGAAGTAAATAGAAAAATATATGACTGATAAAATGGCGACAAAATAAAATGCATCTGATCACTGTTTTGTATTGTTTCTCATGTATCGTTAAATTGATATTAATACATGATGGAATCTAAATGATGGAAAACACATACAGCATGCAGACAAACGCACGCACACAGAAAAACACACACACGCATACATACACACAACCAAAGACAATCGGCCAGTTTGTTAATGATTGTGCGAAGCTCAATGAATATTCACATATACGGTTATGGACATACACAGAAGAAATTGCATATCGGTCTACATGTCTGGTAGATATACATTTATCTATCTGTCCGGTAAATGTGCATGTCTAGGCTAATGTATATGCATTTATTTCAGTGTGTGCGTGTGTGTGTGTGTGTGTGTGTGTGTGTGTGTGTGTGTGTGTGTGTGTGTGTGTGTGTGTGTGTGTGTGTGTGTGTGTGTGTGTGGTGTGTGTGTGCGTGTGTGCGTGTGTGTCGTGCGTGCGTGTGTGCGTGCGTGCGTGCGTGCGTGCGTGCGTGCGTGCGTGCGTGCGTGCGTGCGTGCGTGCGTGTGCGTGCGTGCGTGCGTGCGTGCGTGCGTGTGCGTTAATGAATATTCGTGGTGCGTGCCGGCCGTAGTGTACAGTCTCCACTGAATGACTCAAACTAACTCAAATAAGCAAACTAACTCAGAGAAACTAAAAATAACAAAAGGTTGAGTAAATCAGAGTAACGGCAAGTAACGCAAAGTAACCCAAGGTATTGCAGAGTAACCCAGGAATCACCAACGTACCAACGTACTTACGATGGTGAAATCATGGTAAGCAGACAGCGGTGGTATTCACTAACAACTTGCTATCAAAATTACCTCGGTGAATTTCAGCGGTGGTCGGAGCGCTGGTAACTTCTGGGAAGACAATGTCATTACGTGTCATTTCGTCCAAAAATCAATATCTAAGCATTACTGTTTTTACCGGATATAATTACTATAATTACTACGGTCGCAAACAGATGTCATAATATGGACACGGTGAAAAAAAACGCAAATTTCACATGAAGCGAGCAAGAATAAAATCAACACAAATTCTCTTCACATCATAGGTAGACATAGGCCTACATTAGACTGAAAGAATACAGGGAATGGGCATTTATGTGATCTCAATTTTTTTTGTTTTTTGTTTTAAATATTGATTTGGAAGATTTATTTTTCGATTTTGAGACGCGGAACGAGTGGAGAGGACGAGACCCAATTCACCGTGAGCAAAAACGACTAAACCTGTAGGAGTTCGGCCTTTTATCGAGTACTGGCATCAGCGCAAAGGGTCAAAACCGGGTTGGAAAGGTTGAGCGCCGTCCTACCGCATCATCCGGCGACCTAGAAAGGACTTTTTCTACGGACATGTCCCTTACGTCCTTCTAAATGTTGGACCTGAGTTGTCGCTTTTCTCGCGGTCGCCATGAACAGAGAGAGATAGGCCTATATGTATCCTAAATCCTCTAGGAATCCCTCCTTCAAGTCCAGGAAACCGAGGAAGACAAAAGTCCTCATCCGGGAGACATCCTGACTGACATCCTTAGCTACGGACGTCCTGCCTGACTTCAAAGACGAGATCGAACCTAACTCTTTGTTTTAAGATAACAAAAATAAACACTATCCTTACAGATTTCGGTGAGTCCTGCGACCTCCCGGAGGATCTCGGGGCGGTCGGGGTGGGCGGCGTCGACATCCTAGGATAGACAGATCCCCGAAGAAAACCCTCGTAAGGATAAAGGACCCGACGACGTCTTCCAGGAGCGCAAAAGGGCGGTGGTGTCCTGTGGTCGCTGCGGGAGGGATCCTGCGCGGCGTGTTGCCAGATACACGGTTGTTATAAAGTGAAAATAAAGACATGCGCGTGTGTGTGTGTGCGTGCGTGCGTGCGTGTGTGTGTGTGTGTGTGTGTGTGTGTGTGTGTGTGTGTGTGTGTGGTGTGTGTGTGTGTCGTGTGGTCGTTGTGTGTGAATTATATGTACGCAATAGCATAATATCCCTCATATTGTAATTGTATTAGTCAATACTTCAGTGAAATATTCTTTTCATTTCCATTTCTCTCCCATTCAGATTTTATTATTTATTTGGACTGTGTAATGTCCGTTCAATTCAAACCCCGTTTTCTTTCGTGTTATAACCACAGGATAAACTAAAGTAAATTGTCCAACGTATTATTACCTCCGCAAATGAGGTTATGTTTTTGGTAGCGTTGGTTAGTTTGTTTGTTTGTTTGTTCGTAAGTTGGTTAACTCAAAAAAGTTATGAACAGATATTTAGAGAAATTATTACCAAGGTGTCAGATGCCATTAAATTTAGATGCCATTAAATTTTGGTGGTTTCGGATCCAGGAATTCCTTTAAAAGGGATTCGTTAGCATTGCGATATGGGGACAACTTAAACCTTTTGGCGCCTATATCATCCTTATTGTTATCATTATTGTTATCATTATATATATATATATATATATATATATATATAATATATATATATTATATATATATATATATATATATATATATATAGGCACATTCAAATCCACGCACACACACTCACGTACACACTCATACTAAAAGACAAACATGCAAATATGCTCGCGGACACGAAGGTACCACGCACAATCAAGTAACGAAAACACACAGACGAGAAACACACACACACGCAGACGCTAAACATGCACACACGATACAATCACACACATGCACTTGTACACACACACATACACACACTCACACACACACGGCACGCACACACACACACACACTCAACACGTGATGTAGCTCGCAGCTCTCTCTCACTTTTTTCCAGACACTCACTCACTCACTCACTCTCTCTCTCTCTCTCTCTCTCTCTCTCTCTCTCTCTCTCTTCTCTCTCTCTCTCTCTCTCTCTCTCTCTCTCTCTCTCTCTCTCTCTCATCTCTCTCACACTCTCTCTCTCTCACACTCACACTCTCACACGCTCACACTCACACTCACACTCACACTCACACTCACATCTCTCACACAGCATCGCACGGAAATATAAACATTTGTCATATCGTTTCCATACATACAACCAAGCGAATAAAAAAAACAATTGTTATAATAACACTATGATAATTAGTCACTAGATTTTGCTGCTGATCCGGATCATGAACCGAATCCAGGATTTTATTAAAGGATTCAATAGCACTGTGAGATTGGAAAACACGGACGTCACCAGTGTGCTTGAGAAATAAGTGATTCTATAGCAATTCTTCAAGCGTGAATATTCTTATTGCATCAGTCATCCTATTCCATTGTTATTACCATTACCATTATCCATCATTATTACCATAATCATCATCCTTATTACCATCATCGTCATCATTATCATTACTACCTCCGCAAGGAGGTTATGTTTTTGGTAGCGTTAGCTGGTTGATATATACATATATATATATATATATATATATATATATATATATATATATATATATATATATATATACATACATATAGATAGATAGATAGATAGATAGGTAGACAGATAGATAAATATGCATACATATACATTTATAGACATATATATATATATATATATATATATATATATATATATATATATATATATATAATATATTATATATATATGTATATATATATATATATATATATATATATATGTATATTATATATGTATCTATCTGTATATCTATCTATTCATTATATACATATACATATATAGATATGTGTATATATATATACTATTACATAAACCCATTTCTAATTTAGTAACTCACTTGCATTCATTAAAACATTCTAATTAACGAGCTAATTAGCCGCAGAATTGTCCGACCATCCTATTGGCTTACTCCCTATCCCCCCCCCCCCCCACCGCGTTGAGCCCTCCCCGTGTTCCTCAATCCTCCGCCGCCATAGGCCTAGGCAAGACCTCTCTGCCATTGCTGTCATTTTACCTATGTCTGGGTTCGTAACTTATGCCTCGGGATTAGGGCGAAATGGTGCAATTTATTAATATATCGGTTGGTAGGATTCTTGTTGTTTGTCTATTTTTGTGCG
>NW_020869420.1:567685-582685 GCF_003789085.1 Penaeus vannamei | reverse complement strand
TTGTTCATTTATTTTTCTTTGTTTTATTTTATTTTTTTTTTTTATTTTTTTCGTTTTTTGTTGTTGTTGTTGTTGTATTGTTAATCATTATGGTTGGTTGCGTGAACACAAAATTGTCCGCGTAGACATGTATGTAAAGACTAAAAATTTACATGTATTATAAATTCGTTAGTATAAAACACACCGCAGAGCCCATCCCCCCTCTCTTGGCCAGACCTGACCTACAAGACGTCGTTCCTGCGCCTGGAGTGCTGCCTGAAGCGCGTCTCCGAGTCGATCCCGTTTCCCGAGCTCGAACTCCTGCGCTGGTTCTCCTTCTGCCTGCGCGTCGACCTCGAAGCCGCCAGCGCCCGACTCACCACGCCGTTCGGGTCGCTGGACTGGCCGCTCGTCGACAGGGTAAGGGGGCTCTGTGTTCTCTCTATTTCTCTGCTCTCTCGATCTCTGTCACTCTGTTTATCTATTTCTATCGGGACTTACCTATCTATCTCACAGCCTTCTTGCTCGTTCATTCCTCCCCGACCTCTCCCGCTCTCAGCTATCGGAGGGCGGGACCCCTGGTGGTGATCGGGGGCGGCGTCCTCATCATCGGCCAGGACCAGGACACCTTCGGGGGCGGAACCTCCTACTGGCAGAGCTTCAACGGGCTCCTGGCGGACTACTTCCTGGCGGAGGGCCTCCTGGCCGAGTCCAAGGTCGAGGACTACCTGAGCTGCGCCAGCGACGTGGACTTGGGGCGCCCCCTGCTCAGCTTCGACGCCCTGCAGCAGGACTTCGACGTGGGCATCGACACGAACGTGACGGACGAGGACGGCCTCGAGATGTGCAAGGAGGACACGGGCGTCACCCTCATCTTCCCCGAGGTGCGGGAGTTCGCGCAGGCGCAGCTCCTGTGCGCAGCCACGGGCGGCCGCATGGTGGTGCCGCGCAACGACGAGGAGAACGACGCCCTGTTCGAGGAGGGCCTCCAGTTCGAGGAGGAGTGCATGGTGCGCTCCAAGACCAACGGCTACTGGCTGGGCATCGTGTGGCGCCTGGACGCGGGCGCCTGGCGCGACGTGACCACGCAGGGCAACGTGTCCTACAAGAACTTCAAGGGCAGCGAGAGCTGGGCCCGCACGCGCCCCGAGGCCTGCGCCTACTCCACGCTCAGGTACGCCGACACGGAGCCCGAGGACTACGGCGAGTGGTACCCGACGCTGTGCGACTCGACGGTGTGCGCGGCGTGCCGCTACGACGCGCCGCCCGCCCTCAGGGTGCGCGGCCTCTGTCCCACGTCGCTCATCGACCGCGAGTACTACGTGTACGGGACGGCGAACGGGCGCCGCGTCATCAACGGGCGGGAGCGCACGCAGATCGCGCGGGCGCCCGACCCCGACGGCGACGGCCACTCGTGGCAGCTCAGCCTGCTGGGCGAGCCGGCGTGCGCGCGGCGTCCTGACGGGCGTGGGCGCCTTCGAGTACCCGCTGGGCATCCGCGAGTGGCGCATCCAGGGCGACGACTGCCCCGGCGAGCTGGTGACGCTGAAGCTGTCGTCGTGCGGGCGGGACCGCTACATGTGTCGCGACGGCACGTGCATCGCCCGCGCGCGGCGCTGCAACCTGGACCTGGACTGCCTGGACAGCTCGGACGAGGTCGGCTGCAACACCGTCATCATCCCCGACGGCTACGACAGGAACCTCCCGCCCAAGGTGAGCAGCGACCGGCCGGCGCGCGTGTGGGTCGACCTCAAGATCCGGCTGGTGCGGCGCCTCGAGCTGCTCGACTCCAAGCTGGAGCTCGACATGGTGTTCAAGCGCACGTGGTACGACTCGCGCCTCCGCTACAAGAACCTGCACCGCGACAACAACCTCAACAAGATCGACGACCTGGTGGACGTGGCCTGGTACCCCGACATCGTCCTCACGGGCTCGGAGGACAGCACGGCCCAGGTGGACGTGCGCAGGACGGCGGCCTGGGGGCAGCTGGAGAGCGAGCCCGACGCCGACAACGACTTCCTCATCGAGGACGGTGAGGGGGCGCCTCAAGGGGTCCCGGGCCTGGAGGAGGCCACGCGCGGGCCCCTGCGGTTGGCAGGTTGTAGAATCCCTGGTTCTAGGAACTGCTCGGGGAATGGGGGAGGGGTTGCCTGCTGTAAATTCTTCACAGTTGCAAAAGCTATGTGCCTTTATATAACATGTGATATATAATATTGTGTATATATTCACCTTAAGAAAATGAGTCACATAATTGTGAAAAAAAACTTTTTCCACATCAATCCACTGGAACCTTTCTTCAAATCATCAAAAAAATCTTTCTCTCTCTTCTCTCTCTTCTCCCCTCTCTCTTCTCTCTCCTCTCTTTCCTCCCTCTCCCTCTCTTCTCCCTCTCCCTCTCTTTCTCCCTCCCCCTCTCTTTCTCCCTCTCTCCTTCTCTTCCTCTCCTCTCCCTCTCCCTCTCCCTCTCTTTCTCCCTCTCCCTCTCTCCTTTTCCCTCTTCCCTCCCCTCTCTCCCTCTCTTCCCCCCCAACAGACAACTACTACCCAGGCTCCTCCAACCCCCTGGTGATTGAGCGGGAGCTGACCACCGTCCTCTTCTGCTCCTTCGACCTGAGTTCCTACCCGTTCGACACCCAGCGGTGCCCCATCACCTTCTTCGTCGGCGACTACAGCGACCAGTACGTGGTCACCACCCTCAACACCCTGCAGTTTGCGGGGAACAGGCGCCTCTTCGAGTACATGGTGGGTGTGGGGGGAGAGGGGAAGGGAAGAGGGAGAAATAGGAGGGGGAAGGGAGGAAGGAGGGAGGGAGAAATGGGAGGGGGAAGGGAGGAAGGGGAGGGAAGAGGGAGAAATGGGAGGGGGAAAGGGGAATAGAAGAGGGAAGGAGGTGAGGAAGAGGAGTGGGAAGGGAGAAGGGGAGGGAGGAAGAAGGAGACAGAAGAGAGAGGGAGGATTCAGGTAGATGGACATTGTTATGATGAAGGTGGGAGGCATAGTCCGTGCTTCGGTACTTGGAAGATGTTTTTATAAAAAAAATAATAATAACAATAATAATTATAATAATAACAACAACAGTAGCAATAATAACAATGGTTAAAAAACAATAATGTGTGTGTGTGTGTGTGTGCAGTGAGTGAATGAGATTCAAACACACAAACAAACACAATAAAAACGAGAACACGAGACCAAAGAATTGCCAAATAAATAACTAGATAAGATTAAATATTAATAATTCCTCTCTCCCGACCAGGTGGAAGACCTAGAAGCCTCCTCCGTGTCCCAACAGAACAAGAGCGGGCAGCGCGTGGTGCTCACCCTCACCAACCTCTACGGCTACTACATCAGCGCCGTCTACATCCCGACCTTTTTACTGATCATCGTCTCGTATCTCACCTTCTTCTTCCCTCTGGACGACTTCAGTAACCGCATCACTGTCTCCCTGACTTCGCTGCTCGTGCTCTCCGCTCTCTTCTCTCAGGTGAGGAACGTGCGCGCTCCATTTTTTTTTCCGCCATGACGAAAGGTGATCGGCGTAGAGGGGATACGGGCGTTGTAAATCTATTTTGGTTGGTTGGTTTGCATTTGCTAAAGAAGTGTATGGGATTTATACGTGGTAAATGTAAATCACAAGGATTGTAAAAGTGCACGGATATATATATATATATATATATATATATATATATATATATATATATATATATATATATATATATATATATATATATATTTCTTTAACAACACGCACACACACACATACACACACTATATATATATATATATATATATATATATATATATATATATTATATATATATATATATATATATTATATATATATATATATATTGTATATATTCATATATAGAGTATGAATCTTTATGACGAGACAAAAAACAAAATAAAGCTAAAACCACACGATTAGAAACACGTCACATTCAACAGATCATGTTTATAAACTACATTAAAAACCACACTGATAAAAACACACATATAACCTACACAGGTCGCCTCGGGGTTGCCAAAGACCGCTTACCTGAAACTCATCGACATCTGGTTCCTGTTCTGCATCATGACCGACTTCACCATGATGGCGCTGCTGGTCTTCATCAACAACTTAGTGGCGGATGCCGTAGCGCCCAACAAAACGACGCCCGGAGTCTCTCTGATCAAAGTAAAAGCCTTCGAGAATGTGAGTCACATGTTGGCGGTGTCTGATTTATTTGAAATGGATGGATTCGTTAGATAAAGGTAGATAGAGATATGTTGAGAGATTGATGATGGGGAGATAGGCAGATGTCTTGTAAGGGATCGGATATTTAAATCTATGAATAATCAAACTGATGAATAAACTTGTTTTTAAAAATGTTAGCTTTTATATATACACACTAATATGGATCTTCCTGTTTTATGCATGTGCGGTTATCAAAAAAAAACTTTTATTCCTTATTTTTTATAGGAAAGATCCCTTCCACGCGCCCAAGGTGTAAGTACCAATTCAATTTTCTTTTCCACTTTGAAAAAACAAAAGACAGTCGTGCAATATTTATCATACATATATAGTCAATTCTCTATATTTCAAAAACAGTTTTGAAAATTCTTACATCATATTTTGTGATTGCAAACTTATTCTCCACAAAATTAAAGCCCATTTTTATATTCATTTTACAGAAAATAGAACAGGAATCTAAGAATTTTAATTATCATGATAGGGAAGAATCAAAATCTTCAATTTAAAAAAAAATGCATTTTGACATTAATTTAAAATTCTTATTTATCATCCAAAATCACTATTTCAATCACTCAAACTAACATCTTTTTGTCTAAAACATCTATTTATCATCATCCTCACTATTATTCTCACCATCACCATTACTATCACCCTCACCACCACCACCATTACTATAATGATAATTGCCATAATTGCCACTCCCCCCCCCCAGGCCCGCCCGCGCGCCCGCACGAAGGCGCCCGTCGTCAACATGGCGGCGCTCGTGGTCCTTCCGGTCGCCATACTGCTCTTCGTCGTTGTCTATTTCGTCTTTGTCTTTTCTCTTTAGTGTTATTGTTGAAAAGTTGTTGTTATTGTTTGTTGTTGATTTGTTGCTGTTTTTGTTGATTTGTTGTTGTTTTTGTCTTTTCTCTGTAGTTTTATTGTTGATTTGTTGCTGTTTTTGTTGATTTGTTGATTTGTTGAGTTTTGTTGATTGTTGCTGTTATTGTTGATTTGTTGTTGTTTTGTCTATTCTCTGTAGCTTTATTATTTTGTTGCTGTTGTTTTTTTCTGTATATTTATTGTTGATTCGTTGCTGTGTTTTTTTTGTCTTTTCTCTGTAGTTTTATTGTTGTTACTAATCTCTCTTTTTTTAGTTTTATATTTTTTTTCTTTATCTTTTATTGTTGTCGTTATGGGTTTGTTAATATCATTGTTTTTTCATCATAGGAGGTTATGTTTTTAGTCGCGTTGGTTAGTTAGTTTGTTTGTTGGTTAGCAGAACTCAAAAAGTTGTCAACAGATTTTATTTATTTATTTATTTATTTATTTATTTACTTATTTATTTTTTATTTATTTATTTATTTATTTATTTTTATTTTTTACTAGTTTCTTAGAGGTGTTTCTTAGCCAAAGTTGGTGGTGATCCGGATCCAGGAACTTTTTAATGATTGCATGAGTTACCTTTTTGCAAATGCAACTCAAAAAGTTATGGACCCTTTTTTTTCTTTCTTTCTTATTTAGCGTTCTCTCTTCCTTTCTCTTTCATCAACTCGATCTTGGTCTTTGTCTATGTTTCTAACGTTTTCTCTGTTTCTGTCTTTAACTCGTGTCTCTGCTTAAATCTCTTGTCTTTGCTTTCTCTCACTCTCTCTCACTCTCACTCTCACTCTCACTCTCACTCTCACTCTCACTCTCACTCTCACTCTCACACTCTCTGCTCTCACTCTCACTCTCACTCTCACTCTCACTCTCACTCTCACTCTCACTCTCACTCTCACTCTCACTCTTCTCTCTCTCACACTCACTCACACTCACACTCACCTCACACTCACTCTCCACTCACACTCACTCTCACTCACTCTCACTCATCACTCTCACTCACTCACTCACTCACTCACTCACTCACTCTCACTCTCACTCTCTCCACTCTCACTCACTCACTCACTCTCACTCTCTTCTCTCTTCTCTCTCTCACTCTCTCTCTCTCTCTCTCTCTCTCTTCTCTCTCTCTATTTCTGCCTGTCTGATTCTCTTTTTCTTTCTTTTCTCTTCCCCCTCTTTCTGTTTTTCTCTCTTAATTCCCTTTCACACGCACCCTTTCTCTCTAATCCCTAGCGAAGCATTAAAAAAGTCAATTGAACAATAAAAAACAACTGAAAATAAATTATAAAAGACAGTCAATCAAATTAATAAATATAAGAAAACGAAATAATAGAAAAATTCAAGTAACTCTCATTTACGAATATCTAATACTTAAGAAGTTTACAAGTCAAATATATTTAAGAGTTAATAATCAGTTATAAAAAAAACGTATCATTATATAAATCAAATTTGATGCAACATAAAAATATTGTTTTCCATATATAGAATTCGACTTGTGTGTCATTGTGTATTGAATATTCTTGCATGCAATTTGCTCAGTGTTACTATTACGAGAAATTTACCAGCATCTTTCAGTCAGTCAGTCAGTCTGTCAGTCGACCTCGACGAGAAATGCCCCAGAATTTTACAAAACACCGACAAAGCAATGGTAATAGTTTTTGTTTAATTACTTATTTATTCCTTTTTTAAAATGGCACCCTAATCTCGCATGTTTTGCTCTATCGCAATGTTTTATCAACACGCTCCCTCCCCCTCACCGCAATAAGTCCCTCACAGCATATATCATACATAAAATTAATATAATGTAATTGAAATAAAATTCCAAAATACATAAGTCCATGCATACAAAACAGACAAAAAAAATATTCCTAACTTTTTTGGAGGTAAAATAGAATACCCATATATATTAATTCCTGTTTGGGAATCGCTATTATTAATTAAATAATTTTCCTTGTATTTTTTCATTGGATTAATAAATGCACTTACTGTACAAGAAGACTGTTTACTGATCTACTTTGCCCTGTATTCCCTTGTTCTTTCATTAAAAGCCAATAATTGTATTTAAACACGATGTAAAAACAAGTATAAAATAAGATTCAATGTGGTTCTCGATTTTTTGCAGTGTGAAATTCTCTCTCGCTCTTCTATGCCGTGAATACATGTGTGCGTGCGCGTGTGTGTGTGCGTGTGCGTGTGCGTGTGCGTGTGCGTGTGTGTGTGTGTGTGTGTGTGTGTGTGTGGTGTGTGTGTGTGTGTGTGTGTGTGTGTGTGTGTGTGTGTGTGTGTGTGTGTGTGTGTGTGTGTGTGTGTGTGTGTGTGTGTGTGTGTGTGTGTGTGTGTGTGCGCGTGTGTGTGGTGCGCGTGTGTGTGTGTGTGTGTGTGCGCGTATGTGTGTGCGTGCGTGTGTGTGCGTGCGTGTGTGCGTGCGTGCGTGTGCGTGCGTGCGTGCGTGTGCGTGCGTGTGTGTGCGTGCGTGCGTGCGTGCGTGTGCGTGTGCGTGCGTGCGTGTTATTATACTCCTCTTTCTATATAATTCTAACTATATTTTGCAGCTGATAAAAATATCTACTCGGTTCTCCCCAAAGTAAAAAAGGATATATAAAAATGCAGTTACAATCATTCATAATATACCTGTATTGCATTAAGCATTTGTAGGAACAAAAAACATATACAAAAAACGTGTTCTTTTCTATTGCATCTATTATCTATCACTTCTTTAATAGATAACAAATTCGATCAGTCACTCCTTACAACAGTAGACTTTCAGAAATAATTTAATCGATTTAAAAAAAAAAGTCATCAAACCATTACCTGGCATTTTCTCATTTCAACTCATTTCAAGTTAAGTTAAAACAACTGATAAATACTTTGCGTACCGTAACCCTTACTCAAAATATAGAAGACTTAACTCAAAATATAGATACAAAATATCAATAATGCTTTGCGCTCGTGTCCCTCGTAGAAAATGTAGACAGTTTGGAACGTTTAAGAAATCATAAAACGATGTGGTGATATCTTTATAATAGTAAGTTTTAAAGCAGAGCTTAGGAAAATGGGAAAATTTGATAATTGTAACAAAAATAATTCTCACACTATAATATTTACAATACTAAAAACATTTATGTAAGAAACTTGACCACAAAAAATATATTAACTAAAATATGCAGGCGCACAAACAAATTTTCTTGCTACTGGTAGCCGATAAAACGCTAAACATTATATATATATATATATATATATATATATATATATATATATATATATATATATATATATATATATAAACAGTTTTTTTCTACGTCTGTAGCCTCACGGAGAGCTAACAATTGCCCGTTTTATTCAAAGTTAGCATTTTTTTAAATCTTTGTGTTCTGGTCTTCTAGAAGAAATATTGAAAGTTGGCTGATATTTTGAAATAATAACTAAACGTCCGAATCAAAACCCGCAAAACTCTAGGTTATAATTTCTTTGAAAAAATAAGCTCTACATTTCACCACAAAAGTGGTTTCTATTTCTACAAATAAACTTGTATTTGTTCTCAGAAATAAAAGCGTATGTGATTATACCCGAAACTCTACACAATAAATATTTCATGTTGTGTTCCCGACACTGAAATTATTTCTTGGTAGAAGAGAAATAAAGTCTCAAAGATATCTATTAATTTTTGTTTTTCCAGTATCTATTTTTGTTTGTTCTTGTGCAGAACGTGTCTATACATCACAAGAAATTTATAAACAGGCATTCTGATTATAAACGTAATTAATAATAAAAGAAATAACAATAACTTAATTTAAGTAGTCAGTCGATTTTCATTAACATTTTTTTCCTTTACCAACAGCACCTGATATCAAATTTCAAACACTTTTGAATTAATCAAATCATAGGGTTTAGCGTCGTACCTTCACATTTTCCGTTTTTTTTTCTATTCTTATTGCTTTGTACAAGTTAAAGCATGGAAGTCTGTTAAAAATGGAAACCAAAAATAATAGAAAAAAGGAATGAAATATATAAACACAACAATAAGATCATTCTGACTTCATTCCACTTCTCATACATATATATATATAAACTATAATTTGTTTCACCTGAAATAGGAGTCATGTTTTACTTCCATCTTGATAAAATTCACTAAATATCAAAAACAAAACAAGGAAATACGTCAACATAAACAAACTTTTAAAAAATAGTTGTTGCTTTTTCTGCTTTACTTATTGCAAAACATCTTAGTTTGAACAAAAAAACGAAAAATATCATCGTAAAAAATAACTTTTGAGCAAAAAAAATTCGAACCACATTCACACCATTATCAGATTAATCATACACTTTAAACTTCTCCTAAGTACGTAATTATTCTTTACTGCTTCACAACAATACCCCAAGAACTGTACACAGATTTAATTCTCATCTTTATGATCTAATGTAATTTAAGAACTTTCTAAGAGGCACTTCAATGGCTAAAGTACAATCATGTAACAAAATTCTAATGGTATTACTTTTTTCACTTTAAACGCGGAATAATGCCAAATAGAGAGAGAGAGAGAGAGAGAGAGAGAGAGACACTGAGAAAAAGACACACAAACAGAAACCTCTGCCTCGCTTTGAGCGTCCCTTTCGCAAACACAAACAAATCAATTTTCATCCATTTTTTTTTTTTTTTTTTTTTTTTGTTCGTTCTGGAACAGACCTCTTTAAAAAAAAAAATGCCCAATAAAACCTTGTGAATGTACTTGAAAATTGTGTTCTTTTCGGGGCAGAGAGAGGAACAAAATCCCGTTTTTGTTCACGCGTTGCCTCTCCCTTCCTCGTGACCCCCCCCCCTTGTGGATGCTTGTGGAAAAATATGAAACATGGTTGCTCACTACATGGGACTTTAATAAGTATATAAATATTTTATTCATTCCATAAATATAAATGAGCGAAGACATAAAAAAAATACGATGTAATGCATATGAAAAAAATAAAACCAACACCATTACATTGAGACATCTGTAACAGTAACAAAACAGTTTACACCTTAAATATGTAAGATAAACTAAATAATGCCTAAGCCAATATATGCAAATTACTTCTTTTCTTTAAATACGGTATATTTATATGTATATATGTTTATATATTTTTTCTTCTTCGAAACATAAAACATCAAAAAAGGAAAAAAGGAAGTGCTATTAAGATTAATAATCTCCGCCGCCCCTATCCGGTGTCCTCCGCGCCCGCGCGCCGCCGCCGGGTCGCGCCGTCGGAAGGGCGTCTCGCGGGCGGGGCGCCGCCGCTCCAGGGCCCGCCCGCGCCGCCCGCCGCTCCGCCTGGGGG
Organism: Penaeus vannamei; assembly: GCF_003789085.1. NCBI lineage: Eukaryota > Metazoa > Arthropoda > Malacostraca > Decapoda > Penaeidae > Penaeus > Penaeus vannamei. The sequence goes on along the minus strand of NW_020869420.1, from coordinate 572,298 downwards.
CGCGCCGCCTATAGGGACTCCGTCGGGGGGGACGCCCCCCGCGGGGCTATCACAATGCGCTCCTGCGAGTCTGACGGCGGGGGCGGCCGCCTCTGCGGGGTCGTACGCGACGCCCGTCGCCGCCGCCTTCGTCGCCCCGCCGCTGTCGGGACCGCCGCGGCCCCCGCCGCCCGCGCCCTCCACCAGCACTGGGCTGTACGCGGCTTCGGCGCCGCCATCCTTATGCTCGCTGCTGACGTCGGCGCCCCTCGAAGACGCGCCCGCCGCCGGGGCCTCCGCCGCGGCGCCGGACGGGGGGCTGGCCGGGGCAGCCGCGGGGCCGCTGGGCGCGGTCGCGGCGGCGGCGGCGGCGCTGGCGTTGCGGAACAGCAGCGACGACAGGGAGAAGGCGTTCACGGCGGAGGTGCCGCCCGACGTCGTCACCTGGAATGTGACTCTCGGGGCGCCGCCCAGGCCGCCCGTGCCCGGCGAGGGGGCGGCGGCGGCGCGGGGAGCCGCCCCCGACGTGGAGGTGCTCGTGGACGCGCCAGCGGCGGAGGAGGAGGGAGAGGAGGAGGGCGTGGCGGTCGTGGTCGTCGTCGAGGCGCTCGTCTCCGCCGCCGCCGCCGTAGCCGCCGCCGTCGCCGCTGCCGTGTTCTGGTGCAGGTTCTGTACGATGTTCCTGACGTTCCTGAAGACGAAGCTGAAGGGCGGGTTGCCGTTCCTGTTGGCGACGGCGCCCGTGATGTTGCGGAACACCAGGTTGACGACCGGCGAGGCGTTGGGGCGGGCGGCGGCGCCCTCGTTCCGCGCGCCCCGGTTGGCAGCGGCCGCGCCGGGCCGCGCCTGGCCGCCGGCGTCGCGGGTGGCGCGCCGGCGGCGTTCTCCCCGCCTCCGCCGTCGCCGGGGTTGTTGGCGCCCGCAGCGTTGTTGTTGTTGTTGTTGTTGGTGAGGACGTTGCGCAGCACGATGTTGACGGTGTGCACGCGCCCCAGCTGCTGGATCTGCGCGTGCTGCAGGATGGCCGGCAGCTCGTAGTGGTGGAAGAAGTAGAGCATGGAGTGCTGCGGGGGGAGGGGGAGAGGGTTAGGGACGCAGACGTGACAGCCAGAACACTTCCCCGCAAGACACGAAGGCAAATGGCGCTCAAAACTGACTAAACCTAAATCATGAATTCCATCGACCTCATTCTACAAGTTCTAAATCTTACTTCAAGAAAATCATATAACCAGCAATTAACAATAAGTACAACAGGTGAAAACTATACCACCTGCCCAAACTAAACATACTAGCAACTTTTTCTTACCAGTATGAAGAGCCACGAAGTCATAAGCGCCAGCCAAGAATACTGCAAGGTATAGGGAAAAAAAAAAAGTTATTACGTAAAATAATAAATAAAACAATTTTATGATAATATATTTTAAAAAAAATATTTTTCACATTCAACTAAATGAAGTTCAATAGAGACTTTCCCATTATAGATAAGAAAGGGAGGAGGAGAGGAGGAGGAGGGGAGGAGGAGGAGGAGGAGGAGGAGGAGGAGGAGGAGGAGGAGGAGGAGGAGGAGGAGGAGGAGGAGGAGAAGGAGGAAGGAGGAGAAGACGAAGAGAAGTAGGAAGAAGAGGAGAAGGAGGAAGAAGAAGAAGAGGAGGAGGAGCAAGAACAAGAAAAACAAAGCTAAAAAAACAAACACTTACTTGTCCATTGAAGCGATAATGGTAGGCGTAGAAGGCGAAATGATACAAGTAGAAGAAGCGCAGCCAGTGCCTCCTGGTGATGGGTGTGTGGCAGCAGATGGCCTCATACTGGTCGCACACCCACACAAGCACGATGATGTAGAAGGCAGTCGAAGTGTCGTTGAAGAACTCCGACATGATGGCCTCCATGCCTGAGGGAAGGAGAAAGAGACGGAGATAATGGAAGAGATGGTTGTGGTGAGATGGGAGGGGAGGGATGGTGCGTGTGTGTGTGCGTGTGCGTGTGTGTGTGCAAGTGCGTGTGCATGCGTGTTTGTGTGTGTTTGTGTGTGTGTGTGTGTGTGTGTGTGTGTGTGTGTGTGTGTGTGTGTGTGTGTGTGTGTGTGTGTGTGTGTGTGTGTGTGTGTGTGTGTGTGTGTGTGTGTGTGTGTGTGTGTGTGTGTGTGTGTGTGTGGTGTGTGTGGATGTTGTGTGTGTGTGGATGTATGTTGTGGATGTATGTGTGTGGTAGTCACATTTGGGAGATGACCGGTGTGTACTAGCCTATGTGTCGGTGTGGCTACTTTTGGCTGTGTATGTGTTGGCGTGTGTTATTGTTGTGTCGTTGTAGTTGTGTACTACGTGTGTGTGTATGTGTGTATGTGTTTTGTATATGTGTGTGTGTTATGGTGTGTAAGTGTGTATGTTGTATGTTGCTGTGTGTGTGTGTTTTGTGTGTTGTGTGTGGTGCTGTGTTGTGTGTTGGTGAAACTTGTGTGTGCTGTTGGTGTGTGTGCCTGGTGGGGTGGTGGATGTTGTGTGTAATCAGCTGTGTGTCGTCAGTGGCTATTTTTGTCTGCAGCACACATGCTATTGTTGTTTTGTCTTGTTGTGTGTTTCTCGTTAATGCTACTCGTTGATCGCAAATTACGCGATGTGGGAACGGGTTCGGTGTCCTGTTACTCCTTGTTTTTCGGCTTCTTATTTTCGTAGGTCGCTGAGAAATGCTTGTTCAATGGGTTCACAACTGTGTGGGACGTACGCCTTTAGAATTCGCAAGAATAGATGGCTCCTTCTTTGCTAAGCGCGAGCCTTCCTTAGCCGTCTCAGCAAAGGCGACCTCCTACTCCTGGGTTTGTGACCCTTTTTTCGTTTCTGGACCTTGGTTGGTTTCATACACACTCCTTCTGAGTTATTTAAATTTAATTACATTTAATATGTTTGTATTATCATCGAAAGTCTGGGAGAATTCAGGCTCCACGCTCACCGAAATGGAACTATCTCGCTCAGAGGTTTCTCCACTGGAAATCTTTCTCAACCAACCAAAACGTGTGAAATCTAAATTTCGCAGTATGACAAGCGCCCCCTCGAACCCCATCCCAAGGCAGTGGCGACACTCCAATTCGAGTCACTCGCGTGTAACGCAGACAGAGATGTATTGGGGTTGTAGGCATTTTATTTGGACGGTACAGGGCATGGGAGGCGCTTGGGGCCAACAAAGCAGACGTAAAGGTCTAAGTTATGTATGTGCCATCGTTTGAGGACATTCCTTACGCATCCTTTGCAAGAAGTCAACGATGGGAAATAAGATGAAGATCTGGTGGTAGGGAGCTAAACGCAGCAGCATTGACACGCTCAGGGTGAAGACCACATGCACGAGGCCGAGCGAGAGGGTAGTTGCTGCCCCGCCCATCTTGTTGTGGGCTTATCTGGGTCATTACTATGAGTAAACATCCACATAGCTGAAGAGCGGTAGTGCTGGTTGGTTTTGGACCGTCAATACACAGTGACCAGAAGATATAATAGGAGAAGAGAGAGAGAGGCAAAAAGGTCAGAAGCCAATGAACAGGAGGTGTCAAAGAGAGAAAATTTAGTTTCTGTAGCAAGTTTTAAGCCATTTTAAAGACATTCCAAAACTTGCTTGTAATTCCTTTTTCAACTCATATCCCTTGAAATAAGTTGCATCAACTATGTTTCAATCCCCATTGTCCTATTCCGATTTAATTGTAACCCAACAGCTCACTCACTTGCTCTACTCCATAAACACACCCTTGAAAAATATTAATAATGAATAATAACTAGTACGTTTAATAATAAATAATAATAATAATACATTAATAATAATAATAATAATAATAATAAATATTAATACACTAATATTAGTAATAATTTTATAAAACTAATATAAATAATAACAAAAAAATACAAATAATCAATAAAAAACTAAAAATGAACAATGGCACTCCTTTTCTTCACCTCATGACTAGACTTCACCTCAATCGGCCTCCCTCCCCTCCCGCTGTCTACTCCGTTCGCTCTTCTGCTCTATATTCTCTGACCTCCCTGTCTCGGGGGCCTCACATTCTTCCCGCAACCCAACGAAAACTTAAAAATTGTTCTGGTTAATCCCTACCCTATATTCATCCCATAAGTACGTTTAAATCCGAATCCATTTTCATTGTCCATGGTGTTCCTCTCAAAATGCCTTCTTTACATCTCATTATTTCGGCTACCATCTATATCCACCACATCCATTTCTATCCACCACTCCCATCCATATATTTTCCATGCCTACTCCTCCATAGCTACTGACTGTAGTCCTCATATTCTTCCACTTTCTTATCGCAATTATAATACATTATGTTGTATATATTTTTTATAGTTAATTAGTTATTTACGGTTTAGGTTCGGCATACCAGGGTGGGTATTATGTGCACACATTTTTTTATTTGTAAGTGTTATTTTTGGCTGTTTTTTATTGTATAGTAATCATGTGTTTATTTGTTATTATTTTTTCTTTTTCAACTTTATTTTGAGTAACATCCAGAATTAGGGAGCTCGGTCACTGAACTCACTCGGATCTCACCCTGGGTCTCAGGAATTTTTACAGTTTCGGTTTATTTCATCACTCACTCACTCAGACGGTTCAAGGCGGGCAGCATTTGATCACATAACGCC
>NW_020869420.1:539130-541630 GCF_003789085.1 Penaeus vannamei | reverse complement strand
TGTCTTTTACTATTTATTTGTGTATTCATATTTAATTACTTTTATCACTTTTATAATTTTTGTATTAGAGTTGTTTCGGGTGTACGATAGATCCTGCTTTTCTTTTGTACGTGGTCTAGATATTGCATTCAAATCAAGAGAGGATTGGGCATATAGTATCCCTTTTTCAAATATAGGGTCCTTTTGTGCATCATTCTCCTATGAATTATTTAAGAAAATAAAAATCCATTATTTAGTATCACCCATGCTCCATGAAGCTGTACACATTATATCTGTACCATGATAGATGGAATGTAAGATTTTTAATAATGACATTAGTGTGCTATTGCTCTTGTTACTTTATGTTATATTTGTTTTCTTATTTGCAGTCTTTTTAATTTTCTTTGTTGTTCTTTGAGATACGTATTGCTGGATCTTTCGCTGTTTAGTGATGTAAGGCGGTCATCAGTATATGCTTTCTCTCATTGCGTTTATTTCCCAGCCTTATTTCTTGTCGATGCCTCTCTGTTCGTTTGCTTTGTGTGTACCGTAGCAGCCCTGTCACCCCTTATCTCTTCGTTCTATACTTTATCCTGTGCGATTCTCTCATCTCAGTCCTTATTTTCCTTATGGGCATCTTCTTCTCTTTTGTCTCTCTTCTCCCTCTCTGCTTCTTCGTTCGTCTCTCTTCGTGTTCTCTTGCTCTGTCTTGCTGTCTCTCTTCTCTTTCTGTCTGCTTCTCTCTTCTGGGTCCTCTCTTCTTTTGACTTCGTTTCGTGGTCTTCTGTCTCGCCTCACTCTCGTGGTCGAATACTCTCTTGCATCATTCGCGTGCTCACTGGTCTCGTCTCTTGTTCACATCACCTGCTCGCTCCGCTTCTCACCTGTACTCAAACGTCATCACTACCGGGTCACTGCTCACTCTCCACTCGCCTGGTGCTCCTTGCGGTACTCTCGTGTCATCCTCCTTCTCTCTGCTCTCTCTGCTCACTCCTCGCTCTATTCGGTCTCTCGTCCTCGTCTCTTTGGGTCTCTCTCGTGTTCTTTCTTTCTCTTTTCTTTCTCACCTTCTTCTCTTCTCTCGTCTCTCTCTCTCTCTCCTCTCTCTCTCTCTCGTCTGTCTCTCTCCGTCCTCGTCTCTCTCTCTGCTCGAATCTCTCCTCTCTCTCTACCTCGTCTCTTCACCTCCCAGCACCTCCTCCTCTCTATTCTCCCTCCGTCGCCCTCGTCTTCTTTCCTTCTCTATCTCCTGCCTCCCTTCCCCCTCCCTCCTCTCCACAGCCGTCATTCTCCCGCTTCTGCTCACTCTCCCGCCTCTCCCAGATGCTCTCCCACTCCTCGCCCATTCATCGCTCCTCCATCCCTTCCTTCCCTTCCTTTTCTCTCTCCCCTCCATCCAATCTCCCACATTCTCTTCATGCCCCTTTTCCCTCCCAATAGTGCTTAGTCGCTTCCGCTACCCGGCTATCACTCGGGCCATGTCACAACTGCCGCCTTGCTTTCGTACCCTCGTCACGCCACCATACTGAGCATCAGCAAGTCGTTTTAGAGTGGCTCCCTCAACGTGCTAATTTCGTATTGTTACATCCTGGCTTCCGTGTAGAGGTTCAGTTCGGTTCATATGGACCCACTGACGACATGAAGGGTAAGTGACGACTTTTGCTATAGATATTATGCTTCTTCTGAGGGATATGTTAAGTGCTGATTATGTCTTTGTGCTTTATAATTATTGTATTATCTCTCCTGTATAATGTTTTGTCATCTTAGTCTTTTTTATCTCTTCTTCGGTCTCTCTCTTCTCTCTCTCTCTCTCTCTCTCTCATCTCTCTCCTCTCTCTCTCTCTCTTCTTTCTTCTCTCTCTTCTCTCTTCTCTCTCTCTCTCTCTCTCTTTCTCTTCTGGATTTTTTAATATTTTTATTTCCATAGATACATAACAAGTACCACCTCTCTCTTCTCTTAGATAATCCTTACGTGAATTTTTCCTCCCCAGGTGCGAAAAATTCATCACGAAGTCCAGTCCTTTTCTGAGCTCGAGAGAAATCACTTGAGCCTCATTCTCTCCAACTCTCACCATGCTCTTGATGGCCCTGCCCCGTTGCTGCCAAACGCTGTGGAGATTGCATGTTGCCACTGCCAACCCCCTAAGGAATTACCCAAGGATACGGGTTCGATTTTATTTTTGTGTGTGATTTTATGTGTTGTGATCTTTTTTGTCATTTTTTATCTCTCTCTTTGTGTGTCTCTCTCTCTCTCTCTCTCTCTCTCTCTCTCTTCTCTCTTCTCCTTCTTCTCTCTCTCTCTCTCTCTCTCTCTCTCTCTCTTCTCTCTCTCTCTCTCTCTCTCTTCTCTCTCTCTCTCTCCTCTCTCACTCTCTCTCTCACTCTCTCTCCCTTCTCTCTCTCACTCTCTCTCTCACTCTCTCTTCTCACTCTCACTCTTCTCTCTCACTCTCTCTCTCTCTCTCTCTCTCTCTCTCTCTCTCTCTCTCTCTCTCTCTCTCTCTCTCCTCTCTCTCTCTCT
>NW_020869420.1:523257-539030 GCF_003789085.1 Penaeus vannamei | reverse complement strand
TGGTGAGCCAGGATGGGTATTCTCTGATGTCCACGAACCGACCTATCAAGTACCATGCAATCCCTGTACGTACTCCCTCTATGCCTGTTACCAGCAAAAAACGCTTGGCTTAGAAGCATGAGGTTTGGTAGAATCCACCTGTCCTGGGGCGACGTCACTGAAGAGTCTTTCCGAGAATCTATTTTAGGTAGGATGCAATCTTTTATGTAGTGTCTCTAGGAATTTTGTCTGAGTATTGTTTGTATACTCAAACAAGTTTACTAATTGAATTCCTTTGAAAGATCTTCCTCCTTAGAATATCTTTGTTTTCTGTTCATGAAGTTAGATATTTAATGATGCTCTTTTCACCCTCCCCCAGTCTATATGGTCTCCCTCTTGAGTCTAGGTTTGCTAGATTTTCCCAAACACATTTTATTCAGGTTTTCTGTGGCCTACCTGGTTGTCCTTTTACCTGCTGCCTGTACGTTCACAGTCACCCAGTCTCCTGCTCTTTTCTCTCCTCTTCTCCATCTTAATTCTGTTATTTCTCAAAGGATTATTGTTATTATTTTCAGTAGACTAAAGTAATTATAAAAATTTAGATTATTGAGATATATTAGCAATGATATCAACATTTCTATTTACCACTCTTTATGTTAAGCTTGTGGACCAGAGGTGTAGATGAAAATCAATGATGTAAATTTATTTTAACCTAATGCCGCTGGGAAAATGTTGCGTTTACTTTAGTGTTGTTATGTTAAATGTCTCTGCACATAGATGGCTCTGCCAGTGCTTAGCCACAAAGGAGTCAATTAGAAGATCTTGTGACCTCACCATTCCTTGAGTTGGCAGGAATTTTTTTTTTTTTTTTTTTTTTTTTTTTAATGCTACCAATATTGATACTATTATTTTCATTATAATCATTGTAATTACCATATTGTTATTGGCATTACTAACAGCAGTATCAAATGCTAGAAAATATTATTGAAAATCAAGGAAAAGGGTAAACAGGTGAGACAGGTACTTCTAACTGCCTCATTGGTGACCTAGTACTTGTGGAGCCATCTATTTGTACAAACAATTACTAAATTAATCACAGTGGGCACGTTACGTATGCACATGCCATAACCGTTGGCATGTGGTTAAATTATGCATTTATATTTCTTTCACTGCTACTACATTTTTACTTACATTTACATTTCCTTTATCAATGAACTTTTCAGAAGTTGCTACCAATCCTGAATACCACAGACGCATTTCCCGAATATCACGACTGGTGCACGACCAACCAGACTCCCCCAAGGAACGAGCCGTCTGGTGGCTGGAATACCTCTTGCGGAATGAGGGTGCCGCTCACCTTAACCAGGAGTCTTTCGCCCGAAATCTCTCCTGGCCACAGATATTGCTATTAGATGTGCTCTTGCTGACTATTTTTATATTAGCATTACTTGGACTGATTGTCTGGTTTGTCTTGAGAAGGATAAATTCTTCAGGGAAGTCCAAAGTAGACTAAAGAGCCAGGATTTCTTAATTGTTAATTTTTTCCTTGTTGAGCATAGACTTTTTCTCTGTAGACTTAGGGTTGTGAAAGAAAAGGCAGAGGATGCTTGGGTTTAATAGGTGACTGATATAGCCTACTGTAGTGCATTTATCTGTGAAATATTTGCTGTTTTTTATTGGAGTTTATTTTTAATATTCATGATAATGATAAAAGTTATCTTGTGATAATAAGAAAGGTATTTGTAATATATTATTATACTGTATATGGTACAAAGTACTAGAAATGCAGTACCAAATAAATATTGTTGATTTAGTCTGTGATTTGTATATCCCGCTATATTCCAAATAGATTTTATAAACCTTTTAGAAATAATATGAAGATTTAAAATAACATTGAAATTTTGGAAAGTTTTGTTTGTAGGTAGAAATAGTGATGAGTAATATTTTTTACCAATAAATAGGGCTGTATTGAATCCAAATATTAATGATTGTATTCATGCTTATTAAAAAACCTCAAACAGTCAGTTTACAGATTTCAGTATTCCCTTAATTTACCCCCCATTCTCTGTCAAAAAAGTATTATAAGTGTAACTCAAATTTGTTAATCCTGAATTCTAAGGTGACGCACTCATTTCCATTCAGCTAAAGACGCTGAAGTCACTTTTTTGTCATCTTTAGCAAGAAAGAGAAAATAAAAAAAGGAACTAAAGGAAACAGTGAGAAAGAGAAATGATTATTGATATTTACTCATCAGTATGACTGAATGGTATTAAACATTATAATTGTAGCAATGGCTACTGCTGAACACTTTAGTGAATATAATAAAAGCCTTTAGTCTGTTATCCTTCCTTTGGTCTAGAAAAAAAAGATGCTTCTCTGATCCAACAACCTATCATTTGTGAATTAAGTAATTGAATTCTTGTGACACTTTTTTCCCTCTTTTTATGGCCCTCTGCTCCGTCTTTGTACTTTTTCCAATGCTTTTTCGTCTTCTCCTTGTGGCAATCCATCCACTTACCTCCTTTTATCATATTTTTTCCTATTATCATGAGGTATCCCAAAACATCACCTCTTTTCCATTAATTCTTCCTTGGAATTGTTATCGCAAGGCATTCTTCTTGTATCTATGCCATTCCTCTTTTGTCTACCAGGTTGTTCACATGCCTACCCTGCACCCACTGATCATGCTTGCTAATGTGGACAAGGTTGCTTTTTGTAATGGCAAGAATCTGATACACAGACAACAGTTAATACTTGGGAGTTTGAGATCTGACATTAAAAATGGATGATCACTCTGCATTACACTGCCATGGATCCATGAGTTAGGCATGTTTTTTTGACACAGGAAAATGAATGACCTCATGTGCAGGAGCTGTAAGAAAATGTCTGAATAAACCCAATTGTTCTAAATCATCTCACATATCTAGTTGTACTGAAGAGCGAAGGAGGGAATCACATCACTTGGAATAGTGGTCAACCTCTTAAAATATGGTCTTCAGTATCATTACTCAAAACTGAAATGTAACTGGGATTAATAATATAAGATATGAAGTTTATCATTTGCCCAGCAATATTGTTTGAATAATATTGTTTGAATACTTGTAGCAATATTATTTTATGATATAATTTAGTTAAACTATTGCTCTTTTCAATTTTTGGAAATGGATAGCAGACCAACAACCTCTTAATTATGAACTAATGTCAATGCACATATGAAAGTTTGAGATGGTTAATGGTGTAAAACTATAAAAAAAAAATCCACAAACTATTTTACACATCCCCATATATACATACACAATTATGGTCCTTGATGTGTAGTTTCAATCTATTTTTTTGCATTCACTTAACTATTGTTTCCACAAATAACAGTTTCTAGAAACATACATTTCATGGCCATTTATCACTGATGTCAAATTTCTAGTTAAATTTGCATAAAGTTGAACAATTGCTGACATAATGACCTGTAACTGCACAAAAATGCTTTCATATGGCCTTGAAGTTAAGGATATCTTTGCATTTAGAAAATAGGATTGTTTTCTGGTTAGTATTATGGTATGAGAATAAAATAAAATTGACAATTAAGAATAATGAATTTGGTATTGTCTAACTTGCCTTTTTTAACATTTATACAATTATTTCCAAAACAATATGCAGAGGTTTCAGCTATCTTCTGTATTTACAGATTCCAGACTTACTAATTTGTGTATTGTATTATTTTTACACTGCTGTTAGCAAAGTAAAACATAAGAGCTTTCTTCAATTTTTCTTATGGAATTAGAGAAAAGCACGGTCATAATATAAAATGGAAAAATGCGAGCAAAAGAAAAGATTCCAAAACAAAGCTGCAGTTAGAGAACACTATGAAAAATGATAAAATGACAAGGCTGGACAAGAAAATCTATAACTCACATCAACTTAAAAACCTATTTTTATTAACACATTTCCATGAAAAAAAGTTTAGTAAGAGCAAAAGATAAAGGCTTACGATCATGCAGTTATTTTGATAAAGGTTTAAAAACAGGTAGTATTCAGGAGAAATTTTCCTATAATTAACTTGCTCATACAGGAACTCATTACAAGATAAAGGGTTGAGGAAAAAAAGATATATAAATACAGAACAGATGTATTTTTACTTGGTGTATATAAATGTATATAAATTCTTTTAACGGTGATATAAAGTCAAAATTCAATATTGAAAACATAATGATGTGTATATAAACACCCAAGCACAATACAAAAAAAAAATATAAAATGATAATCCAACTACAAAAGAATTTACATTTCTGCCAAAAACAATTTAACAAATCGCTCTCTAGAATTCCCATAAAATAAACTGTTACAAAGATGCTAAACAATGTACAAAGACTTTATTAGAACTGGACGCGAATCTAAAAAAATAAAGACGCACTTCAGTAGCTAACCATCTTTTCCTTTTTTGTACTTATTCCAAAAAAAGGCCACCTCCTCCCCATATTAACTTCCCTTAAAAGAATTTGCTTATTATAGATTTATAATCTTGAGCAACAAATTAAAATTGTTAAAGTAAATCAACTAGCATACAAATGACGCATTTTCTTTGTGTTTAATTGAAAGCTTTGAGAGAAAATAAATTATTTCTCAATGAACGAGAGAATAGCTGATTAAATATTTATAAGAAAAAAAAAAAAAAAAAAAATATGGTCATGATTTGCATATAAGATCCTCTTACAAGCTTACTAACATTACTATATGCATACATATACATATATACATATATATCATTAATTTAACATCACAACATTTGAGGTCCAGAACGAATCTCTCGGCATTCAGTAAGCAATTCTCATTTGATTGAGATTAGTATGCATCATTTTTCCTACATTTTCTCTTCTAAAACTTTTGGAAATAAAATATTAATATCTTTAGATACCAAATTTAGATTATAGCTGTACACAACTGACTTGAAACCCAACAACAGTTGATGTAAGAAACGTACAATAAAATTAGGTTATTCTTGCCAATAAACCAAAGCTACATCAATATTCATAAATCCAATCAAGTAAAAAAAAATATATAAACAAAAAATTCATCCATACATAATACTTGCTCACTATACAAAAAATTTGTGAAGCAAATTTAATGAAAGTTAAAAAATCCAAAATTAAGAAGACCATTTTTATTATTAACAGCCACTTTAACACAAGTTACAGTGTTATTCACCATTTTGCTTTTGTCCTAGGTCACCTGATAGAGTGGTACATCTGCTCTTTTAAAATCTTAATTGATAAATATAAAACTTCCCGAGGCACTGAAATGCTTCGGGAGAAAATTGGATCTACACGGGTCTGCCCCCACATAGTTCCTGTTCTTTCTATCCTGTATTTTGTAGATTTTTTGTCTTTTTTTTTGTAATTTTTGTGTCAACATTTTTCTACAAAACTAGCCCTCTGGGTTTTATTATTCTTAAAAGATTTATTATTATTATATTTACTTCACTTACAATTCACATGAAAAACATTTCTGTGCATATATGGAATTGAGAAAATCTAGAAGCATGGGAGCAGAGATCGAGATATATGTATAAAAACAATCAAACACGCTAACAAGTTTAAGATAATAAAATAAATAAACTGTAAAAAGACAAGGTCGTTGGAGGACCTGCCGCTCCCCTTGTGCTCTGGGGTCTGGCCATATTCCACCCCCAAGGACATAAAATTATACATAAAAAAAAAAAAAAAAAATCCAATGCACAACCACTTGCCTATGGGACTTTGTGCAGATGGCCAATTCTGCCTGATGGATCACTTTATTTAGCTAAATCTCAAAAGCAAAGCCCCAACACTGGCCATGACAGCAGTAATCCCACAAGCTAAGAGTTGCCTCATTGGTAATTGCAATGTTGCTCTAAAACCATCCATCCTATAGCACTGTATCCTTACATGGTACATGAGAAAATGGTTAGAACCCTGAAAAAAGTGACAGAAGCCCCAAGACATGGCAAGAATTTTAAAAATTATAAAAATAAAAATAAAAAATAATAAAGCAAACTTGTTCCTCTCCAGGCTGTAAAAGTATGCACAGTTTAACAATTTCAGGCTTGACACCATGATTTCCATTAGCCTTTTCACCAAACACCATAAAAAAAGACCCACTGCGCAAAGCCAAGAGCAAGAATGCAAGAGCAATATTCTTTACACATTCATTATGAATGTACACCATAAAGTTAATAACACCCTTCTACAGTACACCACTGCAAAACAACTGAACACATCGTTAATACACCAAAAAGAATTCTTAAAACAAATATAATTCCTACAAAAACAATCTTAAAAACAGTTCCTTTGCCGACCAGCATAGCAATTTCTTGCTCCTCCTGCGCACACAGTGAAGGAGGATGCTAAATGGGAAGCACAAAGTCTCGTGGATGACCATTGTGGAACGTCCAATTGAGTATGGCTTCTACTTCTATGTACAGAGTGGTCGGTAACTTGGCTTAGGGTTTACTTTATCATTCAAAAGTCTAACAGATACTCTCACTTGTATAAAACAATAAAAAAAAGCACAAGATATATCAACTAAAAAAAAAAAAAAAAAATATAATAATAAATAAAAAGGGGATTCTTCAATAACTTGAGGGTTTAACACAAACTCATACTAATAAAACATTTGTGGCTTTTTAAAAAACAAGATAAGGGAAAGTGGGGAGGGGTTAAAGGGGGGGAAACGAGGGGTGGAGGGAATAACAATCTACCACTGTTTCTTGTGTTCGTCCATGCTCACACCTCCCGGGCCCAGTGAAATCAGCATGAGCAGACCACCGATGACTGACAGCGTCTGGAAATAGACAAGAGGAAGTGGAAGAGATCAGTTAAGATGTGGACAAAGTTATAGCAATGCATGTGAATGTTGTAGGAATCTACATCTCAAATAGACAAAAACATGGAAATTGAGGTAATATAATTCAAGCACTAAAATATGGGCATGAGACATATTACAGCCAGTTCCTCATGTGAAATCTATCTACTAACATGAGGAACTGGCTGTAACTTCCTCCGTTTTTGCAACTGTAAAACCACATAAAACCACATTCATTTCTGAAGCATCCACAAGAAATTACGAGAAAAAATAGATTCTGGGACCAATAATACATTGGCTATAATACATGCCCAGAATTTGCATATAACTTGGATTTTAGTCTGACAATATGGAAATCAGTGTACTATTACTATGTACCATAATTCATTTAATACAACTAGTACATCTAAATAAGTTTTTTTTAACAAATGACAATCATACATCACAAAAAAATATCAACCCATACAAAATTTAGCTTCTTAATACACAAAATTAATACATGAATATGCACACTTGCTTTAATAAAACATATTTCTTCCCTCAAAGGGTAAAAATAAAATAAATAAAATAATAATAATAATACATAATGTACAAGCCTTACCTGGAAGAAGTCGTACTTGAGGAAATCTCTCATGGGCTTGTACGCAGGAATGGACCACCACGCATTCACGTAAATGTTGAAGACATTAAGCCACAGCACAAGCAGGAATGCGCTCAGCTTGGTCTTATAGCCGACAGCCACCAGGGCCATCAGCAGACCTCCAATTACAATCTGGAATATCTGTTGGCGAGAAGAGTCAGGTCAGAAGGGATTCCAAAGATATTCATGTGTCATTTTTAGTTATTCAACATCAATTCAATTATGCGATGGTATAGTACATGTTGAGTTATCAATCACAAACATAATTTGGGAAATATGATAGTTTTTAAAAAGCTCTCCTTTACAATATAGAATAGGTCATGTAAAGTCATTCAATACCTGAATATTCATAGTGCATTACCTAAATGGATGATTAATTTCTCCAATTAAATCTACATAGTTGCCACACCAAATTCATGCATTTCATTATCATATTCAAACAGTATTTGGGTTTACAAGCAACATGATCCCTGAACATTGTCTTACCTTTAACAAATCCATTCTAACTTATTCCAAACACGAATGTAAATCTTCCAAATTTACAAAAAGGAAAAAATAAACGGACCACGTGCAAAACCATATTAAATCTCCACCATCCAAACCTAAATCCACCCGTTCCCACCCTACCCACCTGCATCACAGAGAACTCAAATCTGACGAGTGTGAGAAACATGAATACTAGGAGGATTCTGCCACCCAACATGAGGTATGTCTTGGGCTTGTTCTCTCCCAATGAGGGGACACCTGCAAAGATAGACCTCGCTTCCTTTTTACTCTCGGCAAGCACTAGCGCCAGGCCTCCCACCAGGGCCAGGTTGCGGAACAGGAATTGCATGTCCCATAAGATCTGGTATGCGATGGTCTGGGGAGGAGAATATTTAGCTTAGTTTTGGGGATGAGGAAAAGAGGTTTAACAATCTCATATGCAATATGTATATTTCTAATTAAATAAAACAATAAGAAAAATAAAACTTGTAACAATTTCAGAACAAGTAGATCTCGACTAGCTTACAAGATCAAATCACTGAACCCACCTGCAGGACCACAATGAAGAGCAGGAGTCCACACGCGACTTCGACCTTCTTGCGGAAAAGCACCATGAACACACCCCCAAGCTGCCCCACCAGGTTGATCACCACAAACAATGTGGCAATGAAGTACCCGCAGCCCCATGAAATATCCATGTATTCCCGCTGCTCGTGCCATTGCCACCACATACGCAGGCCATCCTCAAGGAAGGTGCTCACCAGACATAATCTGGCTATGTGCGGCAAATAGTTCTTACTGTATCGCAGGAACTAGAATGGAGAAAATTAGGATTATTATTTTCTTTAATAGCATACAAAAAATAATCATTTTGCTTTCGACATGTATATTAATCTCACATCTATGCACATACATTCAGAGGTTTGACAGACTGCATGGCTTGATAAGAATCTTTTTAATGGCAATTCATTATCCACACAAATATCAGTTCATTATTCAGAAGGACACTGCATGAAACAATGCCATGGCCTACTCTAAATGCATTTGGCAAGACAGCAAAGATTGGCTCTTAACTGCCAGAAAATTAACAAGGTTATTAAGCTCTAACTCAAACATAAATGGTGTAAATTTTTGGGTAGATTCACAAATTTTGGAAAGGTGACTGCCCTCACTAACTCAGTCTAAATTCTTATTTCTGTAATCCTAAACAATTGTTAATTCTTTATCTTAATGTTCTTCATAACCCTTAACCCATTACTGCCAGTACATTCTGAAGCCGAAAATAAAAGTTTCTGGGCGGTTACAAAATCGGCATGCGAGCCCCGATACAGCGTCACACTGGCAGGACACCTAGTAATTTTTTTTTTTTTTTTTCTCATCGTCCACCCATTGTTACTGGGTTAAATCAATTTTCTCAATCTTTGCACAATCCCATCCTCTACATCTAGACTATGTACAAAAATTGCTTTAAAAACAAATTGACATATAATACATGAAGAATGTAAGAAAGAAAAATGAAAGAAAGAACAAAAGAATGAGAAAGAAAAATGACAGTGAGAATTCTCAATTTCACTTTCACATATCAGCTAATGCTCTCTGTCCTTATCAGTGCATATGTCAAGGTTCTACTATAATAAACATGCTTATCCATCTTTATCAAAATATCAATGAATAGATTAAACAATTACAAAATTATATATATTTATCACAAGACTGATACAAAAGATACATGTCTTATTCCCTCTATCTTTTTTGTTACATAAAAAAGAAGGAAAAAAAAAAAAAAAAAAAAACTTCCTGCTTCAAGACCTAGGCCTTCAATTTGTTGCACTGCATAATATCTGCAATAGCTATCATCCCTAAATAATAAGGAATGAGCAATATCTCTCACAAACAAAAAAACACGTACACACTTTAATCATAAAATCTGTTCCATTTCACCATTTGCAATGCTTATTCTCTGAAAATGAAGTCAAAATATTGAGAAGACTAAACCACCAACTTCACACATTTTCAAAAACAAGAACAAAAAAATAACTTTTTCGACACGCTAATGATAAAACCATATTCCTTTCAGTTAAAAGCTAACTTGCTCGTATTTGATAAATTAACTAGAATATGCAGTTAACCATAAAAAGCACAATACATCTCAAAATACATAAGAGTATCAAAGTAATGGGAATTCAAGGGTCTCTGATGCCAGAAGACGGTAAGACC
This sequence comes from Penaeus vannamei, assembly GCF_003789085.1. Taxonomy (NCBI): domain Eukaryota; kingdom Metazoa; phylum Arthropoda; class Malacostraca; order Decapoda; family Penaeidae; genus Penaeus; species Penaeus vannamei. The sequence continues at coordinate 528,874 of NW_020869420.1, read as the reverse complement.
CCACAGCATTTCCGACCCACAGGGGGACATGGCAACCTTTTGAATCTGTAAGCCTAGATAATGCATCACCTGGACTCCTATCTGGGCATGCCACATGCACCAAACCTGTCCTTAGCTGTGCGAGCTAAACATTTGTTCCCTCATTTGTCCACTATTGCAGTAATTGGCGAGTTACAGCCTTTCACAGGAAAATATGCGCTACACCCAAAATCAAAGACAATAAGAGTTATAAATTTTCCAAGTATTTAATTTTCCCCGAGATTAGTTGGCTATGCACAGCACCTGGGGCCGGGTTCACTAACATTCGCTCATACTGTATTTGCCAGTGATTCACTACTAAAGTGTTTACCAGCAATGGAAAAGCGAGATTCATGGAGATAGTAGCTCACACAAGTTAAGATCATAAATTGCTCTGTTAAAGCGTTTCAAGAATCTGGGAGCGTGAAGCTTATCTGGCCAATCACATAAGTAAACAAACTCCATAAAGCACGATATTTTAATCATAGCTGCAGGAATGGCAATTTACAAGCTTATATATAAGATGGGTAGAACATTTGTAAACAAATTTGAATTATATCTATTGTGTACTGCTAAAAACCCTTCCTGGTTATTTACCCTCAACATAGGAAATAATACAAACCGTCTTCTTAATAAATCATTATTTATCATCAAACAAGGAACCAGCCCATACATTTCATATTATCTACTTATCTATTGTATCTACTTATTCATCTATCTTTAATATCAAACAGCGACCCACTCAAACTATGAAACTGTTCCAAATTCGTTCTTGCCAATTTTGTTTAGGGTTTGTTGTCTTTTGCCAAAGTGCCGACAGATGTAGGTGCTGCTACAATCATCTGCCTTTGAGACTGCCAGTTTATGTAACAAATTTATGATAATTATGTCCATAGAATATGTTTCACAAGTTTACCTATTTATCAATTCCATATATATTTATCATTGATTATATTGCCAATATATATATCTAATTTTATGAGATTCTGTGTGGATATTCTTGTTAATTTCATGTGAATTTGGCCTCTTTCATGACATGCTAGCCATTAGTCTAATCATAACAGTTATGAATTTGAAAGTTTTGCTTTAATATTGATTTTCTGAAGAGATACCACCTGCTGATATTATTAGTGGATTTACCTGTCCTCCAACCACTGGTAAATTCATGACAGTCTGATGGCAAATTGTGTGCAAATACCACTATTGTTTATGATCATACCTTTAACTCCGTGATTTTACCACTAAGTAGGTTACGGAATCCAGAATCTGCATAGTTACCCTATACTAGCTTAGTCTGGTTAAATCTATATAAAAAAAATTCTGAAAACTCACTGGAATTGAAGATCTTGTGACTTATACAAGACAATTATAATATATGTTTGCAAAATTTCCCAACCTAATAATAACCTCAAAAAATATATCAATCCATCTTTATTATCACACATTTCACAAATATTCACACTTTTCAAAACCCAACGTAACTACAAATTGCCCAAAACTTGAAAGAAGTCACATTTCACAAGCTTCAAAATTCACAAATCCCCTTCCTCCAGTAACAAGAAATATGTATTTCCTCGATAAATATCCTCAAATTCAACTGGAAAGTGTCTTAGTTATGATAACGGACTTAAACTTGTAAAATATTTATCCCTTTCCTGTTATCATGCAGACAATAACAAAACATCTGGTGTTATATAACATGGCATAAAATCCTTATCAAAATACATTTTAAATATGATTTCGTTTGTCAATGCTGTATCAATCAGTTTTTTCTTTATCAACTGACCCAATTATACATAATAAACAAATTTTCAAATATTACTGAACATACACACTTGAGCACTAATTCTATAGTTATTTCTCGTAACATTACAAACATTTACATTTTTTTTCTGTGCCTTCATTATCAAAAGTTTTTTCTTGCTCACACATGAAGCAAACATTATTAGCTTTGATATTTTCTTTCTTTTCCATGTAACTGTCTAAATCAACCAATCGTCTAGATAAATCCATCCATTTTTTTTCCAACGCGTGTCACTTTGGCCGCACAAAACATAGCCTCCTTTCGGTACTTGTGGAATATAAAAGAACGAATCCAGCAAAAGACAACGATAAGATTCCTCCCGACACTGTGGACTAGTGGTTCTCGTCCAATGCTGGTTTTCCTCAGAAACCATCGTCAAAATGAATTTGTGCCGCTAATTCAGCCTCCTTGCCACCCAGACGGAAAATAAGGCCCAAGATACCTGCAGGGAGGCCCCTGCCCCACACTTCCCCCATTCCAACAGGTCTCGGAACCTCCCCTGGTCAGCAAACCAGGTCAGCTGTCTCCATCTGTCAAAATCTCAATTTACACTTTGCACCTACTTATCAACCTACACCATGGCAAAGAACCCCTAAAAAGCCTCATTTCTGCCTCTGGATTAGGTCTCGGAGCCCCCTCCAGCTCAGCAAAGCAGGTCAGCTGTGTCCATCTGTCAAAAAAAAGAGAGGGATGCGAGGCCCACGCGAGCGAGCCGGCCCCAAATCCCTCATTTCCCTTCTTCCCTGGCCCTGAATCCCCCCAAAAGCCCCCTGGAAACCCACTGGGGATCGGCCCCGTGCCCCTCACCTGGTCTGCAAAGTCCTCCGCTCTTCCCAGGAGTTCATTTTGGTTCTGCATTGCGCGAGCGGCTGCTGCGTCCTCCTCGACGGTCCTCCGGCGTGTGAGTGTCTCCCTCTCGACGGCGCCCTAAAAGTCCCTCTCAACTCGCCTCTTTCGGGGTCTCCTGCCCTTATTCTCGGGTTTTTTCTGGCTCTCTCCTCGACGAAGGGCTAGGCGGGCGTGGCAGAGGTGCACAGCAGGCCTGTCCTCGGGGGGTGGGTGGCGAGTGCGATTTGCGGGGCGGATTTTCCCCCTTCCAACTCAGCGCCTTTCGAAAAGGGTTTTGGGTAAGCCGACCGCCGCGCTCGGGGACCTGATTTCGACTAATTTCCCTCTGGTCTTGGCAGGGCGGGCTTCCTCGCTGGCTCTCGGGGCCTCTAAATTTTGCTCTCGATCTGGGCTTTGTTCGGACTTAATGGTCGTTGCGGAGAAGCCATTCAACAAGTGGTCGTTGCGAGATAAAAGTGGTGGTAACCGCCGCAGCCATTCGCTTGTCTGCCACGTTAGACGTCCAGCTCGACGCGCCACCTTTGAATCTGCGGGCGGGGGTTCGGAACCTGGTGTGGCCCTGTTTTAAGGGTTTCACGGGGGTTTCCAAGGGGTTTGGGGGGTTGTTCGGTGGGTGTGAGGGAGATTTTATGCAATAGATCTATTCTCAAGTTGAAATAGAGATAGCGAAATTGTAAATGGGATTTATACGAGAGTTTCGATGGGTTGTTATCCTCTCACGCTCACATATGGAGATTCAGTGAGGTTTATTTGTAGGGTTCTGAAGGGCTTATTTGATGGGGTTGTGGAGGTTTTATTCGGTGGGTTTATTTGGAAGATGGTTTATAGATATTCAAGATGTGTTAAGGGTTCAGTGCGTTTTTTTCAGAGTTCAAATTCTACATACGTACACATATAGAGGTTTAATTGGCTTTATTTCAATATGGATTGGTGGAGTTCAAAGCGGGTAGTTGGTAGTGTTTTGCCCTGTATATATTCGAGAAATACATTGATACATAAGTGTATGTGTATCCGTGTGCACATTCAGAAGTGCACATACATACACGCGCAGACCACCAGTCCCACTCATAAAAACTTTCTCCCCCCCCCCCTCTCGCTCTCTCTCTCTCTCTCTCTCTCTCTCTCTCCTCTCTCTCTCTCTCTCTCTCTCTCTCTCTCTCTCTCTCTCTCTCTCTCTCTCTCTCTCTCTCTCTCTCTCTCCCCCCCCCGTGCGGGTGTGAATATGTGCGTGTTTGTTTGTTCGTGTGTGTGTCTGTATATATGTGTGTGATTGTGTGTGTATGCGTGTGCGTGTGTGTGTGCATGTATGCGTGCGTTTATGTGTGTACGAATGTAAGTGTGTGCGTTTAGATTTGTGCGCGAGTGTATGTATGTGTTTGTGTGCGCGCGCGTGCGTGTGTGTGTGTGGTTGTGTGTGTGTCCATAAAAGGTCAAGAGATTCCGGTTTTCAGCTACCCATTTTCCTGGATGTCAAATACTTGATTTTATCTTTTCTGGAACTTCTAGCGTGTACGAATAATGTATCGTTGAAACTGTTGAAACTGAAGAAAAAGAAATGAAAATAATGATAATAATTTTTCCATGAAAATTCAATAGAGGAAATATATATGTATCAATTTTTCCATGAAAGTTCAATAGAGAAAATATATATGTATCAAAATTATATTCATCTGATATATACATTCTGTTGTTGTTTTTGTTTCGAATATCGGTATAAATTTACGAAATACAACAACAACAACAAAAAGATTAAAATTCTATGATGACTATACGAACACGAATATATAACAGTTGTTGTCGTTTTTGTTTCGAATATCGATATAAATTTACGAAATACAATAACAACAAAATTCAAATTTTATGATGATTATACGAACACGAATGTATAACAGAGGAGGAAATAGCTGAGATTTTATTACTTTTCGACGTCACCAAAGTCCGTTCACAGAGAGAGGAACAGGAAAATGTGTAATATATTGTAACTTTCCTAAGAATAGTGTAGATCTTCGTTTGTTAGGATAGGTAACAAGAAAGTAAGAAAATGAGTTATTTTCTCTTTTAGGTTTTGCATTTCGATCTTTTCTTTATTAAAGTATTTTGAGAATATTACAAACAAAAAAATGTAAACCAAACTTTTAAAAAGTCTCAAACAAAAGATAACTGCAACAATAAAAAAAAAACTAAAACCAAAACAAAAATTATAAACCAAAAATACAAGAAGAAGACTATAAACCAATATAAAGCATCCAAATATAAAACCATCCCCCAGAAATTAACAACAACAACAACAACACACATAGGACCTCCCCCAAAATATCCGAAAGACCACCCCGCTTCTCCTCCATTTCCTTTCTCCTCCATCGCTCCTTCTCCACCACTCTCCACCATTTCCTTTCTCCTCCACCATCCTCTCTCCTCCTCCACCATCTCCTCTCTCCACATTCCTTTCTCCTCTATCGCTCCTCCTCCACCACCTCCTCTCTCCTCCAACATCTCCTCTCTCCCCCACCACTCCTCCCTCTCATCTCCTCTCTCCTCCACCATCTCTCTCTCCTCCTCCACCATCTCACCACCATCTCCTCTCTCCTCCACATCTCTCTCCTCCTCCTCTCCCACCATCTCCTCCCTCTGTCTCACCATCTCCTCTCTCCCCCACCATCCTCTCTCCCTCCATCTCCTCTCTCTCACCATCTCTCTCTCTCCCACCACTCTCCCCCCACCATCTCCTCTCTTCATCTCCCTCTCTCCCCACCACTCCTCCTCCTCCCTCTCCTCTCTCCTCCATCATCTCCCTCTCCCCATCCTCTCTCCCCACCACTCCTCTCCCCACCATCTCCCTCTCCCCACCATCTCTCTCCACTCTCTCTCTCCACCTTCTTCCCCCTCTCCCCACCACTCCTCACCATCTCCTCTCTCCGCCACCATCTCCTCTCTCCTCCCACCACT
>NW_020869420.1:515757-518257 GCF_003789085.1 Penaeus vannamei | reverse complement strand
TTACAATTGTGATATCAGATAAGCCAGGTGAGATAATATAAAAAAATATGGTGTCGAACAGTGGGAGCGAAAGACCGACAGAAAATATCAATAATTGACGCTAATACATTCCTTCTGTGGTAATAAAGGCAGTAAATCTAGTCAGGCGGGATTGTAAAATATGAATACTGATTGCAATTTGCTTCGCCAGGAATTTGCAACCTTATTGACACGTAATATTACAGGGGGAAAATGAAAACTTGCGGCCGGTTTGTTAAAATTGTGCCATGGCCGACCCAATTAATTTTCATAAATACAGACGCAGAAATATAGGCCTATCCATCTACATATCTAATAGATATACATTTAACTGTCTATTTGCCCGGTTGATATGCATGTCTAGACTGATAAATATGCATTTATTTATTTATTTATGCATGTCCAGTATACGATTATTCTTTGGGTCGGACCTCGCACAATTCTAACAAACCGGCACCTGAACTGATTTTTTTTTTCACCTCAGTGTTACCAGCTGATTATGTCCCGCTCGTAAACATTATCAGTAATATAACAATTAGAATCTTTTCGTACAATCTTCTTGTTTTTTATAATAACGACAATCATATTGCTAATAAAGGTAATGGTAATGGTAATGATAATGATAGAAAAAATAGTAATGATAATAACAACAATAATAATAACAAAAATGTTAACAATAATGATAATTACAATGATAATAATAATGATAATAATGATAATGATAACAATAATGATATCACAATTAATAATAATAATAACAATAATAATAATAATAATAATAATGATAATGATTATGATAATGATAGTAATAATAATATTAATAATAACAATGATAATAATAATAATAATAAATAATGATATGATAATGATAGTAATAATAATAATAATATTAATAATAACAATGATAATAATAATGATAATATATAATAATAATCAATAATAATAATAATAATAATAATAAATAATAATAATAATAATAATAATAATAATAATAATAATAATAATAATAATAATAAATAATAATAAATAATAATAATATAATAATAATATAATAATAATAATAATAATAATAATAATAATATAATAATAATAATAATAATAATAATAATAATAATAATAATAATAATAATAATAATAATAATAATAATAATAATAATAATAATATAATGATAATAATAAATAATAATAATGATAATACAATAATAAATAATAATAATAATAATATAATAATAATAATAATAATAATATAATAATAATAATAATAATAATAATAATATAATAATAATAATAATAATAATAATAATAATAATAATAATAATAAATAATAATAATAATAATAATAATAATATAATGATAATGATAACATTAATGATAATTACAATGATAATAATAATAATAATGATAGTGATAACAATAATGATAATGATAACAATAATAACAATAATGATAATTACAATGATAATATAATAATAATAATGATAATTATGATAATGATAATAATAATAATAATATTAATAATAACAATGATAATGATAATAATAATAATGATAATGATAACAATAATAATAATATTAATAATAAATGATAAACAATAATAATAATGATATGATAATGATAATAATAATGATAATTAATAAATAAATATATAAATAATAACAATGATAATAATAATGATAATAATAAATAATAATAAAATATAATATATAATAATAATATAATAATAATGATAATAATATAATAATAATAATAATAATAATAATATATAATAATAATAATAATAATAATGAAATAAAAATAATAATATAATAATATAATAATAATAATAATATAATAATAATAATAATAATAATAATAATAATAATAATAATAATAATAATAATAATAATAATAATGATAATGATAATATAATGAATATAATAATAATAATATAATAATAATAATAATAATAATAATAATAATAATAATAATAATAATGATAATAATAACAATGATAATAATAATAATAATAATAATAATGATGATGATGATATGATGATAATGAGAACAATCATAACAACAATGATAATTGCGAAATAATAAAGATCGTAAAATTAGTAGTAATGATAACAATCATCACAACAACAACAACAACAATAGAAATAATGAAAATAACCCATTCTAAGTGATCAACAAACATTGGAGGGAATCATTTAAATTATCTTTATATATGTCGCGTGTCACAGAGTTACCTGCATGGGACACATCATACAGGTAACCATAACGCTACTTATTGTTAGATATTTATAGTGATGGTGCCTGAAAGTTAAGTATGGTGAAAATCGTTTTAAAATAAACCTAGAGATGCTGACTATAAAACAAACGATCCTAATTGTGAATCATGTAGAGTGATCGTGATTATAAAAAGGTGTAATAGTGACAGGAGATATACAAGTTGGTAAGTATTCATAATAATAACAATTATGTTCTCAGTTGATAAGTATTC
>NW_020869420.1:466373-515657 GCF_003789085.1 Penaeus vannamei | reverse complement strand
TTTATTGATTTACACTTCAGCCTTCGACATAATATTGTTTCGTTGTTATTTGACAATTATGAAATATGGGATGACAGGGAATCAAGGGGTAATGTTATTTTCTTTTCTTCTGGTAACGAAATTTCGCTGTGTCTGAATGTAGAAAAAAATCTTACTAATTGACAGAATTACGTACTTTATGATTTTGAGTAGGATTTATGGAAAGATTGAGAGAAAGTTGCTAAAATTATGCTGCAAAGTATTCTTTCTATTGAGAATATCATATTATATGGATATTATAAAACGTAAGTCACACCATTCGGACGTTCAGAAGTTTTAAAAGTTTTGTTGAGTTGCTTATTCAATTTACTCTGCTTATTTCCGTATATATATTCTTTGCTATAGTCGTTGAATTGACATTACTGAGTGTGATATTATATCTCACATGACCCAAAATAACGATTATCTGAGAATGACAAACCTTCAAAGTATTGGACTAGTTATCAACCGATTTCATGCCTATAAATAGATCTTGTCTGTAACGGCTTTAAGTTGCCATCTGCAGAGTGACATTATCTGCTTTCTTCTGAACAAAGGTGTACGAGCGGCACACTTCATTATTCCAGTGTCATATGAAGTAGAAAGATTTATCGAAGGACATTACATTCCGTTGTGTGTTTAAAGCGCGTGTTTCTCTGCTTGAAGTCATCAGTCTGTTTTCAGGGTGACTGAGTGAGACGCGTGAGGCAGTTGTTCAATACCATAATTAACTGTATTATAAACCTATAACATGTAACAATTCGACTATAATATTAGTATTATTTCTTTTTTAGTGTTGATACTAAAGTTATTAGTCAGTTGCAATGCATGGTATCTTGAGAATTATGATAGATACCTGGAGATATATTATATCCCATTTTGAAAAAAAAAATTGCGTTTTTCGGAAATTAGATCTGAAGTCGCTATAGATTATGGTGCGTTCGGAACTGCTCGTCTATCTCGTCCAGACCAGTTGGACGAGATGTTTTGACCGTTCGGAACCTCACTATCTCGTCCCGGGCAAGTAGTCTAGCTCGTCCAACTCGCCCTCCTGCGAAGGTGGCCGAGCAGGACGAGATGACGTCACAATAGATTTTGTATGTAAACATTGACAGTTGCAGGTAACCACGATATTTGTGGGTAATTTTATGACCCTTTATTGGTGTTATCAAAGGATATTTTTGTGTTTGTCAGTTGCAGGTAAGTTAAATATGCATCAAAGGAGTTACAAAACCTATGCAGCGTGTAAAATAAAGACACCGGTATGATAAAAAAGTGAATGTTTACATTCGAGCCGGTTGCATTCTGGGCAGAAAGGGTCTTGGAGGTTCCGAACGCGGCCCACTTGTCCTGCTGGTCCTGGACAAGATGTCTGGACGAGCAAGACGAGCAGTTCCGAACGCAGCATTAAAGGACCATTGCGTTTGGCAGTACGTTACATTTGCTATTAAAAACCTCCATGGGCGAGAAAGGATGCAAATATGCTATTATATATGTGCACGTAGTCCTTCTGACTGAAAATATCTCGAGGATGAGCTACAGGATGAGAGAAACAAGAAATTTTTACATTTTGAATATTTCGTCTTTCCTATGTTTACATTGAGGGAAAGATGAATTTCCTTTTTTTACGATTGAACATATTAATACATATTTTCTTTATTCCTGATCCTAGAGTGCATGTCAATCTTGCAACAATAATCATAAATTAAGTGTATCTACGCTGTATTTAAATGCATTCCTCAATAAATGTATTTATCACGGTCAAATACATCTCTTGTATTATGAAGATATTCGTTCACATTCATATCTTTTCTATATCAATCTACGTACAAAACTCCCTCCCCAACCGAACACCAACGCGACGAAAAAACAAACAAAAAAAACAAACCTAAGCCCTCTCACTCCCTCCTTCACGGCCTCCGACAGACAACGGCCCCTGCCTCGGCTGGAGAGAAGGCCCCGGCAAACCGTACCAATGGCTGCACTACAACGAGGCACTCCTTCGGGCCAAGAACTTCGGCGCGGGTCTCGTCGCCAGCGGCCTGCCTTCGGGACCCGAGACCTTCGTCGGTATCTACTCCCAGAACTGCCCCGAGTGGATCCTGACTGAACAGGGACTCTACTGCCAGTCCATGGTGATCGTCCCGCTGTACGACACGTTGGGACCCGAGGCCTGCAACTTCATCATCAACCAAGGTGGGGGAGTGGTCGCCGTTTGCTGTTTTTGTTTATTTATTGTGTTTGTTTGTTCAATTGATATACGATGGTGTAATGAGACTTTGTTTTGGTTGTTCTTTCGACTTTTTTATGGATATGCGATAATGCAATACTTTTTTATGGTTGTTTTTCTCTATTTGTTGATTTTTTATGGATTTACGATGATGGTAATGAGACTTTTTATGGTTGCTTTTCCCTATTTGCTTTTTTATTTATTGATATATAATAAGAGAATATTTTTTCCTAGGTGTTTTTCATTGCAGTTTATATCTATTTATTCATGTATGTATATATATATATATCCGTTTGATAACATATTTCTTTCTTTCTTTATTTATTTATGTTAATAAATAGATAAACCTACAACATTGTTTTGTCCTCTGTCAGTATTTGGTTTAAATGTGTTTTAGAAATCTTCGAAAATGAAAGCCATAAAAAAAACTCGTTGGAAAAGTACAAAACGAATAATCTAGAGTTCTAGACATCATTCGAACTTTTCCAATTTGAAATAAAGAATAAAAGAGAATAGTAATAATAATAGTAATAATAATAATGATAAAGAATAAGAGTAATAATGATAATGGTGATGATGAAGATATTATTAATAATGATAATACTTGATATTGATAATGATATTAATAACAATAATTATCATTATTCCCATTCTAAAACAAATAATACGATAACAACAACGACCCATTCCAAAACCCGGAAACCCAAAAAAAATCTTGACCTGACCTGACCTTCCACCCCTTCTTCTCTCTCTCTCTCTCCCACAGCCTCCATCACGACCGTAGTTTGCCAAGACGACCGCAAGATGAGCCAGCTCCTCCAAGCGCCTCCCAAATGCCTCAAGATGCTCGTGGCCATGAAGGACGTGACCACAGAGACCGCCGAGAGAGCCAAGAAGCTCGGGATCACCATCAAGTTCTTCGAGCAGATAGAGAGCCTCGGGGCAGCCAGCGACATACCCGAGTTGGTAGGTGGCGGGGGGGGGGGAGGGAGGTGGAGGGAGGAGGAGGACGGGGGGGAGGGAGGAGGAGGGGAGGGAGGGGATGGAGGAGGAGGAGGGATAGGGAGGGAGGGATGGAGGAGGGGGAGGGGAGGGGAGGGATGGAGGTAGAGGAGGAGGGATAGGGAGGGAGGGAGGAGGGATGGGGAGGAGAGGGAGGGGAGGGAGGAGGATGGAGGTAGGGAGAGGGATAGGGAGGGAGGGGGAAGGGTGGAGAGAGGGAGGAAGGGAGGGAGGAGGGGAAGGGGGAGGGATGGATGAGGGAGGGAGGAGGAGGAGGAGGGGAGGAGGGGGAGGGAAGAGGGATTTTGGAGGAGGAGGAGGAGGGAGGGAGGAATAGGGAAGTGGAGGACGAGAAGAAAAGGAGGAGGAGGAAGAGGGGATGATGATAATGATAATGATGATAGAAGGAAAAAGAAGAGGAAGAGGGACAGGGGTAATGGGGGAGGAAGGAAAGGCTCTTGGATCAGAGGATGATTGACGATTTATGATTTTTGACAGAATAATTAATAAATCATGATTAGCGACAAGGGGCAGAAATAGGGATAGTCTATAAGGATCACAATTCCGTGGCATGTTAGTGATCCCATTATTTCGTAAGATATAGTGAAAAAATGATTACATGACACGTTCGCAAGTATACATTTTTTAAAGATTCTTGCTAAGAAATATGAATGTGTTGGGTTTGTAGTTGTAGGAATCATAAAACATATATTATACATACATATATAATATATATATATATATATATATATATATATATATATATATATATGTATATATAATGTATATAATATTATATATAATATATATATATATATATATATATATATATATATATATATATATATATATATATATATATATATATGTATGTAAATACAATATATATATATATATTATATATATTTATATATATATATATATATATATATATATATATATATATATATATATATATGTATATTATATACTCTAGTACTATAAACAATGCTAGAGGTAACAGCAATAACACTAGTGGTAAATATGATAATGATGATGATAGCAGTATTAATGATAAAAATAAATCAATGTTGCGAAAATGCTGGTAACAGTAGTGTCAACATCAATTCCTAGTTCGTGTTTCCAATATAATCAATACTTTAATTACAGCTTTCCTGTTTCGACTACCGACGATCTAGCTGTAAAAGTAATCTCTGAATAATAGTAGTAGTTATCAACACACGTGGATAACTATTTTTTTTTTTTTTTTACTTTCTTTTCCCCTCTTCTCACCAGAAGTCAATCCGTATAATAACTTTTCCATTTCCCGGCAGCCACCACAACCGGACGATCTCTGCACGATCTGTTATACGTCTGGCACCACCGGCCATCCCAAGGGAGTAATGCTGTCTCACGAAAACGTTGTTGCAGACGTGTCGGCCACGCTTTTGCAACTTGCAGAACACAAACCACATAAGGTAGATCTTTATGAGCGCATCTTAAGAAATATTTTAAGAATCAAATAAATATCATTATGACATTTTGATATTTTTGAAAAATGCTCATTGGGATATGTTCTAAGAATTGTTTTACATTTTCATTATGCTCATATGTTTTTTGGTGCAATTTATTCTAATCAATTCATGGATATTGTCAGTATTGAAATGTCATAAGTATTATTTGTTTTGATTGATATATCAGTATTAAATTTTATTTTTATTTTTATTTTATTTTTTTGGCAAAACTTATTTAATCAGTTAATGTGAATATACCCCTCTTTAGAGTATGTATTTGGGTTTAGCTGTGTTACTCTCATGTTTCTCGGTCTGTCTGTCTGTCTCTGTTGTCTCTGTGTTTTTCTGTCTCTGTCTGTCTGTCTCTTTCTCGCTGTATATCAATTTTGACAACTAAACCAACCAAACCACAGTCTGCACATCCTCACCCTCTCTCTCCCTCCTCTTTCTCATAAGTCCTTCTTCTTGTTTATTTTGCACCGTATCTTTCAACGAAATAAATTATTCGAGATTTCAGTTTTCAATTTCCTCTTCCTCTTTCTCTTCCTCTTCCTCTTCTTCTTCCTCTTCCTCCTCCTCCTACTTCTTCTCATAAGACTAGGCGTCCTCTTGCTCTCTTGTACTGTAGGACTTTCAACTCAATAGGATATTCCAAATCTCAGTCGCAGTTTCCGTTTCATCTCCTCCCTCTCCTTCCTCCCTGACATCCACGTCAGTTTCACTTTCATCTTCTCTCTCTTCTTCTTCCCTGGCAGATCCCCATTATTTCCGTTTCATCTTCTCTCACTTCTCCCTGACAGAGGCCCATCAGTTTCAGTTTCATCTTCTCCCTCTACGCCCTGACAAAGGCCCATCAGTTTCATCTTCCTCCCTCCTCCCCACAGATCCCATCACTTCCGTTCATCTTATCCTGACAGTTTCCGTCTCATCCTCCCTGACATCCCATTATTCATCTTCTCCCTCTCCCTCTCTTATATTCCGCTTCATCTTCTTCCTCTCCCTCTATTTCCGCTTCATCTCCTCCCTCTCCCTCTATTTCCGCTTCATCTCCTCCCTCTCCCTCTATTCTCGCTTTATCTTCGGCCTCTCCCTCTATTTGTGCTTCATCCCTCTCCCTGACAGATCCCCATCATTCCGCTTCATCATCTCCCTCTCCCTCTATTCCCGCTTCATCTCCTCCCTCTCCTATTCCCGCTTCATCTTCTCCCTCTCCCACAATTTCCGCTTCATCTTCTCCCTCTCCCTCTATTTCCGTTTCATCATCTCCCTCTCCTTCTATTCCCGCTTCATCTCCTCCGTCTCCCTCTATTCACGCTTCATCATCTCCCTCTTCTTCCTCCACAGAGCGACGTGATGATCTCGTTCCTGCCTTTGGCCCACATGCTCGAGCGCTGCTGCGAGGTGGCCGTGTACATTGCCGGGGGCGCCGTCGGGTTCTTCTCGGGCGACATCCGCAACCTGGCCGACGACTACAAGGCGCTACGACCCACCATCACCCCGTCGGTCCCTCGGCTGATGAACAGGGTGTACGACAAGGTGACCACGTCGGTTAACGGGTCTTCCTTCAAGAAGCTCATGCTGAAGATGGCCATCGCGAGCAAGAAGTCCGATTTGGAGAGGTGAGAAGACGGAGGGGAGGTCTGTCTCTGTATTTCTTTCTCTCTCTCTCTTTAGGGAGTGGGTCTCTTTTTGAAGGAAGTAGAGAGAGGGAGGGGAGGTGAGGGGGGTCTCTCTCTCTCTCTCTCTCTCTCTCTCTCTCTCTCTCTCTCTCTCTCTCTCTCTCTCTCTCTTCTCTCTCTCTCTCTCTCTTTCTCTCTCTCTCTCTTTCTCTCTCTTTCTCTCTCTCTCTCTCTCTCTCTCTCTCTCTCTCTCTCTCTCTCTCTCTTCTTCTCTCTCTCTCTCTCTCTCTCTCTCTCTCTCTCTCTCTCTCTCCTCTCTTCTCATGTGGGTGGGATGGGACTCCTTTTTCTGAGGAAGTTTTAGAGAGAGAGAGAGAGAGAGAGAGAGAGAGAGAGAGAGAGAGAGAGAGAGAGAGAGAGAGAGAGAGAGAGAGAGAGAGAGAGAATATAAAATTGTCGATAATGACAAAAAGCTAGCAGAGGAATACAAGAAAGAAAGACACACACACACACACACACACACACACACACACACACACACACACACACACACACACACACACACACACACACAACACACACACCCTACACACACACCATCTTCCTCACCACAAAACTCACCCTCCCCCTTTTTTTCTTCTTCTTCAGGGGTGTGGTTAGAAGATCGTCGATCTGGGACAAGCTGGTGTTCAAGAAGGTCCAAGACGGGATGGGGGGACGACTCCGGCTCCTGGTCGTCGGCTCTGCTCCTCTGGCTGGCAACGTCCTCACCTTCATGAGAGTCGCGCTGGGCTGTGTGGTGAGTTGAAGGAGGTGGTTGGGAAGGAAGGGGAGAATTTTAGTTTGTTGTTGGGTGTACGTGTTGGAAATAGGGGGGGGTGGTGGCAGTTCATTGTTTTTTTTTTTTTGTATGTGTTGGAAAATTATTATTATTATTATATGTATACAAGATATTTGTGGACGAGGATGTTTGAAATATACTGAGACGTGTCTAGTACTTTGCATGTTTTGTAAATATTTTGTTATAGTATTTGGTAAAATGACCAAAAGAAAATGTGCATTTTCATATTACCACTTCGACTTCTATGCATATAACCTGGTAAATTCAAAGCACTTCTTCATCAAACTAAATCACTTTGACTCTGACTGAAGGTGTTTGCAACATTCACATGATCAGTTTCAACTCTTATCAGAATTTATATATTTCCTTGTACTTCCACAACCTAATTACAAATACTACATCCTCTCTTTCCAATTCACAGATAGTAGAAGGCTATGGACAGACAGAATGTGGTGCCCCATCAACGCTTACTATCCAAGGAGACTACCGACCCGACCACGTAGGCCCACCAATCGCCTGTAACGCCATTAAACTGGTTGATGTACCCGACATGGATTACTACGCTGCTCAAGGTGTGGAAGGTTTTGGTGGCAGCGGTGGGATACGATGTTGGATGGATATTGTGGATATGCATATTTTTTAATGTTCAAGAATGGATATTTTTATGAATTATCTCCTTACCTATTTGTAGATTTAAAAAGACACATATACAAACAAGTACAAGCAACAACACAAAAGCGAAATACACATACAAATATAACTACACAATCGCCCACTTCTCCAGATAGCACACGCACCATCCAACTATCTATCACCTTTGCCAATATCCTTATTCTTCTTCCTTTATTACAGGACAAGGTGAAGTGTGCATCAAAGGCTCCAACGTATTCAAAGGATACTTCAAGGATCCCGAGAAGACCAAGGAGGCGGTGGATGCTGGAGGATGGCTTCACACAGGAGACATTGGCCAGTGGCTGCCGGTTAGTAGGACTTTTTTGAGAGAGAGGGAGACAGAGAGGGAGAGGGGAGGGAGGAAAAAAGAGACAGATGGAGAGGGGGAAAGAGAAAGAGGGAGGAAAGAGAGGGGAGAGAAAGAGAGTGGGAGAGAAAGAGAGAGGGGGGAGGGAGGAGAGAGAGAGGGAGGGATAGACACGGATATAGATATTAGTAGAGATAGACAGAGAAAGAACGAGAACTCATAATCTGTATATGCTTTTATAATCCTTTACCATCAGTCCATCAGTTACAAATAATCTTATCAAATACCCACAGCATAAACAACAACAATATCCACAAACATCAAGAACCGTTAACCCCCACCCCTCCAATAAAAAGACAACAGTTTATATGCTTATATCTTTCTTTTCATTTTTTTACTTATTTATTTATTCATTTATTTATTTTTAGAGTGGGACGCTGAAGATCATCGACCGTAAGAAACACATCTTCAAGCTGTCCCAGGGTGAGTACATCGCCCCCGAGAAGATCGAAAATATATACGTGAGATCGCAGTATGTCGCGCAGGTGTTCGTCCATGGAGAGAGTTTGAAGGTAATTATTTTTTGAAAAATCTGGTTAATGTTTTTTTCCCACTTTTTCAGATTGATTTGTGTGGTTTCTAGATTAAGATGAACCTGTAGTATTGATGATTTTCATGTAGGTTTATATGTATGTATATATATATATATATATATATATATATATATATATATATATATATATTATATATAGCATATTATACATACATACTTCATCATCTCTTTACAAGTAGAAATCATAATAATGAATAATATAATAAAAACACACAAAAATAATAGATAAATAAAACACCTAATTCACATTCAAATCACACACACACACACACACACACACACACACACACACACACACACACACACACACACACACACACACACACACACACACACCACACACACAACACACACACACACACACACACACACACACACACACACACACACACACACACACACACACACACACACACACACACACACACACACACACACACACACACACACACACCGCACACACCAAAATCCCATATTCCTCACCACCACAATTACTCAACCTTTTCCTTCATTCCCCACAGTCTTGCGTCGTAGCCATCATCGTGCCGGAAGTGGAAGCCGTGAAGAACTGGGCGAGGGAGCAGGAGATCCCGGGCACGCTCTCGGTCCTGTGCGCCAACCCCCACGTGAAACAGCTGATCATGGATGATATCGTGAACCTCGGCAAACAGGCTGGGCTCAAGTCTTTCGAACAGGTGAGTGGTCTTGTTTTTTTTTATCGTCTTTTGGTGATGGATCATCTTTCATCTTTCATCATCTTTCATCTTTCATCTTCATCATCTTTCATCATCTTCCATCATCTCATCATCATCATCTTCATCTTTCATCTTTCATCTTTCATCTTCATCATCTTCATCTTTCATCTTTCATCTTTCATCATCTTTCATTATCTTCATCATCTTCATTTCATCTTTCATCCTTCATCTTCATCTTCATCTTCACATCATCATCTTCATCTTCATCTTCATCTTCGTAATCATCACCATCATCACCATTAATTTAACATTTCGTGCAAACTTCGATGGCGATATTCCTTGAAAAAAATGTTTAGGTGTGTGGAAAATAGGTATGTGGTATTTAAAGAATATTGATTTTGCATAATGTTTATGGAACATTTTGCTCTATTACTTAAAAAAACGTTTAGGTATGTGGAAAACATACTCATAAAATGCAAGACGAAAGAAACAGAAAAGAATTATGATTAATGCTAATGGGAAAATGAAAATAACGTATCAAAATCAAAACGATGTTAAAAGTTCACCAAAATAAGCATATTCACTTTTCATAATAATTAAACATTTATTTGTTTAGCCTACTTTATAGAAGCTCGGATACTCTCATTGAACATCATTACTGGCTATCATTTAAGAAGTAGTAGTAGTAGTAGTAGTAGTAGTAGTAGTAGTAGTAGTAGTAGTAGTAGTAGTAGTAGTAGTAGTAGTAGTAGTAGTAGTAGTAGTAGTAGTAGTAGTAGTAGTAGTAGTAGTCGTAGTAGTAGTAGAAAAACATTGAATTCACAACTGAAACCAAAAAAAAAAAATACTCATTGAACATAACAGTCATAATCATCAGCAGCATGTCATTATCTCCCTCTTTCCTTTTCAGGTGAAGGACATCTACCTCCACCCCGACCTCTTCAGCGTCCAGAACGGCCTCCTCACCCCAACCTTGAAATCGAAGCGACCTCAACTCAAAAAGTATTTCACACCCCAAATCGACGACATGTATGCTAAGCTCGCCTAAAATAAAATTCAAAGACTCAGTATGTGAAAGAGAGTTAGACATATGGTTAAGAGTGTGACTGGGAGGATGAATATATATACGAAAAAAAAGAAGATAAAAACAAGAACGGTGTCTCTTGTACTGGGTGTTCAGTGTGCGTGTATATATGAGTCTGGAACTATTTGACTTGTGCCTCAATATTGTTCTTTCTATCCAAGGGAACTATAGATGACTACTTAATTAGAAGTGAGTTTCGAATGATCCTCTAGATAATTTAGATAACTTGATTGCGTATGACGGCGGCCGACATTGATAAGGATAATATGAAAAAAAGGAATTTAATATCATCTTTATTGTGTCTACATAGACAGCATCACAGTGGTCGTGGTTATATAGCTTGTAATATATACTGTTTTTTGGCACCTTCTCTGTATAATTTGGCTAATGGAGATAGAAATCTTTGTTCCTCAAAAATGCATATGCAGTGAAAGTTTGTAATAAAAAAATATATTAATAGCCAGAAGTGATTCATCTTTTATCTATTAGAGACTGAGGAAAAAATGTTTGATAAAAGATAAAGAAACTTTATTGTGATTTTAAAAATATATCGGTGCATTGTCAGTGCAATTACAGAGGGATTGGATTCCCCTCAGTTTATACTATAGCAAGCATTATTTATAAAGTTGATTTTTGTTTAAGTTTATGATGCGAATGTGCTTATTGGACCTTCATTTCCGATGAATAGATTACTAGGTTTTAGATGTACAGTGCATCTAGTTTTGTATTCATATAACAGAGTTACAAAACAAAACTTGTATATCGTTCAATTTGATAGTTGTAAATTCATATCAATATATCACTCTTTTAATCCTCTCTGTAAAGCAAGCAACTGTCTCGTCAGATATCCAGTAATATTATAAATACTTATGTTATGGTAATGCAAAGTAATGTCTGTTATATATATAAAAAAACAGTATTTCTAGTCAAGTTTTGAACCAGCTGATGGGGCGCAAGGCCTCCGGTGCTCAACTTATGTGGTTGTAATGAAAACGTTTTACTCAAAACGTTCATGATTTTAGGTTTATAGAAGTCTTTGAAAAAAATGTAAGTCTACCATAACAACTCATTTTCTTTTTTATATATATGTGAAGACGTGAATATAACTTCTTTTTTTGTTTGTGTTTAATTTTGGGGGAAGAAATACTCATTGTTGATAATTTTAGTTTGTACTTCTGTATACAATAGTTGTTGCTGGGGTAACTGTGGGAGCAGTAGTGCATTAATATTATTAGGAAAAGGATGGAAAAAGTGCTTTTATTGCCATGCTTTCGTATATTTACAGAATAGAAGTTTACGATTATCACTCTCCTTACATTGCCATTTAGTGCTTAAATATTCACTCTTGCTGTTCATCAGTTGCAATTTTATAATAATTCAGATGTGATTATGTATGGTATATATATATATATATATATATATATATATATATATATATATATATATATATATATATATATATAGATTAAATTCAGTTTCAAGTTTTTTAAAGGGAATGATTATGTTTTGTAATTCTGAGCAATAACAGGGTGATTATTGAAACCTAGTTATTTTTCACCTACAATTAAGAATGTCCGTTTAGTTGTTTACAGCTCGAAGTGGTCATTAAGCCTTCATCATGTCTCAACGAAAGGCTGCATTAATTAATCACGGAAGCGGTTTTAATTCTGCTTTATTGTGAGGAAATCGAGAGACCAAGACTTAGTATTAAAAATGGAGAAAAAAAAATTGTAGAAAGTTATCATTATTTATATTTTTTCGAAAGAGAAAAAAATCCATCCTGTGTGAATACATTCTTCATTATCAGAAGAATGATTCATACATTTAGATATATTATTTGAAAGAAACTGTCATATATGCAATCTTACGTATAAATCCAAAAATTCTCTCTGTCAAACCGTACTTGTTACTGGCCATATCTAACAAAATGAGTACATATTACAAAAAGAAAAAAGAATGTATTAAATATTACCACGCCTGAAGCAGAGCAAATACACTGCATGAAATTAATCTTGTATTTCTTATCCCACTCATACGATTTTGACCAAACATCACGTGATCCTCCAAGAGAAAAATGCATAAATAAATAAACAAATAAGAGAAAAAAGGAGAACAAAACAAAACCAAAAATAGCTCACGTGTTGGTACAAAATTCAGAATCAAAATTACTCACAATTTTGATAACTTTCTCGACCATCAGGCGTGTCTTAACTGTTATCACTGGGTAGCTGCAGGTCCTCAGTCTTCTAAATCATATATTGTGATTTCGCGTGTGACTCCTCACTGGAATTAACTGTGTATCGTAGGTTTCTATGTATACTATGAAATGTTATGGATGTAAATAAAGCACAAAACACTTGATGTTTGTAATTCCCTTGAGAGTATTGTGCACGAAGAGGAGGGAAATAAAGGGAGAGATTTTAGAGTGAAGTTGATAGCGAAAAGGAGGGACTGATTTTGATAAAAATGGGTAAGGAAGTAAATGAAAAAGAGAAAAGACAGACGAGTCCAGAAGTGAAGAATGATAAATAAGGAAGATTTGTTATGGTGATCGTTTAAAAGACTAAGTATCAAAAGGGGTGATGATGAGGAGAAAGAATGGGAGGTTTTCATAATGATTATATTGTAACTGAAAGGGAAAATGACGGAATGTTTTATGATAGAATTTTATAAAGATAGTGGAAATGGGAATAAGAAAGAGAAGTGAGTATACATAGATGATAACGGTATGAAACAAAGACGAGGAAAAAGAGCCTCCTGATAAGATAAAACAAAATCCCGATTAAATGTAGTCTTTAATAACTAATGATGATTGTGACGAGGAAGTCACATACTAGAAAGATGGTGATGAGGAAAAAGGGCTTTATAATAGTGATGATGAAAATTATATGCAAAGGCAGTTTTTTTTACGGTGAAGACGGTAATGAATATAAGTAAGCGGGGAGGGGGAGGGTAAGAACATCTCATAAGTGAAAATGTTATGGAAAGATGTAGCCTTATATAGAATATCAATTCAATTCGACTGTTAGCATTGTGTTTTTTATACACGACAAAGGGTAAAGTAAAACAAACGATAATTTGATAATGTTCTTTATAGGGATAAAAGCTGACATGCTGTTCTCTCACACAAGCCTTTCTCATCCACAAGTTGTCAGTCATTGAAGGTAATAATTATAACACATGCAGACACCTAAGAGTATTGTCTCAATAATTCGGAAAATCTCCGTTTCATGAAATATAAAACACGTAAATTCAGATTTTTTATTAATATTATTATTATTTTTTATTTGTCTTTAACTTAAATTGTTAGCAGTCTGATTGCATAATGTTATAATGAGAAACCTAAATAAAGACAATATTTTTTTTTGCTAAGGCTTTGTCTAACAAAATCTTTTCGTTCACAAACCAAACAGGATAAATCAGAAAGTGATAATCATTAATATTAAGCGCTCTTTCAATTGAGAGCAAAATGACTAGCATGAAAACCACCTACATAAATCTCTCTTTTTCACAACTATAAACATAATAAATAAGACCTCTACATGGACCTATTTTATTTTTCAAAGTCTCAGTACGTAAATCCCTCCTTTTTCTGCTATGGAACATAAACCTATTTTCACAGCTACAGTACAATATATTTTTTTCCTTTTTCACAGCTAATTTTCATAATCTTTCCCTTTTCACATAAACCTTTCCTTCTTCACAGTTACATTATATAAACCCTTGTTTTTCACTGCATAACCCTCCCATTTTTTCTACAGTATACAAATCTCTTTTTTCCCACTGCTACATAAATTTCATTCTTTCAAAGTTAGGCATTAATAACGAAAAAAATAACGACAGAATATGTATAACAGAACACATACTCATTCATTATTGGGGGAATAATCCTACATTGAGTACATTCTACAGCTCATTTAAATGGGTGATTATGAAACAAATCAAACTCTATTGATATAATTTTCTTTGCAGTGATGCTACGTTCATATCATATAATCTATTGACATAATTCTTAAGATAACTACTACCAATAGCATCAATCTAATTGGAAAAAGGATCTATATATGTCAAAAGTGTATATATAGATGGCTATGATTTTAATGGCTTGGAGGTTGAGGATATAGGGAAAAGAGGGGAGGTGTTAAGACTGAGAAACAACAACAATAACAACAACAGCAACAATAACAGATTTCTGCAAATATCTGCCTTTAACCCAGTGTCAGAGTTAAAAACAAATATCTTGAGAGGATGTTGTATCTTGGGTTGGGCGTACTGCTTGCTTACTCTCTGTGGTGAGAAAAGAGATGAGGATTCTATATCAAGAAATAGGTGCTACTGTAGGTGGACTTTTTCTTCCTAGTTTATAAAGGAGGGTTTTTTTTTATTACGGGGGTTATTGGCTTTGTTCCTTGGAGGGTGACACGCTATATACTACAAGGGCATTACAAGGGAATGAGAGGGTTGGGTGGGTTATTTATTTCATCAGGCGAAGGGCATTTAGAATATATGGTTTATATTTCTCTCTCTTATATTCCACTTAAATTCAAATATTGTCTCAAATATCTATATTTCATCCTCCTTCATTACAGTTAAGTGGGAGGGGCAAACGAACAGAAAAAATACGAGAATAAGATCATTAGAACAAATAGATAAATACACTCTCATTAACACATTTTACATTAATATAATTCATGATTTACATCTGGTACTCTGATCCATACCCATTGACTCCGTCCCTCTTTAGCTGCCTCTTCCTAATAGTGTCTGTAGGAGCGTAGTTGGTCTTCCTCAGTAACTGTCTGAAGTTATAAGGACCCACATCTTCCTCCGTTGAAACCTTGCCGGGTCCTACGGGAGCTGGCGGGGGCGGTGCCTTCGCCTTGCCCGAAGCCCCGTTCGAACGAAGCATCTGGCGAAGCTCCGAAGCCGCTTTCATGTTGGTGGTTGGGGTCACGCGCCTGTTGGGGGCGGGGTGGAAGGAGGGAGGTGGGGTGGAAGGAGGTTTGGAAAGGAAGGAGGGAAGGAAAAATAGGAGGGAGGAAAGGAGAAAAGGTGGGAAGGGAGGGAGAGGTGGAAGGAAAGGAAGAGAAAGATGGAGAAATGAGGGAAGGAGGGAAGAAAAGGGGAAAGAGAGGGAGAGTTATTACATTTTAGATTAGAATAACCGAGGTGCCGATTTTGTTACGTACACGAGTATAATGAAGATACACAAAAACACATACTTGAAATCCATGCCTGGAGTATACGACTTCTTTTCCACGCCAGCTTTAGGTCAATGTGCAAATGTTTTATAATAACATGCAGTGCAAAGGACACACACACACACACACACACACACACACACACACACTCACCCCTTAGGCACCATCTCGGGCGGGGGAACGCCAGCGCCGAACGCCACAGCGCCTTTCCACTTGACTAAATGTTCTTCGGATTTCTCCTGGTTTTCCATGTTCTGAGTAACCAGGCCCTCCTTCACCGCCTTCATCTTCTCCTGTCGAAGGTCCACCTTGGCGTCGGTGCCCTCAGCAGCTCTGAGCCAAGAGAAAAAAAGGGCTTATTCGCACCACAAGGAGAGGGCTTATTCGTACAACAGGGAGGAGTTATTCGCACCATCAGAAGGATCATTCACACCATGGAGAGGGGTTATTTGTACTGCAGGGGAAGGAGTTATTCGCACCGTAGGGATGGTTATTCACACCACGGGGAAAGGGTTTATTCACACCACAGGTGGCAAAGGTGTTAATAGCTTATTTACATCTCGGTTAAAGGCGTCATTCACACAAGAAAGGTTATCACCATGGAAACAGGGGCCACGGAGAAAGGGTTATTTGAACCACAGGCAAAGGGATTACTTGCACCACCGGGAAAGGGTTATTCACACTACAGTTGCTCGAATTATAAAAGATAAAACCTTACATGCACCACGGAGAAATAAATTCACACCACGGGGAAGAATATATTCGCGCCACGGAGAAATGGATTATTCGGACCAAAGGAAAAAGGGCTATTCGCACAACGGAGAAAGGGATTATCCGCACAAAGGAGATAAGGGTCATGAACACCACTGCTCTCAATTATCAGGTCGGTAATCAACACAAAGGAAAAGAGCAGTAGGGTTAGGTATGATTTGTTTTATATTGAGGCCGAGTATGCGTTGCTAGTGAGTGAGACTGCGCTATTAGTTTTTTATTGTACTGTAATGTATGTACAGCCACGGTCAAAATTCTTGTCGAACATGTTTCGAATTCCGCTTCGAACATCCGCTGAATACCACACTTTGTGTATAGGGGAAGACATATTCGAAGCTTCAATTCATTAAAAGACTTTTGCCCGTCACTATACAGATTTATGTATTTGTATACTTATCCTCAGTCAGTGTGGATTTTGTCTTTAG
Organism: Penaeus vannamei; assembly: GCF_003789085.1. Taxonomy (NCBI): domain Eukaryota; kingdom Metazoa; phylum Arthropoda; class Malacostraca; order Decapoda; family Penaeidae; genus Penaeus; species Penaeus vannamei. The sequence continues at coordinate 498,686 of NW_020869420.1, read as the reverse complement.
CAGCATATGTATAATAACATTTAGGGATCCATAAATTACCTTTTTTAAGGATCCATATACCTTTTTGTGGCGGTAATTCTTTTCCTTAGCGTGTAAGTCAATAGTTCATATATATATATATATATATAATTATATATTATATATATATATATATATATATATATATATATATATATATATTCGTGAGAACACCAGAAGGATCCTCCTATGATAGTCCCATCCGAAGAGGAGTCTCTTTTCATCCGACACAGCAGAGATTTTGATTGCCTTTCCCAGTGTGACTTTTTCATTCGTTTTATTTGCACATGTCTGTCTAATTTTTCACGTTGTACCAATCTATGAAGATATAAATGAACTACGCACTGGTATAGCTAGCTGGAGTATGTATGAAATACATGCATATATGCACACATACATACACACATTCATACATGCACAAACGCACACACACATACACACATATATTTATGTATGTAAGCATGTATGTATGCGTGTGGCTATGTAAGTATAAATATATATAAGTATATCTATATATAAATGATCATAATGCTTGAAAGTAATAATACTGTTTACCGCAATGATACCAATAAAAAAAATCAACCAATAATCCACGAAAAAATAAAACAACAGAACATCGCTAAGCATAAAACCTGAAAAAAACGAAAAAAACAAAAAATAAATAAAAGTAGTGTTTAGCAAGCTAGCCTAAATCAGCTCTAGCCCAGCAACACTGAGTCTAAACATCTGTGCTACTGCGCCAACAACAGCAGACTGACCTCGGCCGGCTTGGTCGTTGGATTTTCGAAGCCAAGGGCGCGTCCCAGGGTGTATCGGGGTTAAAGTCCGGTGTGGGACTACGTGAGAGGAAATCAGGTTAGTTGCGAGGACCTTGCTTTGAGTGTTTCATTTTGTTTTTAGGTTATTGTTAGTAGGGTGTTTGAGAGGTACGATTTTTTTTTGTGTTTTATAATTGTTTGTGGTATGTTGAGAGATAGTGGAGGAACTTTGTTTAAATATTTTTTTCTTTGTATTTTTGTTTTCGTTTGTAGGATGTTAAGAGATAGTGGGAGGAACTTTGTTTAAATATTTTTTTCTTTGTATTTTTGTTTTGTAGGGTGTTGTAATTGTTATAACTGAGTTTATTTTATTCTTAGAATGTTAGTGAGGGGAACTTGGTTTCGATTTTTTAGTTGTAATAGTGTTCATTTGTTTAGTTATGTTGGAATCGTTTGTGTACATTTTTTCTTTGATTTTTTAGGGTGTGGAAGGAATATGCTTTAGATATATTTTTGTCTTTAAGTTGTGCTTGTGTTCTTATTTTTTGAGGATGTTAAGAGATAGTGAGTGGGAAGATAATCTATTTTTAATGTTATTTATTCATAATTATTTTTAAACAGTCAGTGTTAGTATGTATTTGGTATTACAGAAGATAATAGTACGAAGAACTTGATTTAATTCTCTAAATATTATTGCTAACGTTAGTTTAATCTCTAAGAAGGTAAAAGTCAGTGGAAGAAAGTTTACTTACTTTTCAAATGTTTTAGCAATTATTTTTATCATTCGCAAGTTTGATTAATTAGATTAATAAGTATTGGGAGGAATTTGACTGATTTTAAAACTGTCTTTGGCATAAATTTGGTGTCGTTTTCATAGATGATTTTTTAAAAATATATTTCCTATCTTTTATAATCTGAAAGAACTGACCTTATCATTTTCTTTTGCCTATTATCAATCTCATCTTTAATTTCTGAAGATAGTAACGGATATTACTTGGAGGAAATTAATTCTTTCATATGAGATTTATCCATTTATTTGTATATACTGTTATCCTTAAAGAATAGAATATAGGATTACAGAGTAAATAGGGAGAGGGTACCGTTACCAAATCTGAATATTTTTTCCCGTTTTCTCAAAAAAAAAAAAAAAAAAAAAAAAAAAATCTCGGAAACAGATTTTTTTTCTCTTTGTATTTCTATTGTTACATTTTAAAAATTTATTGATAGAGTAATTCCTTATTGTAGAAGTCGTGTAAATACATGGAATATAAGAGCAGCACCTAATTTGTGATTTATAGATGTGTGCCATTTCTTTTCTCTATACCATATTCTTTACTTGTGAATATAATTAATACATCCCTACAATTATTAATTTGTGTTTTTCTTTTATTTCACCATTTCCCATCTTAACTCTTTGAGGAACAGGATTTTTAGAGGGAAAATACACCTCAAGTTACAAAAAGAAATTGATGTTTTTACTGTGAGTAGCCAGGTTCCCCACTCCATAATTATTTTTGCTTAAATGGCCATGAAAGGCTAATTAGGAAATAAACGTGTGCCTTTAAACTTGAAAGAGAGATAAATTAATGTATAAATGAATCAAAAGTGGGGTATGATTTACCCACAGTGCAAGGAGTCACGTTTAAAATATGAGACAAATTAGGGACATCATTACCTCAAAGAGTTAAACCACTTGACATACTCTACTACATTATACTATTTCATGCACGTATGGAATGTCAAATGAAGCAATGTCATTTGAATTCGCTGACACATCTTATTATATAGACTAACTAGAAATTACAGCATGCAAGGCAAGCAATGAAAAAAATAATTGTGACAATGCTGAAACAAGATATGAATGAGAATAACCTCACAACAGACGTACTTTTGTATTGCGAAACTATTCACTTTCATTCATACCCTTTTCAACATCGCAGAATAAATGAAAAGCCATAAAAGTGGCACTGAAAAGTATAAAACAAGAAAACCGATAAAACAATCATTGAATGAAATGCCATTAATTAGAAAAGTAATGAAGACTATATAAAAAAAGAGAAAACAGATAAATCATAAGAGTAAACGCCATTAAAAAGAGGTATTGAAGTTTATAAAAACAAGAGAAGACAGAAAAAAAGATCGCTCGCGCACTACTTTCCTTTGCGGAGGTTGAGGAGCTGAACGTACCTTCTCATTTCCTCTTGCAAGAAATCGTAATATTCGGAGATCTTTTCGTCCGTTGAAGTGATCTTGATGACTGGTCGGTTGGCGGAAATCGGCTGTGCAAGAAAAAAAGGAAAGTAAGAGTATATAGAGTCGATGTTTATGATTAGAAATTTAAGCCACACATACACTCATGCATATCAAGCGGGCGGAGGAATACAGACCACTGTTTAACCTTGGGGAAGGCAAGATCAGTAGCAACTCGAGGTGCCATGGCGTCCCACAGGGTTATTTTAATAATTGTTCAATGGGAATATAACCATGAAAATCATTATTTTTCATCCTTTTTTAAAATTGAAAGACAAAAATGATCGACCATATTCACAAAGCATTCACAACTTTTGTGACGTGATCAAAATAAACCCCATGTGCTTTTTCAAAAAATAGAATCAGACGCCATGACACCTCGAATCGCTACTGATCTAGCCCTATAACTTTATACGGACATACACATAAGTAATCAGATATCTATAAGCCTAGACATGTATAATAACCGATTATACAGACAAATGTATACCTACCATATAGACAAATATGCATTTATATCAGAGTATCTACATGTCCGTATCTATAAATATTCATTTATACCAATCCCTCCTTACCCATCCTCCCCCCTCCCTCCCAATCCATCCTCATCTCCCCCCACCCCTCCCCCCACCCTACCTACCCACACCCACCCCCTACTCACGGGCTGCGGTGCTCCTCTCTTCCTCTGCTCGTGGATCACCTGCGGGATGTGGTCGAATCCCTTAGGCCTCTTGTAGTCCTTGGGCGGCGCTTTGACCTCCTCCAGGCGGATCCCGGCTTTGTGGCGCCTGAGGTACTTGTGGGTTTCCTGGTTGGACATGTGTACCTGGGGAGGGAGAGAGGGTGAGAGGGGAAAGAGAGTGAGAGGGGAAAGAGGATTAGGGGGAAAAAGGGTGAGAGGGTGAGGGGGGAAAAGGATGAGAGGGGAAATAGGGTGTGAGAGGGTGAGGGGGGAAAAGGATGAGAGGGGGAAATACCATTTTTTATTTTGGGGTTTTTAATATTTTCAGGGAGGGAAGGGGAAGTTAAGTTTGTTGGGTTGAGATTTTGGTTAAATGGGGAAGAGGGGGGGGGGAGTTTAGGAGAATTTTTTAAGGGCGCATTTAATTATTTATTTGGGGGGCAATTTTTTGTTTCGTGGGGGTGGGGTGAGAGGGGAGGGCCAGTTTTTTTTTTTGAGGGGGGGAGGTTTTTGAAGGGAGAAAAGTTTTTTGGTTTGGATTTTCCTTTTGGGTATGTAGAGATATTTGCTTATACTTATTTAGACGTGCATTGAAAAAAGATGTTACGCAGATTTGATCAATAGACACCTCTTTATGCCTGGTTTCAATATATCGTTTTGTTTAAGTAAATTGTTTAAATATATCGGGTAAGAACGGGCTAAGTACATTCTGATATGTGCAGATTTGCTTAAGTATGCTTTATTAATGTTAGTCTGGTTGATATACTATAAACATCGAAATATAGGGTAAAATACGTCCAATATGCACAGACAGAGAACGTGTAATCTATCCTAATATATAACAATAATGGGCGTTTTTGTCAGTACAGCAGCAGTACGTGTACATGCAACTATGGGGAAAAAAAGGAAAAAAACTACGTCAGATGACAAACCGCAAAAATAAATTGATAAATAAATAAATAAAATAGAAAAGCCAAAAGAAAAAAAAAATGGGACTAAAATGATCATGGCAAGAAATAATATTCTAGAATCCCATAGATCCAATACAACATCATGTGAATGAAACAAAACTAAAGAATACAACAGAAATATATCCGAATACAACGACTACTTATGTAACAAAATGAGACACATAGTAACACTTGTAAAATGATAAAATGAACACAAACACAGCAAAAAGAAAATCCTAATAAAATAATAAGAATATACGAACAAAACAAGAAAATATTGATAATAAAATGAGAAATACGAATAATTTAAAAAATACGGATAACAATATATATATATATATATATATATATTATATATATATATATATATACGGATAACAAAAAAAATCGGATAACAAAAAAGAAAATGCAAACAAAACAAAACAAATAACAAAACAACAAGACACAAACAACAACAACAGCACGCAGAACCACCTACCTTCTCCGAGAACATAATGAGACTCGTCATCTTCTTGCTGTTGGTGTAGCGTCCGAGGTCCTTCTTGGGTTCGAGTGTCTCCTTCTCCTTCTCCTCCTTCTTCTTCTTCTCCTTCTCCTTCTTGTGTCTTCCCCAGAACTTCTGGATGATCATAGCCGCCTCCTCTGCTGACAGGCCCTCCGCCTAGGCAAAGGGAAGGGAAGGGAAGTGTTAGAAAGGAAAATGAGAATAGGGGAAAGGGAGGGAAGGGAAGTGTTAGAAAAGAAGTGAGAAAAGAAAAAAAGGAGGGATGGAAGGAAAAGGGAAGATGGGAGGTCGTGTTAGAAAGGAAAATGAGAAAAGAAAAAAAGGAGGGATGGAAGGAAAAGGGAAGATGGGAGGTCGTGTTAGAAAGGAAAAGGAGAGAGGGGAAAGGGAGGGATGGAAGGAAAAGGGAAGAAGGGAGGTCGTGTTAGAAAGGAAAGTGAGAAAAGGGGAAAGGGAGGGATGGAAGACCGCATCAGAAAGTAAAAAAGAGAAAACGAGAAGAGGGGAAAGGGAGAGATGGGAGGTCGTGTTAGAAAGGAAAAAAAAAAGAAAAGGAAGAATGGGAGGAGAAGGGAAGATAGGAGGTCGTGTTAGAAAGGAAAAGAGAGGAAAGAAGAAAGGAGGGATGGAAGGTCGTGTTAGAAAGGATAAACAATAATAAAAAATAATAAAAAAATAATGGAAGGTTGTTATAAAAAGAAAAGAGAAAGTTAAAAGTTAAAAGGAGGAATTGTTGAAAAAAAAAAAAAAAGAAAAAAAGAAAAAAAAGAAGAAGAAAAAAATAGAAGGTTTGGGGAGGAGGGATTACCAGGAAAAAAAGAAAAAGAACAAAAAAACGGAAGACTATATAGAAAGAGAAGGGGAAGGTTGTGTTGACAAAGGGATAGGCAATTTGTGCAAATGTTGTGGCGCTGGGTTATAAGCGATGGTGATGATTATGATGATAATAGTGATATTGTTACTGATGATGATGATGATGGATGTGATGGTGGTGGTGGTGGTGATGATGATGGTGATGATAGTGATGATGATGATGAGGAAGAAGGATGATTATCCTGATCGTATTCATAGTGACACCAAATGAAAAAAAAAAAATAAAAATAACACCAAAAATCAATAAAAACAATCATACCAATAGTAAAATAGATAAATAGATAAATCTCAACACCACATACAGCCATTAAATCTCCTTAAATGCCTTCATACACACACACACACACACACACACACACACACACACACACACACACACACACCACACACACACACACACACGCACACGCACACACACACACACACACCCTTGGCCCCACTTACCTCCAAAGCCTTTGACGCCTCCTCCGCGTTATCAATATGTTTCTCAACCAATTTCTTTAGTCTCTCCTCAAGGGCGGGTCCCCACTCCAGCCGCGTCAGGTGACCTCGGAAACCTTGCGGGGAAATGGGAAGGGAAATTATGGGGGAAAATGGGGTGTTTTGTTGTGTGTATTGGACGTGTGGTGGGTGGAAATAGGGGTGTTTCTTGGTGTTGAATGCGTGGTGGGATAGCCCTTATGGCGGTGTTTGATAAAAAGGATGTTTTGTTGAGAATATGTTGTAGTGTGTATTGGACGTGTGGTGGGTGGAAATAGGGGTGTTTCTTGGTGTTGAATGCGTGGTGGGATAGCCTTAATGGTGTTTGATAAAAAAAAAGTTTTTTTTTTTGTTGAGGATATATGGATGTGATGTATTGTGGTTATACTTGTTTTGTGTGTTGAGGAAATGTTTAATATTTTTTTATATATATCCATGGTGCCTTTTTGTGTTGAATGTGCGTTGGGATATCCCTTGAGGAAATTTTTGATAAAGAGTTTTTTGTTGCGAATATTTAGAGTGGATATGATGCACTGTGGTTATACTTATATTTGTGGTGTTTTTGATATTGAATGTGTGTTTGGATATTCTTTGAGGCATTGTTTAATAAGTTTTTTTTTTTTGTTGCGATATGATACTTGGTAGATATACTTTAAGTTTAGTCTTTCTTGATGTTGACTGTGTGTTGGGATATCCCTTAAGGATTTTTTTTTGATAAAAGAGTATTTTGTTGCGAATATTTAGAGTGGTTACGATGCACTGTCGTTATGCTTTTATTTGTGGTGTTTCTTTATGTTGAATGTGTGTTGGAAATATCCCCTAAGAAAATATAATTTAATATTTTTAAAGAATATTTAGAGTGGATATGATACCTGATGGATATACTTGATGTTATATTTATGGTGTTTCTTGATGTTGAATGTGTGTTGGAAATATCCCCTAAGGAAATATCATTTAATAGATTAAAAAAATATATATTTAGATACATGGTGTTTCTTGATGTTGAATATGTGTGGTAACATTCTTTAGGGAAATAAAAAGGGTTTTGTGGTGAAAAGATATGATGAATATATCATGCTTGGTGTTATATTCACAGCATAACATAGAGGGATGCAGTGTGGTGTTTCTATATGTTGAATATATGTTGTGATATTTTATATACTTTTAAGGGTTTTATTGCGGATATAATGTTAGATGTATTATGATACTTGGTGTTACATATCTGTTATATTCCTGTTACGTATTAATTCAAGACAAGCTACGGTTAAAAAGTCCATACTATGATTATAAAAACGAGGATATATCGTGATGTTACAAGGTGTTAAATATGTGTATTACATGTACTTACAAGGAGTCCCGGTAGACTGTCACTTGTTGATAACTAATTAACCAAAGACTCTCATGAAGTACATATGTATATTATCTAAATAACTAGTTTAATTTGGTTTACATGACACAGACAGGAGATAGAAATGTACTGTGGGGATGTTAATACTTTGTGATGATGTACGCATAATGTATTCCGTATGAAATTCTGAACAGCTGTTTAGTTGTACATGTAGTTCGAATTGTATTATCCTTATGTATCTTTATTAAAGGTATATTTAGTATATGCAGTTTATTCAGAGTGAATTACATTACTGCATGTATATCATACATGGATTTTTAAGTGTATGTGTGTGTGTGTGAATGTTAGTGTGTGTGAATGTTGTGTGTGTGTGTGTGTGTGTGTGTGTGTGTGTGTGTGTGTGTGTGTGTGTGTGTGTGTGTGTGTGTGTGTGTGTGTGTGTGTGTGTGTGACTGTATGTATGTATGTTTAAGCGTCTCCATGCCAGCATACTACGAGCGTACACATGCTTACGTCAATGGCTAAGTTGCAAGGAGCGAACATTGGATTTGCCGCAAAACAGATGATTATACTCACACATCCTAGGATATTAATCTCGGGACCAAACTACGTCACACACCGTACACGTAAAAAAAAAAAAAAAAAAAAAAAAAAAAAATAATAATATAAATATATTCCGACGCGCGCAAACAGTGCATGGCGATCATAAATAGCAAGTCATGCATACGTGCTTTCTGTTAGTTAAAAAAAAGTAATAATGGTAGTAAAAAAAAAATAGGATTGGTTATCTTTCCTTTACTACATTTTATAAGTAGAGTATCTGAATCCTGTTCTGTGGGATCAGATCTTATCTAAAGGGATCAAATCTAATTCGAAATGTTACTTCGAGGGAACAAATCCTACTATAAGGAATCGAATCCTACTTCAAGAGATCAAATCCTCTTTCAAGGAATCGAATCCTACTTCAAGAGATCAAATCCTCTTTCCAGGAATCGAATCCTACTTCAAGAGCATCAAATCCTCTTCCCAGGAATCGAATCCCAAATCAAAGCATCATCTCTTTCCAGGAACCGAATCTACCATCTCGGAATCCACATCCTACAGAGCATCCTACAGACTACCGCCTCAAGGACATGCATCGAGCGCGCCTTACGAGACTGGATGAGGGTGGCGGCTTCATCCTCCGTCATTGTCTCCTTCGTCTTCGGTGGCTTCGGGGCCTCCCTCTTCGCCTCCTTCGCCTCCTTCTTGGGCTCACTGTCGAGCGAGGACTGAGCTCCAAGGGCGCCCATCATCTTCGCCTTCATCCATTGCGCTACAGGGAAGGGGCGCCGTCGGTTATGGGGGCTGGGGCACTCGTGGGCGTGGGGGTTTTTTTTTTTTTTTTTTTTTCGTTGAGGGGGGTCTTGTGATTTTTTTCTCTCTCTCTTTTTTATTTATCTTCTTTCGTCTAGTTATTTATTTTTTCCTTCTCGGTCTCTGTCTCTGTCTCCGTCTCTGTCTGTCTCTGTCTCTCTCTCTCTCTCTCTTACTCTCACTTTCTATTTCCCTCTCTTTCTCTCTGTTTCTCACTCTCTCTCTCTCTCTCTCTTCCCCCCCTCCTCTCTCTCTCTCTCCTTCTCCGCACCTCCCTCTCTCTTCTCTCTCTCCTCTCCCTCTCTCCTCTTCTCTCTCTCTTCTCTCTCTTCCTCTTCCTCTTCTCTCTCTCTCTCTCTCTCTCTCTCTCTCTCTCTCTCTCTCTCTCTCTCTCTCTCTCTCTCTCTCTCTCTCTCTCTCTCTCTCTCTCTCTCTCTCTCTCTCTCTCTCTCTCTCTCTCTCTCTCTCTCTCTCTCTCTCTCTCCTCCATCTCTCTCTCCTCTCATCTCTCTCTCTCTTCTCTCTCTCTCTCCTCTCTCTCTCTCTCTCTCTCTCTCTCTCTCTCTCTTTCTCTCTCTCTCTCTGCCTCCATCTCTCTCTCTCTCTCTCCATCTCTCTCCCTCTCTCTCTCTCTCCATCTCTCTCTCTCTGCCTCCATCTCTCTCTCTGCTCCCTCTCTCTCTCTCTGCCTCCCTCTCTCTCTCTCCTCTCTCCTCTCTCTCTCTCTCTCTCTGTCTCTCTGCTCTCTCTCTCTCTCTCTGCTCTCTATCTCTCTCTCTCTCCCTTCTCTTCTCTCTCTCTCTCTCTCTCCTCCCTCTTTCTCTCCTCTTCTCTCTCTCTTGCCTCTCTCTCTCTCTCTCTCTCTGCCTCCCTCTCTTCTCTCTCTCTGCTCCCTATCCTCCCTCTCCTCTCTCCTCTCTCTCTCTGCCTCCTCCTCCTCCTCTCTCTGCTCCCTCTCTCTCTTCTCTCTGCCTCTCTCTCTCTCTCTGCTCCCTCTCTCTCTCTCTGCCTCCTCTTTCTCTGCTCTGCCTCTCCTCTCTCTCTCTCTCTGCCTCCTCTCCTCTCTCTCTGCCTCTCTCTCTTCTCTCTCTCTCTCTGTCTCCCCCCTCTTCTCTCCGTCTGCCTCCTTTCTCTCTCTCCCTCTGTCTCTGGTCTCTGTCTCTCTCTCTCTCTCTGTATATATATTTATGCATCGTCACTGTATTTAGTATTTATATCTTTTTTTTCGCCGAGACTAAAAAGAAATCAACAAATAAGCAGACCAAACAATTCTTAATAAAAAAATCACTCCCAACCGTCTACTCATACCCCTTTACCGCCTCTTAATCTACTTATAACACTCCCTCACACTACCTTACCACCTCCTCATACTCCCTCACACTACCTTACCCCCCTCACAACCCCTTACCTTCTCATAGTCCTCGCACCCTTATCCCCCTTTAGTCCCTCACACCCCTTACCCCCCTAATAGTTCCTCGCACCCTTACCCCCCTCATAGTCCCTGCACCCCTTACCCCCTCATACCCTCGCCCACCCTTACCCCTCATAGTCCCCTCGCACCCCCTTACCCCCTTATAGTCCTCCACACCCTTAACCCCCTCATAGTCCCTCACACGCCCCTTATCCTCTCCTCATACACCTCACACCCTTATCCCTCCTCTCATAATCTCACACCTCCTTACCCCTACCTCATTCTCCCACACAATCCCTTATCCCCCTCACACTCCCCTCATACTCCTTACCCTCCCCCCTCATACCCCTTACCCCTAGCCTCCTCATACTCCCTTATACCCTTCCCCTCGCTCTCATACTCTATACCCCCCCTCCCCCTCCTCCTCATACTCCTTATCCTTCGCCTTCTCATTAACCGCTTATATCCCTTACCTTCCCTCATACTCCTTACCCCTCGCTTCTCATTACTCCCTTATAGCCCCTTACCCTTCCCCTCGCCTCCTCATACTCCCTTATACCCTTATCCTTCCCCCTTATACTCCTTACCTCTCGCCTCCCTCATCCCCTTATACCCTTACCCGTCGCCTTCTCATACTTCCCTTATACCCCTTACCCTTCCCCCTATACGCCCCTCGCCTCCTCATACTCCCTTATACCTTATCCTCATACTCCTTTATACCCCTTACCCTTCCCCTCATACTCCTTACCCTCGCCTCCTCATACTCTCCCCCCCCTCATACCCCCTCACCCTTCCCCTCTTACCTGCGTCCTTCTGCTGCGACTTCTCCGCGGCGGCGGGGGCGCGGGGGCCTTCTGGGTGGGCGGGGGTGGGATGGCTGCCGGTTTGTGAATTTCGTCCTGGTATTTCTTGCGAATGATCCAGCCTCGGTGGGGGGGGGGGGAGAGGAAGGGTGGGGGGGAGGGAGGGAGTGGGTTGATTAGTAGGCCTATGTGATTTTTTTTTTGTATGGGTGGGTCTGGTTGTTTGGTTTTATGTGTGTGTGTGTGTTTGGATTTTTTGTGTGTGTGTGTGTGTGTGCACGCGCACTTGTGTATGTATGTGTGCATCTATGTATCAAACTTTGAACACACGTCAAAAAACAAGAACACCAATATAAGACACAAAAAACAAGTTTCACTCGTATTAAAAACCAAACACATAAAAAAGAAAAAAAGAGGGAAAGAGAAAACCCAAAAAATAAAGAAAAAGAAAAAAAAGAGTATGAAAAGAACATATAAACAAGGAGTAAAAAACAAACAAAAAAGGAAGAAGAAAGAAGAAAGAAAAAAAAACGAGTAAAAAAAAATCAAAATCAAAAGATAAAAATAAATAAACAAAAAATAAAAATAAATAAATAAATATAAAAAAAAAAGATTAAAAAGATCGAACGCCCACGCCCCTCACCTCTGCAGCGTGATGACGGAGCGCGCGAGGGCCCACTTCTGCTTCTGGTACCGCACGCGCGCCAGCCACCGCCGCACGCACGCCTGCACCTGGATCACGCGGCGGATCTGTCACGTGGGGGGAAAAGAAGAGTTTATTTCGTATCTATTTTTTGTTTGTTGTTTTTGTTTTTTTGTTCTTGATTATTTTTAATTTCGTGTTTTTTTATGGGGATTTTTTTTTTTTTTTTGTTGATTATTTTGGTTTATCTTTTTAATTGTTGATGTTATGGATTGTCTTTTTTTTTCTCTCTTTTTTAAGTTTGATTCTGTTTTTTGTTTGTTTGTTTATTATCCCCGTGTTTTCTTTCTTTTTGTTTCATGGATTATGTAGGTAATTATACTGATCTCGTGTCTTATCTTACACGTCTATTTCCCTCTTTCTTTCCCTTTTCCCCTTCTTTCTTACCTTCTCTCTATCCCTTACTTCCTTCCCTCCCCTCTCCCCTACCCTCACCCTCTCACCCCCTCAACTACATCCTCTCCCACCCATCCCTCCTCCCTACCTCCTTCTCCCCTCACCCACCCATCCCATCTCCCCTACCTTCCCATCCCCCTCCCTCCTCCCCTTACCCTCTATCTCCCCTTACCCACCCGCCCCTACCCCATCCCTCCTTTCTCCCCTCACCCACCTCCTCTCCCACCCACCATCCTCCCTACCTCCCATACCCCACCCACCCACCCCACCCTCCCCTACCTCCCACCTCCCTTTCCCCTCACCCACCCACCCCCCTCCCATACTCCCCACCCCCTCCTCCCCTCACCCCCACACCCCAACCTCCCCACCCCACCCCAACCAACCCCACCCACCCCACCCCAACCCCCCCTCTCCCCTCACCCCCACACCCAACCTCCCCATCCCCCTCCTCCCCTCACCCCCACACCCAACCTCCCCATCCCCCCACCCACCCCAGCTCCTCACCTGCTTCTCATACATCTTGGCCAGATACTCCACATGGTAGTACTTGAGGAACACCTTCGTCTTGCCGATCGCCCAGCCGTCCATCTTGAGTCGGATGAGGAGGAGGCGGCAGTTGTCCTTCGAGGCGGTCACGCGCTCGTCGAAGTTGAAGGCCAAGAAGCAGTATCTGGTCGGGGGATTTTCGACTTTATTGGCGTTGGTGGGTCTTTTATTGGTGTTTTTTTATTGTTTTTTTTTTTTTTTGTACTGTTCTTGTTGTTATTGTTACTGTCATTATGGTTGTTCTGATCATCATCTTCGTTATCTTCATTGTTGTTATTACTACTATTGTTATCATTATCATCATTATCATCATTATTATCCTTATTATCATTATTATTATTATCATCATTATTATTATTTATTATCATTATTATTATCATTGTTATGAATGTTACCTTTCTCACTACTTGCCAATATCCTAAGTGTAACTATAACAACAAAACTCCATCAACAGCAGCCATAACAAAACCCTTAACTACAACTACAACAACAACAATCACAACACTACCCGTATGACATCTACAACCACACCAACGACTACAACAACAAAACCAACACCAACATCTCTTCTATAACAACTACAAAACCCTTAAATACAACAACACCAGCTACAACAACACCCACCTGCGTAGGAATTCAGCGAAGGGAATGCGATGTGAGTAGCCATGCTGACGGATCCTGACAGTTTCCATCACGCCCGCATAGCGCAGCTGACGTTGTACCTGGAGGAGGGGGTGAGGGGGAGGGGGTGTTAGAGCACGTGTTGGCGGTTCTCGGGGATGTTTTGGTCTGATTTAGCAGGTACATAAAGACACATACACACGTAAGCACACACACACACACACACATCATATCTATCCTCCATCATATCATATAAATACATATATTCATATATACATATATTCACATACACACACACACGCACACACAAATATACATACATATATATATTATATATCACATATATCTAAACACACACCATACAGTTCCTTCTTTCTTTCTCGCACTTTGATATTCCTTCTATCGTTCTTTCACCCCCCCCCCCCCATCGAACCTTACCTTCTTGGCATCGAACTTATCCGGGAGCTTCTCGTCATTGGGCTTGATGCACCTGACGAAGTGTGGCGTCCCGTTCACCATCTTCTGCAGGAGGTCCATGAGCGAGTACCTGAAGTAGGTGGCCACCGTCTGCTGCGCCTTCGTCTGCGAGGCGAGGCCGCGGCTGTCGTATTGTGTCTGAAGGAGTGTGAAGATTTTTTTTTATAGGTGAAAGGGTTGTGAAATTGGGAAATAAGATGAAAGAAGAGAGAAAAAGACTAAAATGCTGATCAACATACCATCATTTTTTATTATTGAACGTTTCCTTTTAATTAAATAGTAATGAACACCCTTTCAATGAACTTATACAAAATAGATAATAATTTTCATCATTAATCGAATCCTTACGATCAGCTGATAGAAAAATAAATATCATTAAACAAAGCCCTTTTAGTAGACTTAACTGTTTTTGCCTGTCCTGTCACATGGCAAAAAAATCTTTTACATCATTAATCGTATCCTTTTAATTAACAAAACCTTTTCAGTGAACTTCCTCAATGGACTTATGCCTGTAATTAAATAACTCCCAACAAACAAAGCCATTTCAGAGGACTGACACACAAAAAAACGAACCTGTTTCATCATTAATTGTATCCTTTTAAATAACTCCTGCAAAAAAAAAGTATTTAACGAAGCCCTTTTAATGAACTCGCATTACAAAAATCCTAATTAACATACCAACCTTTTTTGACCATTGCACTTATGCCTTTAATCAAATAATTCTTAAAAACAAAGACATTTCAACGGATAAAAAGAAAAAAAAAACACGATTCTCTTTCCTCATTAATCGTATCCTTTTAAATAACTTCAGAAAAAAAAAAAACAAAACAAATAAATATAAAAAATAAAAAATAAAATAAAATATTATAAAAAATTAAATATTATACGGCCCTTTAATGGACTTACTTTGGTGCTTCCCTGGCGTGACTTGGGCCTGTCGCTGATGGTACTGCGTGGGGAGGCGCGGGGGGTCGCGTAGTACAGGTTGCCCGTCTTGGTGAGCGGGCACTGGAACAGGAATCTGGAATGGGAATGAGGGTGAGGGTAGTTTGTATAGTAAGAGGGGTGGGGTGGGGGGAGTTGTGGTCTTATTGTCATTTTCTCTTTCTCTCTCTCTCTCTCCTCTCTCTCTCTGCCTCTCTCTCCTTTTCTCTGTCTCTCTCCCTCCCTCTCTCTCTCTCTCTCCATGTTCCTCCCTCCCTGTCTCTCCCTCTTCCTCCCTCCCTCCCTCTCTCCCTCTCCAACTCACGTACCTTATAACATCATGCGCGCTCTGTCTGAACAACTGAATAACTTCGGTCGGCAAGAAGTTCTTGTTCTTCTCCAGGAACTTCTCTGCGTTGTAGGATACTTTCCCAGCGAAGTGGCGGATGGTGAAGTCCAGGCTCTGGGCTTTGGGCTTCACGTAGAACTGAGATTTGACGTTGCTGTGGAATTTGTCTGAGGGGAAGAGATTGAGAGAGAGTGAGAGTGAGAGTGAGAGTGAAGAGTGAGAGTGAGAGTGAGAGTGAGAGAAGATTGAGAGCAGAGAGAGAGAGAGAGAGAGAGAGAGAGAGAGAGAGAGAGAGAGAGAGAGAGAGAGAGAGAGAGAGAGAGAGAGAGAGAGAGTGAGGGAGGGAAGGGGGAGAAAAAAGAATGGGTTTGATTATAATTCTATGACATTAGGATATGGGTTTCCGTTGTTATTGCTGATGGTGGTAGTTTTGTCGTAAATGTTGTTGTTAATGATAATCACGAAGTTGTTATTATTGTTCATTATCATCATAACTACCACTCGCACAAATGAACATCAAAGACACACCAGCATCACCAAAAAAAAAAAAAAAAAAAAAAAAAAAAAAAAAAAAAAAAAAAAAAAAACAAACCAATTCAAAATACACAAAACAAACAAACAAACTTACCAACAAGAGACTGATCACTGGCCTGTGGGAATCGACTTTCCTCGTCCAGAAGGGCAAGAAGACCCATTGGTTTGGCCAGGAACATGTCCAGGATAGGTCGGTTGTCGGCAAATTCCACGATATTCACCTGTTGGGAGAAGAGGAGGATGGTTGGGTTGGTTGTTTGGGGATTTTGGGTAGGTTGGGTGGTTGAATGTTAACTGTAAGGGAAAGTTATGAATTGTTTTTTTCTTCTACTTTTTTCTTATCTTTCTCTATAGCTATGAATCTGTCTCTTTATCTGTCTATATTTCTCTTTTTCTTACTCTCCGTCTCTCCCTTTTATCTTTGTTTTTTCTCTCTCTATCTTTCACTTTTTTTTCACTCTCCCTCTTTTCCTCTTTCTATGCCTATCTGTTTGTCTGCCTGTCTGTCTGTCTCTCTCTCTCTCTCTTTCTGCTCCCTCGCTCTCTCTGATTCTCTTCTCTTTCTCTCCACCCTCCTATGTATCCATATCCCTTTAATCTCTTTTCCTATCATTGTGTCTCCTTTCTCTTACCATCTGCCCCTTTCAATCTCTGTTTCAATCCTTATCTCTTTTTTCTTTCCATCTACCATCCTCCCTTTCTCTCTCTCTGACTCCCCCTCC
The DNA here is from genome assembly GCF_003789085.1 of Penaeus vannamei. NCBI lineage: Eukaryota > Metazoa > Arthropoda > Malacostraca > Decapoda > Penaeidae > Penaeus > Penaeus vannamei. Next base: position 481,980 of record NW_020869420.1, on the reverse strand, counting down.
CCCCATCTCTCTCTCTTCCCAACTCCCCCTCCCCTCTTCCCCCTTCTCCCTCACCCACCCAACCTTCACCATCTAACTCCACCTCTCACCTCAATTCCCTCTTCCTAACCCTCCCTCCACCACTTTCTCCCTCCCTCACCACCCACCCCACCTAACTCCACCCTCCCCTCCCCTCCAATCCACCCTTCTCCTCCCCCACCCCCCTTCTCCCTCCCTCCCCACCCACCCCCACCTAACCCCACCCTCCCTACACCCACCTTCTCCCTCCATCCCCCACCTACCCCCATCTACCTCCCCCACTCACCTCAATTCCCTCCGACATGTACTCCTGTTGCTCCCACGTGAAGATATGTTGGTTGAAGAAGTACTGGATCTGCTCGTTGGCTATGTTGATGCAGAGCTGTTCGAAGGAGTTGGTGTCGAAGTTCTCGAAGCCGAAGATGTCCAGAAGACCCACGGCTAGACTGTCGCCGCTGTGGAGTAAGGGGGATTGTGAGGTCGAATCGTTCGTTTGTCTGTTTATTTATTTAGTTTGTTTGGAGGTTGTGGTGGGGATTGTGAGGCGAATCGTTCGTTTGTTTGTTGTTTATTTTTATCTATTTAGTTGCTTGTTTGGAGGTTGTGGTGGGGATTGTGAGGTCGAATCGTTAATTCGTCTATTCATTTATCTATTTAGTTGCTTGTTTGAAGGTTGTGGTGGGGATTGAACAATAACTTCTAAAAAAATGTTAGCATTAATCTAAGGCCTTTAAATTAACTTTAAAAAATGTTTGCATTAAACAAAGGCCTTTAAACTAACTTATAAAAAAAATTGTTAGCATTGAGCAAAGGCCCTTAAACTAACTTCTAGAAAAATGTTAGCTTAAACAAAGCCCTTTGGACTAACTTTAGAAAAAAAGCCCTTTAAACTAACTTCTAGAGAAAAAAAATGTAAGCCTCAACCAAAGCCCTTCTGGAAACAAACAAAACCCTTTCAACGAACTTCTCATAAACAAAGCCCTTTAAACTACCTTCTAGAAAAAAATAAACAAGAGAAAAAGAAGCTAGAAAAAATAAACAAAAGAGAGAAAAATAGCATTAAACAAAGTTTAAACTACTAAACAAAGACTAGAGCTTCAAAACAAAGTTAAAGCTAAGAAAGGAAATCAAACAAAACCCTTTCAACTTCAGAAAAAAATAAATAAACAAAGCTAGAAAAAAATCTTTCAACTAACTTCTAGAAAAAAATAAACAAAGCCATTTAAAACCATAAACAAAACCCTTTCAACTAACTTCTAAAGAAAAAAATAAACAAAGCCATTTAAGCTAACTTCTAGCAACTAACTTCTAAAACAAAGCCGCTAACTTCCAAAGAAAAAAAAAAAAAAAAAAAAAAAGCCTCAACCAAAGGCAGCGGGACCACACTCACTAGACGATCCTGCAGAAGGACAAGAGGCGGTTGATGTTATTGACGATCCAGTCGAAGAGTCTGCCGTACATCGCCTTGGCCATGGCGTCCCTCGTGCTGACCGCCTCCTCCACCGTGTTGTTCCTGGTGATGATCTCGCCCTTGGTCACCACGCTGTTGGAGGTCAGGGCGTCTGCTAGGTCAGCGGGGTCGATGCCGAGGAGTTCCGATACTGGAGGAGGAGGAGGTGGGAGGAAGGAAGGAGGAAGGAGGGTGAGAATTTCGGTTATGTTGTTATTATTTTTTCAAGGGTTTGGTTTTTTTTCTTGTTTTTATTTTTATTTCATGTTTTTTTATTATTATTATTATTATTTTAAGGGTTGTATTTTTTCATCTTGGAAGTGATAGATTCTTGATGTGTGTATAGTTTTTTTTTATGAAGGTTTTTTTATGCTTTTTTTTGAAGAAGTTGCAAGTTTGATTTCTTGTATTATGAAAGGTTGGAAAATCGATTTATTTTCTAAGGGTAGGAATTTTTATTTTTTATTTTTTTTTTCAAAACTGATTTTTTTCAGAGGTTGGATTTTTTTTTTCTAAAGATAAGAAACTTTTTTTCCGAAGACCAGAAAATTTCAGATTTAAATTCAAACCACAAGTTTTTTTTTTACGTGAATATAAGTAGGCCTACATATGGATGCAATTTCTTATTCACCCATCCCCCACTCTCATCACCCCCCATTCTTCTCCTTACTCAATTACTCTTACGACTCTTACTCACCCACTCACTCACTCTTTCTCTCTCTCTCTCTCTCTCTCTCCTTCCCTTCCTCTCTCTCTCTCGCTTTATCTCTCTCTTCCTCTCTTACCCTCCTCTCTCTCTCTCTCCCTCTCTCTCTCTCCTCTCTCTCTCTCTCTCTCTCTCTCTCTCTCTCTCTCTCTCTCTCTCTCTCTCTCTCTCTCTCTCTCTCTCTCTCTCCATCCTCCCTCCCTTTCTCTCTTTCTCTCAACTCACCCCCCTCATACCTCCTCTTTCTCCTTACCGATCTTAATCTGCTCCACATTCTTCACCGCCGCCTGCTCCATGTTATCCTTATCAATCGTCTGATAAAATTCGACGTCGCCCAGGTTAATAATGGCCGCCAGGATTCTGTACACGGAGTCCAGCTCGTCGTCTCGGAAACCTAAGGACGTGAAACCCTCGACCACCTTGTTGAATTGCTGGACGTTTGCCTGTGGGTGGGAGATTTTTTTTTTTTTTTTTTTTTTTTTTTTTTTTTTTAGGGGGGGGGGGTGGGAGGGAGGGTAATGGTTGTGGGGGGGTGAAGGGAGAGGGTTGGGGAGATAAGGAGAGGTGAGGTGAAGGGATAAGGAAGGTTGGAAGAAGGAAATGGAGTGGGGGATGAGGGGGGTGAGAGGGAAGGGGTACGGGATGAGGAAGGGGTTGGAAAGGGGAGGAGGAGGGGTGTGGGAGAGGGGGAAGAGGAGGGTGGGGAGGAGGGGAGGGGAGGAGTGGGGGAGGAAGAGCGGGGGTGGAGATGGGGAGGAAGAGGGGGGGAGGAGGGAAAGGAAGAGGGGGGGAGAGGGAAAGAAGGGGAGGAGGAGGGGGTGGGGAGTGAGGAATTGGATTGGGGTGAGATGGGAGGAAAGTTTGAAAAAGGGTTGGGAGGGAAGGGGGGAGAGATAGAAAAAAATATTTAATGACAGCTATTGAAGTTATAACTAAGCGTATTTGATCAATTAAATCACTGAATACTAATCTCAATCTTCACTATATTTAGGTTTCTCTATCAAGAATTATATATCAAATGCCATAAACATAAAAATCATAAAAACACAAGCACACACACAATTACAACCAAAACACACACACAGATAAAAACAAACACAAACAAACAAAACACACAAGCACACACAGACACAAACGAATAAACAAACACACTGTACACATAAACAAACACACACACACAACAAACACACAAACAAACACACACACACACACACAACCAACCCCTCACCTCACTCTTCTCCTTGCTCCACGCCGCACCAGCAAGATACCGATGCTTGTCTCGCTTGCTCTTGTCAAGACTGTATTGCATCAGCTTGTTCTCGGCTTCAAGACCGTCGTACAGGTAGTAGAAGATGTGGAAGTTCTGTTCGCCTCTGGAAACCATGTGAGGGCTACTTTGCATCATTATATTGATGTTCACATTATAATTAAGGTTGTCCCTACCTGTCCGTCTAGAGTACCTATGCGCAATGGTCTAAGTCAGGATGTGTAGATCTAGAGATATAGATCTAAACATCTGTATTATCTTTTTAAATTGTCAACTTCTATGTCTATTGCTATGTATATTTTGTCATAAATACAGTTCTGGATAAGCTTATCTATGTTCGTTAAAGTTTTTATCTATCTATTTATCATGTAATGCAACAATTTACTTTTGCAACAATATTTGCGAATTATATACTTTATCATCATTATCATCATCTATACATACATATATATATATATATATAAATAATTATCATCAGCATGTATATACATAAACATATATAAATATATACACACAAAATAGCATAAAATACATATATACGTACACAAATTGAATGATTACATACATCATACATAAATACATATATACTTACATACAATATATACACAAATAAACGCTAGCCTACTTTGAGACTATAATTTGCAAACTCCACAGCAAAAATACTTATCCAAAACAGTAAATGGCTATGGTCTAGACTTCCTGTACAATTACATACTGAGGGAGTGTGGCCTCAAAAGCATTTTTTATGCTACAATGCTTCTTAAGGCCACATAAACAAGGGGTAAAACTTGCTTACACATTTAACAGCGCTCAGGTCACCTGGTTAACTGACCCGTGAGAACCTTGGTTAATAGATAGTGTTTTCCAGGTGAGGGAGATATACGTGTTGATGACATGTTTCTGTGGTGAGGGTACCAATCATGGTTAAAGTAATATATATATGTTTAGATGTTTTGGTCATGGTGTGACTTCTGATTAGATTTTTAATGAGAGGAAATGTATTTACTAAATGTATTTAGGAAATGAGTTGCTTGAAAGACACTTGACGAGCGTGTCAAAATTGCAAAAAAGAGCGAAAAATTGCTCTTTCTGCTTCTACGCTTCTGGACACCAGTATATCATCTTACACTTACATCCTCGATTGTAAAATGGGTCATTTGAAGCGTCGATTATATTACCTTTTTGACGTGTTTTAATTACCTTATTTGGCGAATTTGGATTTTACAATAGAGGGCGTCTCTATTGTAAAGTGTGAGTATAGAGGGAGGGGGTGCGTGCCCATGCGTTGGTACGTGCGTGGGTGGTTGGGTGCGTGCGTGCGTGGGTGCGTGCGAAGGATTTAGGTGAACAAGTTATAAACAAAAGAAGGGAGAATAGGACAGGAAACCACACGATTCCGCCAAAAGCCTTTTCGCTCTACTGCTCCGCCCCTTGGTGAAGCAATGAAGCGAGAAAACCTTATCCTGCGCTTCCTGCTCGTCCTTTCGGTCTGTTTATACTGCGTGAGTGCGTGCGTGCGTGCTTTCCTGTACAGCCTAGGTTAGTGCGTAATCATGTGCTTGAATGCGCGCGTACGTGCCTTTGTGTATGGATACATGAGTGCGTGCTAATGTATTTGCATGCGTGGTTTGGTGTATAGCCCACGCAAGTGCTCGCCTGATTGCGTGTATGCTTTCGTGCAACGATCCGTGAGTGCGTGCTCATATGTTTGCTTGCATGCGTGAATTGCGTGTGCGATAAAGAGCCCAGAACATGCAAGAAATCTCGCAACTTACTTCGCCTGGTGGACCACCCTCGACTGCTCCAGGAGGTAGACGGAAATCTTGGCTCCGGTGACCTTGCCGAGGCGAGTGTACGTCAGTTCCAAGTATTTTCCGAACCGCGAGGAGTTGTCGTTAATTCCCGTCTTGGCGTTTCCGAAGGCTTCCATGATGGGGTTCACTAACAGGATCTTGTCTTCGAGGTTCCTGTTGGGTGCCTGGTGGGGTTTAAGGGGGGTTGGAGGAAGGGGAAGAGGAAGAGAGGGAGAAAAGGTTGGGTTAGAAAGCGACGTGAGATAAAGGGTTGTTGATATAACACGTGCGGATAGATTTTTTTTTTTTTTTTTTTTTTTTTTTTGGGGGGGGGGATTCGTGTATCCAACATGTTTGGGTTTAAAATGAAGAACAGAAGAGAGAGGACATAATTGGTGAATTGAGAATGTATTGACGAATGGATGAGGAAGGAAATGGATGATTATATCGAGGGTCTTTTCGTATTATTTATTCTCCATATTTAATTGACCTCGTTCAACTTTCTCTTCCGTTCTCTGTCTGTCTGTCTAACTGGTCTGTCTGTCTGTCTGTCTGTCTGTCTTCTCTTTCTCTCCTCTCTCTCTCTCAATCCCCCCTCTCTCTCACCCCCGTCTCTCTCTCTCACCTCCCTCTCATCTCTCCCTCTCTCTCTCGCTCTCTCTCTCTCTCTCTCTTCTCTCTCTCTCTCTCTCTCTCTCTCTCTCTCTCTCTCTCTCTCTCTCTCTCTCTCTCTCTCTCCCTCTCTCCTCTCTCCCTCTCTCCCCTCTCTCCTCCCCTCCTCTCCTCCCTCCCTCCCTCCTCCCTCCCTCCCTCCCTCCCTCCCTCCCTCTCCTCCCCTCTCTCCTCTCCCTCTCCCTCTCTCTCTCCTCTCTCCTCTCCTCTCTCTCTCTCGTCTCTCTCTCTCTCTGCCTCTCTCTCTCCTCTCTCTCTCTCTCTCTCTCTCTCTCTCTCTCTCTCTCTCTCTCTCTCTCTCTCTCTCTCTCTCTCTCTCTCTCTCTCTCTCTCTCTCTCTCTCTCTCTCTCTCTCTCTCTCTCTCTCCTCTCTCTCTCTCTCTCTGTCCCCTCTCTCCTCTTCTTTCTCACTAACCAACAATAACAAAATCCCCCCTCCCCCCTCCCATCCTCCCTCCTTCCCCCCGTCTCCCACCTTGCCGAGCGTGACCAGCTGTTTCAGAAGGAAATTGGCGCTCTCTGTCTTCCCGGCGCCCGACTCCCCCGATATAACGATGCACTGCTGTTGCTTCTGGTGCAGCATGGTGTGGTAGCTGTTGTCGGCCATGGCGAAGATGTGGGGCGGGTTCTCGCTCTTGCCCATCCCGCGGTGCATTCGGGATTCCTGGTGTGGGTTGTAGGGGTTGTATTAAGCGGGGTTGTGAGGAGTTGGGATGGGTAGGGTGGGGGTGTTATAAAGGGGTTGGTGTGTTTGGTTATATTTTCATTTTTTTCGGTTTTGTCTTTTTTGATGTGCGTGTGTGTGGATGTGTTCATTTGTGTGTCTGTTTGTTTTGTCTGTATGTCTGTTTGTTAGTCTGTCTATTTGTGTGTATGTGTATCTGTGTTTGTTTGTCTGTTTGCTTGTATGTCTGTCTATTTATCTATCTATCAATCTATCTATATACATACTCATGCGCACAGAGACATGTGTATACGTGTTTCTGTCTTTCATACTGCCTCTTCAATTATCAACTTTTAATATTATTCATATTAGTACTTTAATAATAATTTTCATGTATAAACTTATCTCGCTCTCCCTGTATATCTTATCTGCTCTTTCTCTCCCTTCTCACCCACTTACCTTCTCCTTCCCCTCCCTTACCCCCTCTCCCTATTACTCACCCCTCCTCCCCACATATCCTCCTCCACTTACCCCTTCCCCCCTCTCACTCTCCCTCTCTCCTCTCCCACTTACCTATTCTCTCTCTCTCTCCCTCTCCCCTTCCCCCCCCTTCCCCTTCTCCCTCCTTTCCTCCCCCCCAATTTACCCACTTTCCCTCTTTTACTCCCTTTACCCTCCTTCCTTCTCCCTTTCCCTTCCCATCTCCTTTCCCTCACCCAACCTCTCATAACCCCTTCTTCCCTCTCCTCTTACCCCCACCCCCACTCAAACTCTCCTTCCTTCTCACCCCTCCCACTCCTTCCCCTCATCCCTCCTCACATCACCCCTCTTTCCTCCCTCCCCTTTCCTCCAGTCTCCTTGAATGGGTTGACGGCGATGTGGATATTCCCTCCCCTCCCACTTCCCTTTTCGACTTACCCACTTCCCCCTCTTTACCCCATTCATCCCCTTCCTTCTCCCTCTCCATTCATATCTCCCCATCCCTCCCCCTTCTCCCTTTCCCCTCCCTCCCTCTCTCTCCCTCCTTCTCTCCCCTCTCCTCCCACCTCCTTCCCTTCTCCTCCTCTACTTACCCTCCCTCCCCACCCCTCTCTCCTTCCCCCTCCTCACCACCCAACCTCCCCACCCCTCTCCCCATACCCTTCCCAATTACCCTTTCCCCCTCTCCTCCCTCCTCCTTCCTTCCCTCTCCTCCCTCCTTCATCCTTCCCCTCCCTCATCCTATCTTCCTCTCCACCTCTACCCTTCCCCCTCCCTCCTCCTTCCCTCCCTCCTCCTTCCTTCCTCTCCCATCTCCTTCCTTCCCCTCTCCCTCTTCTCCCTCTCCCCTCCTCCTTCTTTTTCCCTCCACCCTCTACCCTTCCCCTCCACCCCCCCCCTCCCAATTACCCTCCCCCCTTCCCACTCACCTTCTCTCCATACACTCCGATCTCCTTGAATGGGTTGACCGCTATGAGGATGTCGCCCATGTAGGTGTAGATCTGGTTGGTGTCGTACCGCCGGCCGAGGTGGTCCACGATGATATCCTGGGGGGGAAAGGAGGGGAGAAGGTGAGGTGGTGAAGTGGTGGTGGTGAGGTGGTGGTGAAGTGGTGGTGATGAGGGGTATTGGTGGTGAGGAGGTGAGGTGCAGTTGTGGTGATTTGTTTGGTATTGGTATTAATGGTGGTTCGTGGTGAGTAGATATGAATGACAGATGATAGTGAGTTGGTATTGGTGGTGACTGATGCTGATTTGGTAATGAAGATGATTGATGACAATGGCAATTAAATTTTCCTGGTGATGATTAAAGATAATTAGTACAACATCAATTCACTAATGATTAATAACACACTTTGAGGATTCTCCAGACATTCTAAACCTACTTGAACTTTTAACGCACAAACACAACACTTATACAGCACCTATTCACCCAATCCTACAGGATCTATAGCACCTATTACAACATACACCCAATCCTACAGAATTACCCACCCACTCACACACCTAATCCTACAGGACCACCTACCATCCACCTTCGAGAGCTCCTCCTACAGGACCTTCACCCACCACCCACCTCCTACCCAATCCTACAGGACCACCCGCTACCCAGCACCCACCTTCGAGAATTCCTCCTACAGGGCCTCCTCACACCTCCTAGACCCCCTCAACCCCCCTCCCCTTCCCAATCCCCCACCCTACCTCCCTCACTCCACCCCCTCCCACCCTACCTCCCCACCCCTCCCCCTTCACCCCACACCCCCCCCCAACCACCTCCGAGAGCTTCTCCAGACTGGCCAGGTCATCCATCCATATGGGCGTCCTCTTGGTCTTCCTGTCAGCCTTCAACGCCCCTCCCTTGATCGTGGCTTCGGGGTCCTTCTGCACCAGCTGGTTCTTGATCCTGAGGTCGTCCTGCAGTTGGCAGAGCTGGCGGCGGATCTGGTGGATGTGGAGGTGGATGAGTAGATTGGGATTAGTGGATTTGAAGTAGGATTAGTGGATGTAGGGTAGATGAGGGGATCTGGAGGTGTATTAGTGGATGTGGGGTAGATGAGTGGATTGAGATTAGTGGATTTAGAGGTGGATGACTGGATTGGATTAGTGGATTTTTAGAGGTGGATGACTGGATTGGGAGTAGTAGATTTGGGGTGGATTAGTGGATTAGTGGATTAGTGGATTTGGAGGTGGATTAGTGGGTTGAATCAGTGGATTAGTAGGTGGGGAGTGGGTTGGAGTAGTGGATTAGAGGATTGGATTAGTGGATGGGTTAGGTGGATTAGTGGATTGGATTTGTGGATGGTAGATATGGGGTGGATTAGTGGATGGAGGGAGTGGATAGAAAAAAAGTGGATTGTATTTGTAGATTAGTGGATGGGGGAGTGGATTGCATGGGTGGATTAGTGGAGTGGATTAGTGGATGAGGGAGTGGATGGGGGTTGATGGATGGTTTCTGTTGGTTATTTTTTGTATATTTAAGTTACCAATCTTCTTTTCTTCCTTGATGTTAAAAAATCAGCGTGTAAAAGAGATATTCACGCATTTTCACTCTCTCTCTCGCTCTCTTTCTCTCTCTCTCGCTCTCTCCTCTCTCGCTCTCTCACTCGCTCTCCTCTCCCTCCTCTTCCCCACTCACCTCCTCTCTCTCTACCCCTCCCTCCCCCACTATCTATCTATCAATCAGTTTATCTATCCACCCACCCATCAATCCATCCAAAAAAAACACACGCAAACTCACCTCCTCCGGGTTGTTAGGCACACTCTTGATGAAAGGATGCTGCAGCAGTTCCTTCGGCGTCGCCCTCTGTTCGAAATCCTTCACGAGGCATTCGGCCACAAAGTCGTTGAATTCCGCAGACCATTCGATAGGACGCTCGACGCTAGGTGGAGGATTTCTGGGTATCTGGAGCGTGAGGTTTTGGAGAAATTAGAAGCGGGAAGGATGAAAGAGTTAGGGCTGAGGGAGAATGAAAGAAAACGGTGGATTCCGTTTTCTGTGTGCTAGAGAGGAGGGGATACTTGAATATAAGATTACATTTAGGGCAATGCTGTGTTTATCGCGTGTTTGTGTAGCTTTGGGAAGACTATGAAGTGCAATTAGAGAAAAAAAACTCGATATCTGGACATGAGGTTTGGTGAATTTAGAAACAAGAAGAAAGAGATGGGATAGAGGGAGAAGGGAAGAAAATGGTGGGTTGTGTAGTGGAAGGGGGAAACTTGAATATATAATGACTTTAGGGCAATGGTTTGTTTTTCGTATGTTTGTGCCAGTTAGAAAAGGAACAGTATGATTAAAGAAAAAATAAAGTTCGATATCTGGACGCGAAGTTTGGAGAAATCAAAACAGGAAGAAAGAGTTGGGAAGGAGAGAGAAGGAAAGAAAATTGAGGATTTCGTTTTTTTGTGTGTGTGGTGGATGGGGGAGGTTGGATACTTGAATACATAATCATTTTAGGATAATGGTGTGCTTTTTGTGTGTTTGTGTCGATTAGAACAGTAATTAGAGTATGATTTGAGAAAAAGATAAGGTTTGATGTTTACATTTCAAGGCAAAATTAAGTACAAAATAAATATATATACAGCGTGTAATCTACGAGAGATTGTACAGGCTAATCATTCGAAACATCATATGAATTAAAATGACTAAATTCATCTCGAGGGATAAGAACTACTCATTACTTAGGAAAATCATACTACAATCTACCCATCCCCAAAAGGCACTTGAAAACCACAAGAAGCAAACGCGTAAAAATCCACTTGAAGATAACATTTTACAAACTACTTTAAGAAAACATTTTGAAAAACACTTGAAAAATCACTTGAAGAACTTTTGTAAAAAGCACATGAAAACACACACACACACACACACACACACACACACACCACACACACACACACACACACCAACCACACAACACACACACACACACACATATATATATATATATATATATATATATATATATATATATATATATATATATATAAAAGCCACTTAATAAGCAATTTGTAAAAAGCTACCATCTAATCTACTTTACAAGCCCAACCCACTCCTAAGCCTACTTCCCAAGCCCAACCCACTTCCGAAGCCACTTCAGACTCCACCACCGACTGACCTGGAAGAGCGCCCTCATCGGGTGGACGTCAGAGAGGGGTGGCTCTCCGTCGGCGAGTTCGATGGCGGTGATGCCCAGGGACCAGACATCGCAGCGGACGTCGTAGCTGTAGTCCAGTTGCTGTTCACACGCGATGACCTGGTTGGGTGGGAAGGTGGGAAGGGGGGGGGGGAGAAAGAGGGGGATGTTGGGTTTAGTGGGGGAAGGGATGAGAAGGAAGGGGGGGTTATGTTATATTATTATTTATTATTTATTTATTTTTATTTTAGGAAGGGGGTCTATTTTTTCTTGGTTGTTTTTGCGATTTTTTTTTTGTCTTTTAATTTATGTGAATATTTCATCTCTCTCTCTTTATTTCTATTTGTGTCTGTTTCTCTCTCTCTCTCTCTCTCTCTCTCTTATATATATATATATATATCTATATATATATATATATATATATATATATATATATATATATATATATATATATATATATATATATATAAATTTCTCTTTCTCTCCCTCCTCTCTCTCTCTTTCTCTCTCTCTCTCCTCTCTCCCTCCCTCCCTGACCTTCTTTCTCTCTCCCTCTCACCCTTCCCCCTCTCTCTCTTTCTTTCCAGTCCTTCTACTCCTCCCTTCCTTTCCCTTCCATACCCAACCAAACCGCCCCTCTCACCTCAGGGGCCATCCAGTAGGGCGTTCCGACGGAGGTGTTGCGTCTGCCCCACGTGGAGGACAGGTGGGAACTGACGCCGAAGTCGATGATCTTGATGGCGCCTTGGTCGGTCAGGAGGATGTTGTGGCCCTTGATGTCTCGGTGCATGCAGTGGTTCTGGTGCAGGTACGCCATGGCCTGCGGAGGGGGGGGGTTAGGTCAGGTCACGGCTAGGAAGGCAGCTGTTCATTCATTTGGGGTATATATATCTATATATATCTATATAATTATATCTATATATGTGTATATGTATATATATGTATATATACATATATATGTATATATATGTATATATGTATATGTATATATATGTATATATATATATATACATATATACGTATTTGTGTGTTAGTGTGTGTGTGTGTGTGTGTGTGTGTGTGTGTGTGTGTGTGTGTGTGTGTGTGTGTGTGTGTGTGTGTGTGTGTGTGTGTGTGCACGCGCGAACGTGTATGTATGTACGTATGTCTGTGCGTTTCTCTGTACATATTCACGCACGTATATCCATACGCCCACGTGCACACATTTAATAATCACGTGTCTATCAGCGCACGCACGTATAAATACCCGAGCCCCCCAAATGCAGCAAATCATTTTAACCCAAGACGCGCCACAGAGGTCAGGCGACCGACGTCAGCACCGGGCTTATGTCGAGGTTTCTGTAAGGTTTCCGACTCGCTGCTTCCTTGTCGGTAAATCCCTCTCGGTGTGTGCACGTTTCTCGCTTCGAAAGGGACTCAGGCCGTTGACATCGTTGGGTAGTTTGGCTGCTGATTGCGACTAGTTTCGCTGTTTTATTTTTGGGTAGGGATGTTGACTGTTCATTGTGTATGGACTTTATGAAGTTTGTTGAGTTTATGGGACGTTAATTATTAATGTTAATTATTATTAATTATTAAGTTTCTAGAATGGTAACTGTAAAGTTGTTTAAGTCATGTGGAACGTTAATTGTAATGTTTATTAGGGTTATGGAACGGTAATTGTAAAGTTAATCAAGTTTATGGAACGTTAAAAGTTTATTAAGTTTGTGGAATATTGATTATAAAAATTATCCATTACACTGACTGTTAGTATTCAAGCTTGTCTACTTTTCTGACTCACTAGTGAAGTTTATCCTTTGACTATAAGTAGCAAAGTTTATCCAGTACTCCGACTTGTAAATAGTTTATCTAGTGTACCGACTGTTAATAGTATTGTCAGCAGTAAAGATAATCTGACAGCCATTCTGATGTGAAATGGATCTGGAATTTTGAGTAAAGTGGAGTACATTAGATTTTGAAAAATATATATAGTAAAGAAAAACTGTCATTTCACAATGATGATATATTATTTCTTGTCCTTAGTTGAGGTAATGGAGTCTATGCTCCGGAAAAGAGAAAACTTTTTATTCAATAAATGTAATTAGGTACTGATGGTATATAACTTATGCATTGCTTCATAATCATCTTAGATTATCTTTTTCTGTTTTTTTCCTTTTATTTTTAATTTTTAACTTATATCTCTTACTGACGAAGCACAAATACTTGCATAAAAATAAACGAGCGAATGCATTTGTACACACACACACACACACACACATATATATGTGTGCGTACGTGAGTGATGTGTATGTGTGTGTGTGTGTGTTGTGTGCGTGTGTGTGGTGTGTGTGTGTGTGTGTGTGTGTGTGTGTGTGTGTGTGTGTGTGTGTGTGTGTGTGTGTGTGTGTGTGTGTGTGTGTGTGTGTGTGTGTGTGTGTGTGTGTGTGTGTGTGTGTGTGTGTCTGCGTGCGTGCGTGTGAACACATACGTACATAACTACAAAACAACACAATAACTGAACCAATTCTCTCTCAAAAGAAGAACCACATATTTCCAACCGCTTTCCCCCCCCATCCCCCCGCCCCTCCCTCCCTCCCCCCAAGCCTTGTACAGCTTGCTAATCTCGCGAGCAGCACTTACATCAATGGTTTCCTTGAGGATGTAACCAAGCTGTGGCTCCGTCAGTCTTTGACCTCGTCTAATGAGTGCTTGAACGAGGTCTGTCACTGAACCTCTTGGGCAAAGCTGAAAGGAAAATTAACATTATATTAGTACTTTTACTGCTGTTAAATAATAGGTAAATAAATGAGTTAGACTTGTTGATAATAATGGTAGTGATGATGGGTATTGATAGGACTAAGCTGGGCGGGAGATGAATATGAGTATATCAATAACTTATCTGTATCTACATCTATATCTATATCTAAATAGGTTTAGACGTAAGAATTCACATGGTTATATTAGGGGTTTTACTCCCGTTGCTCATTATGACAGTAATAGTAATGAATAATATAATATGATATAATAGTAATAGTCACTGATAGTAACGGAACTCTAAGACAAAGCTGGATGGAAATTAACATGATAATTATAATAGGACTTTTATTGTTATGTTAGAGTTGCTCTTGATAATAATGATAGTGATAATGATAATGATGGGGAAAAGATGGAAGGCAAATTAATATGATGGTTATATCAGCAACATATCTGTATCTACATATATCTTTATTTATGTATAGCTGGGAGGAGAATCATTCTGATTATATTGGGAGTTTTGCTGTTGTTAATAATATCAATACGGACTTTTATTGCTGTGTCAGACTTGCTGTTGATAATAATGAGAGTAATAATGATAATTAATGATAGTGACAGGACAAAGCTGGAAGGCAAAACAATATATATCTGTATCTACATGTCTGTTTATGTTTAGCTGGGAGGAGAATTATCATGATTTGCTAATGTTGCTAATAATAACATTACGGTTTCAGTTATAAAGGCACTGTAGGGAAAAGCTGGAAGGAAAATTGACATGATGATTATAATATAACTTTTAATACTGTTGATAATAGTGATAATGATAATGATAATGATAGGACAAAGCCAGAAGGAAGAATTAACATGATAATTATATTATAACTTTTAGTGTAGTTGATAATGATGATAGTGATATTGATAATGATGGGACAAAGTTTGAAGGAAATTGATATGATGATTATGATATGACTTTATTGTTGTTGATGATAATGATAGCGCAGTGTCAGTGATAATAATGGTATTGATGGTAATGGTAGCAGTGGGAAAAGCTTGAGAGATGATAAGAATAAAGATGGTGCTAGTAACAATGCCAACAGCAATAACATGGTATGAAAATAATAACGAAAATAAAAGCAAGGAAAGCTAAATGGTAATGGAAATCTTTGAAATAATAATGGTGGCAACAGCAACAACAATAATAATAATTTGATGATAACAATAGTAATAACAATAATAATAATAATGATCGTAATAACAATGATAATAATAATAAAGATAATAACAATGATAACGATAATAATATAAATGATACTGATGATAATTATATCAACAACAACAAAAACGACAACAACAATAATAATAATAAGACGAATAAGAATGATAACAATAATCCCAAATAAAGCTGGAAATAGGAAGTGATTTCCATGACTGTTACTGCCACGTCAGGGTGACTTATATAAAAAAAAAAAAAAAAAAACAATTACGACTCAAACCACTAATTTCCTCTTGTAAGTCATACCCAACTATTGCTTTTCACTGAAAGATGATTTCGCGAATAAAGTTTTACCACGAGAAAACTGTCTTGCAAATGGTTAAGCAAAATACAACCTCACTTTTCGATTCGCTACGTAGGCCTACAATGTCTCAAATTACAGCGCAACTTTTTTTCCCATTTTCTCTAACTTCCTGGTT
>NW_020869420.1:451373-453873 GCF_003789085.1 Penaeus vannamei | reverse complement strand
TAAAAGCTTATCGGAATACCAGTGATCCCCCCCCCTGGATTTAGATAAATAAATACCAGTGATGTTTTTCCCCTAAATTTAAATAAATGAATATTAAGAATATTTCAACTTTGATAAGAATTTCAAAAGCGTGATCCCCACAGACCGATAGATATAAGTAACAGCAGCAATAATAAAAACAATGAGGATTAGAACAGGTAGCTAATAATGCTAAAGAATATTAACCCTTTTTACGTAAATAACAATCGCAAAACGTAAATGAGACATAGAACAATGCTATAAATCACCCATTAATTACAACGACAATAACGCAAATACAAAAACTAATACAAACACTAATTTTACTCATAAAGAATAGCTTTGTTCTGAATGCTTCTTCGTGCACTAAAACCCCGGTGCCAAATAGCTTTGTTCTCAATTATTTAATTAATGTGTCTTTCTACATCTTTATTAGAATAATTTCTTGCCTCAACGAATCCCGGGGAATGCTAATTGACCAATAAATCGCCATTACCGCTTTATAATTAAGGCTAATGTTGAAATGAATGTTGCATGATTATCGTCGATGTTGAAATGAGTTCTTTTCACCGTCCTTCTGTCTTTGCAATGACTGCAATTATTATTATTTGCACTTTCTCCTCTTCCGATTTGCATGTGGCCTTTTGTCACGTTTTTTAAATCTTTATTTCGCTTTGCATTTCGTTGGTATATATTTTGTTCTTTTTTGCTCATATGTTACTTTTTTGCCCAAGTTTGAATCATATATTTTTTCTTTCTTTTTGCTTGTTGTGTTTGTTTTCTTTACTTGGTCTATTTTCTTGTTCGTCGCATCTTTCTCTTGTCTCATAGTCTCTTTTGTGGATATTCATATTTTTCGCCCTTTTTCTCGTTCTCTTTCTCATTCTTAAAATTATTTTCATCCTCTTTTATTTCCATTTTCTTTGTCTTCTCTCTCTCTCTCTTTCTCTTTCTTCCTCCCCCCCCCCACTCTCTCTCCTCTCTTTCTCCTTTCTCTCCTTTCCTTTCTCTGTCCGTTTCCAACTTTTCCTTCCCAACGTTTTCTTTCTCCTTCCNAATCATGCCGGTTTATGGGGAAGCTGTGAAAGGGCGAAGTAAAGAATTATGAAATATCATATACTTGTCAAATGAGGATTTAGTATTATTAGTCTGTCTCTGCCTTGTCTTGTTCCATGTATCTTGTTATGTGTCATGCGCCTCTCATTCTCTTCGGTCTGAATTTGTGAGTATCTATTCTTTATCCTGATATACTCTAACTGATCCGTTTCTAAGTGAACATCATTATTCTTTTTCTTTAGGGGGTCCTGACTGTCTCTTTTTTTGTATTCTGTCCGGTTGTAAGTCTGTCCGTTTGTATTGTCTGTCTCATCTCTAATATACTGATATCTCTGTTGTCTGTCTTCTACTATCTCTCTCTCTCGCCCTCGTCCCTCTACCCCTCCTTCTCTCTCATCTATCCCAATCTCAAATACCATCCCTACCTACTCTATAGATCACTACAATATCCTTAACTCTAATCTATCTCTCATCCCCCTCCCTCCCTCCTCTACTTCTCCCACCACCTCCTCTACCACTTCCCTCACCTCCCCCACCTATCTAACCTTCGATCCCTCCTCCCTCCTCCCTCTCTCCCCCCCCCCTCCTCCTACCTGCCTCCATCTCCCATCTCTCCTCTCCCCTCCTTTCCCTTACCCACATCACTCTCCTACTTCCCCCTACTCATCCCCCCTAACTCTCCACTTTCTGTAATGCCTCCCTCTTTCTACGAGCCGATGAGAAATACATTCTTGAGAACACCTCTCGTACTTGTATTCTCTGACCGAAGCGGAAGTCTCCGTTTCCTACGCGATAAGAGCCACGAAGAACCCCGTGTACGCGTGAGTCCCCTAGCATACATGACAGAAAATACGCCTCAAGTCACACTATCAATTAAGGAACCGCGTAGATCGCAGCGGTAGACGCGGTAGATGTACAAGGAGGGACAGAGTGACAGGTGACGATAGGGAGTCAGGGGAAGGTTTGTGAGTCACCTACCATGACTAAACGTATGAATGATTTCGTTTAAAGCGCCCTAAAGCCTCCCCCCCCCCCCTAGGCTGTACACACCTTGTTTCGTGTGTGACTAATTGGAGGGTGACCATGCCTCACCTGTCTGCTCGAGCCACGCTGTCTGTGATGCCTGGGTGGTTGTCTCAGGGCATGGATTCTGTTTTGTTGGGAGGAACTAGTGGTTGTGGTGTGGGAGATGAGACACACATGCACAATTCCGGCCAAACACACCTCACACACATCACAATTCCGCAACACACACACCATCACTCACACGCAAACACTCACACACACATACACGCACTTTTACTTTACTTACTTACTCACTCACACTCACTCACTCTCTCAACACAACACACACACAACACACACACACACACACACACACACACACACACACACACACACACACTCACACACACACAACACACAC
>NW_020869420.1:438873-446373 GCF_003789085.1 Penaeus vannamei | reverse complement strand
AGTTATCAATACTATTTTTTTAAAATAACATATTGTTGCTCTTTATACTAGTCAAATATAAGTAGATTTTATTCTAGAATAGATAGAATAGATTTCACCAAGAATAGTTTAAATTTCTCTCTTACTGTGTATATTTACATTACATTTAAAGGTATTTTTATATTTTGTTCTATGAAATTGGATTTGATATTTTTCAATTATTTATAACCCTTTTTAGGACCTGAAAATACAGTTGGAAAATTAACTCAAATGAGGTTTATGAAATGTATGAATTGCATTGCTGGCATTTTTATCCGAAATCATAAATAATAAAGTTGTGTTCTGGTTTATTTCACTTCCGGGGTGAATCTTTGGCATGTTCAGTTTTGCTCGCACCTTAACTGCGCCAGTCAGGTGCAGAATTGCTTCACGTAAGACTGAATTGACTTTTCATGGGAATTATTTTCATACAATATTGTTTTTGCTGACTAGACAATGTGCCAAAAGGGAAAACAATAAATAATAGATAAAGGTCTTTTGTATGCTAGAGTGCCGTGCCAATGTAGTAGCCTCTGCATCTGCGCCAGTGTTGATAGGGGCATTGTTCTGCTCTGTCCATTGGGGCATTTCCTACTTCACGTTCTGTGCTGAAGATCCAAAAATAGTCCCTCAGATTCACCCTAGTGTCACTGGATTACAGTTCTTATGAAACACCTTTTCTTTATTAAAGATGTTTTTATTTTTAATATCTAATTGCATTATAACATTAAAGTAGAATATTAATTTGTTCTGTGAAAGTTATTAATTAGTTGCAGGATTAACCATGAGAATGATAAGGTTTACATATTATTACAAATGCCATTATAACTTATAAAGATGTTCTACTTTTATCTGAATTGATGTCTTATTTTTGTTTGGAACTTCATAACAGAATTGATTGCTGATTTTATGAGTCTAGACACTTTCTATTACAAAAAATGACAGGTTCATGTAAATTAATACATATGGCACAGTCATACTGTCAAGGTCAGATTAAAAAGAAAGTATTTATTTTTCAGTTATGGTACTTATCGAGTATAGGAGTGCATCAGGCAACACCTTGGCCCTGTTTTTTTGAGCTCCATTAAAGTTCAACAAATCTCCACCATTATGTTCTGGTAAGTATAGGCTTGAACTGAATCTCTATTTGACAATTGATCACCAAGGATCTTTATAAATGCAATCCTGTAAGAATATGTATGGGGGATGATTGTTAAATATTGCCAGAACAGGAAAGTGAATATTGCAGCTTCTCTTGATGTGTAGAATTGCACTCTTTGAATTGTGGCTTATCTTTATTTTACTATGATGATTTTTATACCTGTAGTGATAATTATATTTTCTCTTTGTTTGTGGATAATTACTTAGTTATAAAATCATCATAGATTTCCTTTTTACATCATGATGGTGTCAATGAATAAAAAAAATTAAATGTTTCAGGTATTGAAAGGAAAGAGAACCTGCAGTCTACGTGATGTCAAGCAATAACCGAGGAGGTGGTGGTCGAGGAGGAGGTTGGAGAGGCAGAGGAGGTGGTGGAGGAGGAGGAGGAGGAGGATGGAGAGGCAGAGGAGGTGGTGGAGGATGGAGGGGAAGAGGTGGATGGAGAGGAGGTGGAGGAGGAGGAGGCTGGAGGGAGGTGGAAGGGGATGGAGGGGAGGCGGAGGGAACTGGCGAGGTACCGTGATATTATTGGCTTTACATTTACACTGAATGAGAAATAAATATGGTATATACATAACATTACAAAATTCTATTAATGATAAATCACTTGTGAAGCTTTATCATTATACAAGATTGGGTGTAAGTATGATCTTCAATTAGGAAAAAAAATCTTTCTCAACAGGTGGGGGTATGATGCCTCCACCAGGTTCTCAGAGCTCACAAAACGACACTCTGATGAGGGCTGGGTCATCACAGCCACAGATAACAACAATGCTACCGGCTGTTCCAACGCCATATAAGGGTTGGCACCTCTACATGAATGAAGGTGTGTGTATGAGCTATATGACTGATGTCTTTTATGGATTATAGATAAGGGATTTTTTTTTTCTTCATTCAGGTAGGAAATTATTTGAAAATGTGGTTTCTTTGATAAAACTTTTGATTTTACAAATGTGAGGATAAATTTTTATTATTTTTCTTCTCATCAAGGCTATAGTGATGGTTCAGAGACAGTGAGATTTGTTCAAGCTTTCGAGGAGTATTTTTCAAGGCTACGACCAACGCTCCAGCGGTCAGAGATCGAGGACCGACGGGCCTTCCATGTTAATTTGAAGGTCCTTTTGGAGGATGAACCGGTAAAGGAAAAGATCCAGGAACTCTCTGATTTGGTGCTAAACAGTCCTCAGAGGATCATATCTTGCCTAGGCCTGGCGTTACATCAGGTGATACACAATTTGGCTTTGTAAATAGATTTTGGGACAGTCCCTGACATATGTTTACAAAGAAATGAAAGCTGTTCATATACATTATACACTACCTTTTATTCATGTCCATATCTTATATTTTTCATATCTGACACTAAAGTTGTCTTTACTGGCTAGTAATAAGATATACATATTACTTCATTTACACAGAAAAATAGAAGATGAATATACAAATTAAGAGGTTATTTATGTTGGTCAACTTTAAAACTTGATAAGATATATTTGTTGCATGCAAACAGTCCTTGATTATCAATCAATGTGTAGGTTCCAATAGGAATGTGTTTTTTTTTTTAGCTATAGGCCATAGTCAATTTGACATGTAGACCATGATATGTTCTTTGTCTTAGGGAAAGACTTCATGAATGAGGGAAAAGGAGATATAATAAAAAGAATGAAGTATGGGGAGAGAGAGCAGGAAAGTCAAAAGAGGAGATAGTAAAGGAAGCAAGGGCCAAAAAGGGAAAGACAGACGGAACTTTCCAAATTTAGAAAATAGAAATTGAGTCTGATGTTTATTCTAAAAATCCAACATTATTATTTTCATTACTAACAAGACAGTAGAGAAAGAAAGTATTATATTTCCTGATTTATCACCTCTCAGCTCATGACTAAAGAAGTAGAGGCAGAACTGCGAGAGGAAGCAGCAGAGGTGTTGGCTGGTGGAGGTGAGAGGGTCGACGAAGCTGCCCTGAAGGCGTTAGTCCCGGAAGCAGACTTGCCTCTCATCCATGCTAGGCTCGTTAACCATTCCAAACTCACTCCGCTGAAAGTACTGAAAGCAAACTATTATGGTGAGATTGTAAAACTTTTTTTTTCTGGTGTAACAACTCATGTTAATAGTAATTTAGCAATGAAAGCTAGCCAAAGGTGAGTTATTTTTCCACTTAACATCTTGTTATTATGTTTGTGAAAGTCCTAGAATGTCATTTTGATGTTTTGGTATGTGCTTTTATATTAGTTATCCCTTATAAACAAGCAGTCAGAGACTTGAAAAAGATATCTAAAAACAAAACCTCATTTCCAGGTAAGCTCGTCAGCATTAAAGGGACAGTGGTACGTGTTGGTAGTATCAAACCCTTGTGTACCAGACTAGCTTTCACGTGCCTTGGATGTGGCACAATACATGGAGTTACCCAGACTGAAGGACGCTATACTGTACCGTCGCTGTGTCCTGTGCAGAACTGTAGGTCTCGATCTTTTGTGCCAGACCGCTCGCACAAGTTGACACAC
This sequence comes from Penaeus vannamei, assembly GCF_003789085.1. NCBI lineage: Eukaryota > Metazoa > Arthropoda > Malacostraca > Decapoda > Penaeidae > Penaeus > Penaeus vannamei. The sequence goes on along the minus strand of NW_020869420.1, from coordinate 442,696 downwards.
ACGGTTGATTGGCAGAGTTTCAGGTTACAAGAGATTATCAGTGATGATCAGGTTAGTGTGAAAGTTGATTTTGGAAGTCATTATTGTAATGAATATCATTTGGGTATAAAGCTTCAGTCAATATACATTTGATTTAAAATGGTGATCTCTTTGAGCAGTTGTTATGATATGTAAACTTGCTCGCTTTCTCATTCTTAAAAATAGATACTAAGATACATAATTTAGTCTTGATGAATTGAGTCTCCAAAAGCGAGACCATCATTATTTTGTAAACATTAGCAGAATGTATTAAAGATGTATATTTTGAAAGCTTCTAAACTGACTGGAGAAATTAATACATTTCTGATAATTACAATGAATGAAAGTATTTATGAAATGGAATAATTACCAGGTTCTGTAAGCTTGATATATACATCTTTGTTGAAAATATAAGAAGTAGCTACAGATATACTTCCATATACTCCATAACAGGTCATATATCTCCTACAATCTTTCTATACATAGAGGAAAAAGACCTTTGATGTGAATCCTTACCATCGTTTATCTCTTACAGAGGGAAGGAGGACGTGTTCCACGGACTGTAGAATGTGAAGTGAGAGAAGACCTGGTGGATTCGTGCGTTCCTGGAGACATGATCAACATAACAGGAATTGTCAAGGTTAATTTCTGTTGATAAGCTGAATGAAGTGATGAATTTTATCTTTATCTGTCGTGATTATTTTTTCTTTTATGTTATAATTTTATTTGCAGTGTGAAGGTGAAATTTTCTAGATATTTCACATGCCATCATGAAAGTAGAATATACATAGAAATAGTATGATTAGGTTGGTAGACTGTTTGATAAGGAATCTTTATTTAACATGATGGCCCCAGATGACAAGAATACACACCATGTTCACTGTGATTTACTTTTTTAATTGCTTTTACACAGGGATGGCTCCACAATTGCTTAGTCACCAAGAAGTCAGTTATTAGTCTTACCTTCATCACTTATTTACCCTTTTTCTGGTTTGTGAGAGATTCATTTTAGGACTATTATTTTTATTGTTATTAGTGTTCTGATAGCGTTATGATAATCATAATGCCAGTAATAATAAAGTATCAATATTAATAGCATAAGGCACAGTCACTAGAGCCCACTAATGATTCCTTGGTGGCTGAGCATTTGTGAAGTAATCTGTGTGCAAGAAAATTCACTAAACTGCCTTGTAAAACTAAGCAAAACTTCCTGTTTAGGTTAGCCAAAGTCAAGAAGGCAAGGGAAACAAAGGAGACAAATGTATGTTCACGTTATACATTGATGCCTCGTCTGTGACAAACTGTAAGTCAGGGGATGATGCCGCATCAGCGGTTGGGATTGAGTTCAGCATCAAGGACTATTATGCTATACAGGTATTTTCTGTTGTATGGAAACACTTCTATAACATTTTGTTATTTTATATATGTGTGTATGTAACAATATATCTATCTCGATCTTCATTTTGAAGGAGCAGAGGAGACAAAAATATTGTGATTACAGTATAGTATTTTTTAATTACATTTTTGTGTGATAAAAACAAGAAGTTGATGAAAGATAAACCTGTTTTACTCAACTTGACTTGCCTCACAGGAAATTCAAGCAGAGCCTCAGCTTTTCAAAGTTCTAGTCGGATCTCTATGCCCGGCTATATACGGGCATGAACTCGTCAAAGCTGGTCTCTTACTCTGCCTTTTCGGAGGATGCTCCAAGACAGGGGGAGACCGTGTTCCAGTGAGAGGGGATCCACATATTCTTGTGGTGGGAGATCCTGGTCTCGGAAAGAGTCAGATGTTGCAGGCCTGTTCAAATGTGGCTCCAAGAGGTTGGCTATTCCCTTATACTCATAATTTGTAATGTTTCATATAAAAAAGAAGGCAGTCAGATTCCTGAGTCTTATGTTTTATATTTTTTCTTCATGGTTACTTAGATAATTATATCACCAGGTGTGTATGTCTGTGGAAATACCACCACAACATCGGGTTTGACTGTAACCCTGAGTCGCGAAGGCGGGACAGGAGATTATGCACTAGAAGGTGGAGCTCTTGTAATGGCTGACCAAGGAGTATGCTGTATTGATGAATTTGATAAGATGACGAACCAGCACCAGGTATGTGTGTCATGTTTTTGTGAACTGGGAGAATCATATTAAAATTGCTAGATGGATGTCATGAACTTCGGGGTTTAATTAGATGTTTGAAGGGGAAATGATATGCTTTTTTTCCCTCTCATTGCATTATTAGATTCTTCATTTCAGAAAAGAATTCAGCTACTTTTGTTCTAGTTTTAGAGCTCTTACCATAGGAAACTCACTGTATATTTTAAGCCCACATTTATTATTTTTCTAGGCACTTTTAGAAGCGATGGAGCAGCAGAGCATAAGTATTGCCAAGGCTGGTATTGTGTGTTCCCTTCCGGCCAGGACATCTATCCTTGCTGCTGCCAACCCCATTGGTGGCCATTACAACAAGGCCAAGACGGTATCAGAGAACCTCAAGATGAACAGTGCTTTGCTCTCAAGGTTCGACTTGGTCTTCATCCTGCTTGATAAGCCTGATGAGGTAAAGTACTGAAAATTTCAGTGTATTGATATCAGTGTTCAGTGTAATGTTCTCACCTTAGGAGGGCAAACCACAAAATGTGGAAAGTTTTATGCATTCTTCATGTTATAACCTCTACCAAGGAGGTTGTGTATTTTGTAGCATTGGTTGGCTAGTTAGTTTGTTGGTTGGTTAGCTGAATAACACAATTTTTTATGGATTTTTTTACCAGAGGTGTTTTAAAAGCATTTAAGAACAAAATATGCAATGCACAGCTTGTGAGGATGAGTAGGATGCATTCTGTATTCTTGAAAGTGATTATTCATATGGGTATTCTACTGTGAAATCTTTAAAAGTACACTTCTGTTTGAAGCTTTATGAATGTCTTTTATCTTTATCTGCAGTGAAAAACATTAACTTAAATTATAAAAGAAGGAATGATTCTTTTATGATATAATTTATCACATGCTGTAAAAAAATAAATGTTGATAAAATCCCTATTCACAATACACTGATATTCAATGTGCTTCTTTCCAGGAACTTGACTGCCTGTTATCTGAGCATGTGATGGCCCTCCACAGTCGACTAGGCAAGCAGGCCAATGTTTTCCTTGAGGGTGGTCGAGTGAGAAAGGAGGATCTCTTAGATTCTTCGAGTATCATTGACTCCGAGCAGCCTTTGAGGTATGTAGAAGTTCGATGTTTAGTTTTTTTGACTTTTCGATTTCTCACACTCACTCTGATGAAAATCACACCCTTTTATCTAGACCCTAGTGTTTTATCTCTCTCTCTCTCTCTCTCTCTCTCTCTCTCTCTCTCTCTCTCTCTCTCTCTCTCTCTCTCTCTCTCTCTCTCTCTCTCTCTCTCTCTCTCTCTCTCTCTCTCTCTCTCTCTTTTTTTTCCAAAATTGACTTAATTTCTGAACTTAATTTCTGAAGGCAAAGTGTACTGCAAATAATAATGATAATCCCCTTGCAGTGAGAGACTCAAGCATCGAAGCAATGAACCATTTGAACCTATTCCCCACCACCTCCTTCGCAAGTACATTTGTTATGCAAGAAAGTATGTCCAACCGAAAATAACAAAAGGTGCGGCGAAAATCATCCAGCAGTTCTACCTGGACCTCCGGCAGCGACACCAGAATGCCAACTCGACGCCCATTACTACAAGGCAGCTTGAATCATTGATAAGGCTGACGGAGGTATGTAGTTCTTGAAATTGTTTCCTTTTCCAATTTTTTTTTATTGATTTGTATATTTATACTTATG
>NW_020869420.1:426373-433873 GCF_003789085.1 Penaeus vannamei | reverse complement strand
GTATATATATATTAATGAATATATGTATATATTTATATGATATATATGTATATATTTATATGATATATTTATGTATGTATGTATATATATTTTGTGTATATTTCATTTTGCCATCATTTACAAACAATCATTATCTTTCAGATGAAGAAATTTGTTGCAGTCCTACAACGCATGGCTGAAAAAACCTACAAATCCATATTTACTATTGACGAGATGAAACAACTCGTAAAGCAAGCCAACATTAAAGTGAGGGATATAAATGACCTTATTGCGAGCCTGAATCATCAAGGATACCTGTTAAAGAAAGGTAGCAGGGTATATCAGCTACTTACTGCAGACTGTTAGCATTACTTTCAGATACTTTTAGGTCTTTTTCTATTGAAGTGTATTCTTTGAGTGGTAAATACTTTTTGTGATCAGATGTGGTTGTAGGTTATGTTTACAATGGAACCGATAATGATGGCCATTGTCGTAGCTCAGCATATTATCATTTATCACTTGTAGAAATTATTTCATTCACAAAATCATTGGTTACTAATTGATTTATGCATCAATTTTGCTTAGCAGTAATGTTGATTTGGGGTCTTATAACAACTTTCAGTTCCTCCTTTCTCTTAAAATCAGTTTTTCTCTTTCATATCTCAAAAGGCTGTTCATGTATCATTAACTTGGGTTCTCACTTTCTATTCTGAATTACTGTAAATTGGTATCAGAATACTTAAGTTAAATGATGACACAGCAAAATACATTATCTTGGGTATAGTTTTCAGGTCATTTACTACCTGCTGCTTTGCTCTAGGAAAACATTTTGTATAAAATACATAAACCTTTTTTTGTTATAAGATATCTTTCCTCTAAATGTAAATATTCAAATGTTTGTTTTAAGACAATCATGTAAGGAAACGAACTTCACAAAGAAAATAAATATTTGTCATTTTATTTGGTGTCATATGTTTACAAATATACATTCACAAAAGGGAATAAGTTATTTGTATATATACAAAATTTTTACAATGAACTGACACATTTCTGAGGCTCATTAGAACTGCATCATTCCTGAAGATCCCATGAACTCCTTGTGTCTATGACGTGTTTATTTCACAATAAAATAATAATACTAGCTAAATAACCTGTATATCTGCTAGCATTCGTAGGCTTTCCGAGCCTGAGTTCTGAAGCTTTGCACTAGGATAAATCATTACTTTAATGGCAAATCCCCAATACTAGTCTGTGTACTTTCAACATATTTAACTTTACGCCATGTTCACACATAAAGCTAATCAGTATCAGGAATGACTGCACCAAAGTATTTATGAATCCTCATGTAAGGCTGTATTTTGGCCTAAGTTACATTGTGGTTATGACTATCATGTATTGGAATGGAAAGATATGACAAGTTGCTCCAAAGATTGAAAAAACTGGTAAGCATAAAGCGCAGACATTTCATGTGGTGTAAACTTTAGCTATGATTGAAGCCTGATAAGAATCACATCATCTGCAAAAAAGGCGAGTGACACTTGCCAAGTTTCAAAGAAAAAAAAGAAAAGAAAACAGGAGAAAAAGAAAAGAAAGAAAAAGAAAAAAAAAACTATTGTCACAAGTTTAAATAGTTCCACTGCATCTGTATTGGCACTGGCTGACATGTTTCATAAATACTTCTGTTAGCTTACCTTTACATTTGTAAAAAATAACCTAGACTACTCTTAAATATAATGATATGGGGGCAAATTAAACTGACATGAATATCTTGTACCTTTGTTGTAAAGCCTGCTCAACAAATGACCCAATTTTCAGGAATTGTATCCATGACAAAAACTTGTACCCACTGGCATCAAGAAGTCTACCACGGCCATGATAATCACTTTGATGAGTACCGTTCAAGGAGAATCTGTTTGATGACCTTTTCAAACCCTCTCTCGAAAAACTCAAATCCACAACTCCAATCCCTTTTTTAACTGTTTCCTTTCACATCTAAAAGATTGTTTATTATGGCTAAACTGGATATTGTATATGTGTAAAAAAAAAAAAAAAAAAAAAAAAAAAAAAAAAAAAAAGCGATATATTTTGTTTTAACAAGTTACAGCCGCAGCTCAGAAACTTTACTTGCACATATAATTATAATAAAAATAAAATCAATGAAGTTAAAATATATGTAAAAAATAACAGTGAAAGAACATATATATTATAAACAGTAAAAGTAAAATAAATTCAACAGCTGATGCTAACAAACCATATTCATTGTGACAAATGTAGGAAAGGTATCAAGAAGAATGAATATCATTACAATACAAGCGATGTATTTAACCGGTTTTGAATATATCTTTGTCTGAAATGCATGAATATCAGACGACGATATATTCGACACCAGTTAAATACATCTGTTGTGTTATGAAGATATTCATTCTCTTTCATACTGTTCCTACATACAGCTGATGCTACAAGTTTACAATAAGCATTAAAAGTCTTAGAATTAGAGCAAGATGATAAAAGCAATAATCCTTCCAATTACTGTTAAAACAGCTTAAATGATTTGAAAAATGGACAGTCTACACCATTATCAATGAAATATTGTTACTATAAGTGATCATTACCTCCAAGCTAGGAAAAAATCAAAGTCTGCTTAAAAATATTGTTCGATAAAAAGACTATCCCGATAACAAATCCTCATAGCAAGATATAACAAACTCCTCGTTGAATGATTAGATCTCCTGGCATGGCTACATTATGCAAGGCATGTGGTTTGCACTGTTAATTACTATATTATTAACCTCCTCCTTGCCTTTATACTGGCATCCCATAGCTGGCTTCTCAATGTTAGATCCAAAACACATGGCGTTAAACTGAAACACGTCCTCTTTTTGATTGATAAAGCTCTACTTCAAAAGAATTAAAAGTTTGTCCTTTACAACAGAAAACAAGGAAAGAAGAGGAAAAAAAAAAAATGTTTTTGAAACAAACCTACAAATATTCTACTTGTGATACATTTCCTTTCACCTATTCATTTTTACTTCAAGTATATAAAAGCACCTTGTACTGTTTGCATGCCATCCAACAATATATTGAAAACCCAGTTAATAAAACAAAAATTCTAAATACTCTCAACAAAATATAAAAATAAATCAACAATTTGAGTAGGAAACAAGAAACAATGGATGGAATAAAAACACAGGCATTACTTTTATATGTAATGGAAAAAGAAGCTCCAGATTTTGAAACCCGCTGCATAGGTACAAATTACAATGACCAACATTACTGAACCAAAATAATGCGCTGAACCTACCTAATGTAAAAGCTTCTTCAGCTTTTTCAAAACTTAAAAATATCTGGATATTTCAAAAACAAAATTTTGCCCCAAAAAATCTAGAGAAAGGGTAAAAGTGCACAAGAGCAGCACAATGTGTAATGTGTAAAGGCTGCTAATTCAGCTTCAAAAACATCAACATATCTTCTTCACAACTAATCAAACATTTATGCTCTGCAAATTTAAATGCAAGTTATGTACATTTTACAGAAATGAAAATGTGATCATGAAAATAAAAACATTTGTTTCTTTTATAAAACAACATTTATTACATGAGTGAAGGCATAGTTCTGGAGACAGAAGCATGTCACTACTAAAACCACAGCCGTATTTCCATGTGGCCTCTACAGAACATTCACACATGATGCCATCTGCCACTCTGATAATACTGTCTTAAGCATTCTGCTGGGGAAACTTTATATTGGGAAAAAAATTTCAGGTACAAAGAAAATGACTTTCACAGAAGTCATAATGTGCCTCATTGTTAACACTTTGCTGTTGAGCTTACCCTCAAGATCATGTTATGCAATACCAACTTCACATTAGGCCTAAAACTCCTTCAAGTAACAAAGTGTTAATAGCTGTTGCCCTACTCTTAGAAAATTGAAGTTTCCTTCTTGGAATTGTGGACTTGTGTATTTCACGAGTTAAAATATAAGGCAGTATACAGGTCACAATATTCAAAGCAATATCAGAGGCTGTATGTCATATAAAAGTAAATTTCTGATAAGAAATTACTTGTATACTAGGTAATGGCTCTTTGATGCAAAGGCTGGAAAGAAAGGGAAATAAAAAAATAATATAAATAATGTAAATAAATAAGTAGACATTATGAAAATGGTAAGACCAAAGTAAATCAACAAAAAAATATAGTTCAACATACATTTTTTTTTTCTTTCATCATATGAAATACAAAAATTACATCAACTCAATCCCTGATTTGGTTATCTCAGGTCATTGTTGTGGGCAGGGCGAGATTCTCTGCTGACTGCTGAGCAGGGCCATATACTGCAAACCTGACCAGTCTTGCACTAGCATACACAACCTTACTTTTCTCCTGTGTGTGTTGCCACCCTGCTGAACTATCCCTGACCCCTTCTGAGGCAAGATTAAATACGAGAGAAAATACCTGTAACATTTCTCCTTTTCTACTGCACAACATTCATCCTTTGTAATGTTCACCTTCACAATAAAAATCAAAAGTAACAATCCCATACAGAACACAATTTCATTTTTTATTACAAATGAAATAAAGTGCACCAGTCACTTGCAACTGAATACTTGGTTGTTACCTTTTCCTTTTATATCAACATTTCTTATCAAACAAACTGGGTTGGTCAACATACATGTTCAAGCTTCCCAGCAACTCAGGCATGCAATCTAGTCCGTACTCAGCACACCTTACACTTTTTCAGTTTTACTATCACATATACTTCGCGGCTTCTTTACCGAGAGTCTTTCATTAAATACTACAACAGTACCATCTTGACAGCGTTCTACAACAGTTCATCTTGGCTACTCTCATCCCTGTCGCCATCTGACCTTCCAACATACATATACACCAAAACCTCTTTAACTGGTTGACAACATAAAACGGATACTTCAGAAACTTGCTCTTTCTTCAAGATGCCAATTTATTTCCTGATGATAACTTTGGTTGATTGAACAGAAAAGACTGTGAACTTCTCACTGGGTATAAAAAAATACACCAATAATGAGGTCTTACTGTATTGTACCCTTCACTACAACCCTTCTAACCATCAAGTTGTCCTTATCCGCTTTGCCTGCGGCTGGCCAAGGGCATTGTGTCGTTGGAAAATGTACTTGATCTGTGAGAGATATGTGTTGAGGTCAGACACAAAGATCAGCGGTACAACATCTGGAGCAACAGCACTACCCCAAGCTTCCATCAGTGTGTTAACTTGATGCCTGCAAAGTAAAAAAAAATGTACAATAATCATCTGAAAAAATAAGATAAATATGATGAAAATAAAAAATAAAATAAAGAGATTTCTGAAAAAAGTTCTTTATATCAAATAATTGTGAATGTATGTGTGTGTGTGGGAGGGGTGTCAGTCATTTAATGAAATACCTTAATCCAGCTAGAAGCGCAAATTATATGATAGAGCACCCACCCCTGATAATAATGCTGTAAGGTCTAAAATCTGGTATTCTTATGCAGAGGTTACATTCTTACGGTCAATTTGGGTTGATGACAGGTAGCGTCTCATATAAATACCAAAGAAGAAGAATGCATTCATTATTTAGTCATTATTACTCTACTATTGGTAATACATTCACAAGAAACTTTTGTAAGATGCGAGAAGACTCTTCCGTAATTTTCAAAAAACTTAAATTATAATGAAGATACCAATCAATCCTAATGTTAAGAAAATGAAAACATGTCTTACCAGTTGGCTTTATATACAGTAACTGTCAGGACATTTTGGAACACCTCAATGCATTCAGTTAGGGTTGCTGCTGGGAAGAAATCCTTTATCACATCTTGAATAGCCACCATATTGTAATCTGAGGGGTTTTGGTGCGTGTAGGCCGTCCGGTTTATACAGAGTACAGCCTTTCCGTCAACCACCAACTGTAGGGGAAATTAGGCTGTTTACAGTATTCCGTTCCTCCAAAATGTTAAAATTTTTACACTATTGGCTTCACCGCTATTTTACATATGACCACTAGTCTTCACAGAAAGTAAATGCTAGAACTACATACAGGGTTCGTGCACTTATTGGAAGATCAAAATTCGGACTCTTTTCACACCCACTGACACCTTTTTCAGACCCATTTCTGCAGAAGTGTTAACTTGCATATAGAATGTGATCACTAGATTCTATGGAACTAATACATTATAATAGCATCAGTAACTTTAGAACTAAAAAATACTATGAAAATAATTTGAAAGAAAAAAAATATATGCACTATCATTTGCACATACAGTCAAATAAACATGTACACAAACACACATACTAAGAAAAAGAGAGAAAGAGAGAGCGAGAGACAGACAGAAACATTATATATGAACACCTTATCCCTAAGACTTAAATATTTATCCACAATAAAGTCACTGCTCACCAAGACCTAACGAACCCTGTATTTTTTTCCTGCTCGGTAGGGAATCTCACCTTTCTGACTTTGTAGGGAGGTTCTTGTCTGGTCGGGTCTGGTCTAAAAGCTGGGGTGTCCGCCAGGCGCTGCTTGTCGAGCCCGTTTCTACCCACACCTTTATGACTAGAGAGATTGTCAGGTCGCATGCCGTTCGACACCGGAATTAAGGGAGGAGGGGCTTTGGACATGGATTTTGAGCTGCTATTTGCCAATGAATTCTGTCAAATAGAAGAAAAATGTTAAATATTGTTTCTCTCTGCAAATGATTAACAGGCAAGAAGACTATTGATCAATTTCATGGTATATCTACATCAATCATGTATTCAAAAATGATTTTAAAATATCTTTATTTTTACATGCCCTCATATACAAACAAACGTGATTCACTACATGACAAACAAACTTTGTTTACGATATACACCTGAATTGTCCTGAAGTGTAATAACTGACTTTTTATAAAAGTAAAAAGTCAGGGTTTTTTCCTAATCTAATATATCCTACATCTCACACACTCACTGCCTTTGGGCTAATATGCCAAAAGACCCAAACTCTGGGATGCACCACACACATACAGTTACCCAGTGCCTGTCTTCATGCCGTATATGATTTGTGGCTTCGATACAGACACGTAGGACATCACAAGGCTATAGTGCAATCTTTCAGCCTAAATTTAAAAAATCTAAAATTGACAACCACTGTACAAAGCAAAAGGATTGTAAATCTGAACTGGACTTAGATAATGAGAGCATGACATGTGCACCCCCAATACAACTACCAATCTTAGCATGGCATTTCATAAATATTACCTACACCCAGTCAATTAACGTGACAACTCCACCTTACATTAATAACTCACATGATGTGAACTACTGTTGGTCTGTCTGGTGTTGTATGAATGTAATGCTGAATTCCCAGCATTAACTAAAGAATTCAGTGCAGACTGGCTAATCTGTGCAGGATACCCCAGCTGACGAAGCGTGGCATCTATCGTGCTGCTGGCCCTAGAAAGGGAGTAGGAGTTACGCAAACGTCCAGACCTCCAGAGGAAAATCATCAGTAGAATCATTCAGCGGGGAGTC
>NW_020869420.1:407233-426273 GCF_003789085.1 Penaeus vannamei | reverse complement strand
TAGACAAAGGGTTTAGACGATTATCCAAGGAAAGAAAGAAAAATAAAAGTACAATAGTATATAACTTAAAACATGTAATTTGATGTAATAAATTCTTAAGTAAAGATAAATTTGAGTAAATGATGAAAACAAGAGCTGTATTTTACTTCAAACTTAAATGTTTGGTTGAACTTCACACTGCATCTTCACGAAACAAGAAAATTTATTGAATCATACACAAGAAAATCGGAAGTTCCCAGGATACCCTTTTCACTTGTACTAAAATCATTTTTATTTTCTAAATCCACAGCATCTTATGAGCATCCTTACCCACAAACAAACAAATATTATCCAATGACAACCAGACAGCATATGTAAACTCTTTAAACCATATTTTCTTTAAGATGAAACACATCAGTATAATCTGTGAGCGCAACAACAACAACAACAACATTAGTATCAGATACCTAGTACTACAGCATGGAATTAAACATAAATAATGATAAAGATCTTCATCCAGTACCATAATCACAATTTGCAAAACGGCAAGTGCCAAACAATCCGTCCCACTAGTACAAACGGTGATAAAACAGTACAAAATCTGATCTATTGCTTGACTGATCCATGATAAGATTAGTTATCTTTCAGGAATTTTCAAGTATTAGTACTGATTATGAGAAATATATCTCTTGACAATAAAAGGTTACCTGACGCTTTTGCATTATATTTCATGTAAAACACTGAACATTCCTCACTGAACGAAAGTGTACTCACGTGCACACACACACATACGAGCACACACACACACACACACACACCACACACACACACACACACACACACACACACACATATATATATATATATTGCATGTGTTTATGTACACAAACATATATGCACTAGTGTCTTCCCTTCATCTAGGACTCAGAAGTGAGTAACAAAAATAAACTAATCCATCAAACAAATTCATTAGACCCTTGAGTTATATATGAAACCAACATGGGTTGCAATGGGAAAAGAAAAAGGAGAAGAGAAAGAAAAGAAAAGGAGAAGAGGAGAAAGAAAGAGAGAAGAAAAGACAAGAAAAGAAAAGAAAAGAAAAGAAAAGAAAAAAAGAAAAAGAAAAAAGAAAAGAAAAAGAAAAAAAGACACACACACAAAAAAGAAAAACAAAAACAAATGCTGAAGAAAACTGGTCTACAAAAAAAAAACAGCAAAGAACAACATGGGAAAAAAAAGGAAGTCTGTCTGTCCTGGCTACTTGCATATTCACTGGGCATGAATGTCAAGAAACTAATACCCACAATTAAAAGGCTGTGGATTGTCAAGCTATATTATGTTGAGCAAGGGGAATCCCGTGGGAAATCCCTGCTCAAGAAGTCATGAACAAGCAAACAAAAACTCCCATTATATAATTCACCGTTGTTCATAGAGCGGTGCGAGTAGCTCCTTTGAGCTTCATTGAAAGGAAGGAAGGAAGGAAGGAGGAGAAAGAGAAAAAAGAAAGAAAAAGAAAGAAAGAAAGAAAAAAAGATAATTGTTCACTTTTATATCTATTTTTCACTTTTATATCTATTTACTTATTCATTTAATACTTATTGCCGGGACATATTAGGAATGAATGGTAACCATGAAATAAAAAGAAGGAATGAATGATAAACATAAGAAGGAGAAGAAAAAGACAAAAAGTATATTTTCCTATAAGATATGCTGCCAGTAAAGAAAACCCATGACTTTCACACAGCTCCCTTCGTATCTGGCACAGTCCTACCGTATAATTATTCACTTTAAGAAACAGTTTACTGGATGATAAAAAGAGGAAGGGCATATCTATTACGGGGCTCACCTTGAGGAAAACTCTTTTACTGTCCCTCAACCCTATGCTGACAGGAAAATGTATGGTCCGCTGTAGCTTTCTTTTAGAAGTGAATTTTGTTTGCACATGGGGCTAATTAGTAGGTCTATGTGACCTCACCTGATTTCCTCTTTCTTTGAGTTTGAAAAATGTTCTTTATGCTATTAATATTGATGTTGTTATTTTTATGATAATCATATCATGAACAATACTTAAAAAAAAAAAAAAAAAAAAGGAAATGGGAAATGGGATAGCCAGATAAGACTAGTAATTGCCTCCATGGTGACTAAGCGCTTGTGGAGCCATTTATGAGCAAACCCAATTAATAAACAAAAATCACAATGGACATGGCATCAGCGAGTTTAATCTTGCAAACTGCCAAAGTGCTTTTTATATCTATGATTTTCATTATGCACTCACACTGCAAAACCCTTTTTTCTCCATTCATGCATAAAGTTATTTAGGTCTACGTGAGCAACAATCCACACAAACAACCGCATTTCCATCATGCTGCTGGATGTGTGGTATTCTGAGGTACGGAGACAGAAGAGTAATACACAGCTGATATGATATTTACAAATAACATGTGATTTTACATAACCAGTATAACCTTTACGGACAGCTGGTGTGTATACAATAGATTCAGATAAAAGCACAAGCTTTGAAATTTCTATTGGAAATAAAAGGTTGGAATACTTTTCTATAATTGAAAACATGTTTGAGTTCGAAACCTTACAATTTTTTTTTTCTTTCTTTCTTGCTTCCAATGCCTTTGATGTTTTTAGTTCAACTGAAATATACCTACATAATAAATTGGCAATCTAATACCCAAAGCTAATGAAAAACAAAATTTATTTTTTTCTTTCTAAGATAAACCAATTCTTTGAAACCCTATATATAAATGTACAAGATCATTTTGAGTATCACTAAATTCTTTAAAATGTCTGATAGAATAACTCGACTACAATGACAGCATAAAATATCAGACCCTATTAGAGTTTAATTGCTGTTCCTTTAAAAGACAAACCTTAAGGCTGTTGCTGTCACTGGACCTTGCGATTGTGAGATTACACGTTTTGCTTCTGATTCTGAGAGATGGGAGTGCTATAATGGTCTCTATCCTCCCCCTCTCTGCAGCGCGAGACAAACCACCGAACAACAAAGATAACCTCATAATGTATAAATAAATAAATATATAGACCTATATATAATGACATTTTTATATATATGTATATATATATATATATATATATATATATATATATATATATATATATATATATATATAAATAAATAAATTTATGATGTACATACAAACAAACTATATATATACAAAGGTGTCTATATTGTGTACAGAGTACACATGATTATGGGAAAAGCTCTTGCTTTATTACTTCTTCAAGGTACAAAGAATAAGTAACCTTGATCTTAGCATGAATCCTATACACTATCCTATTCTAATCTGACAACTGAAAATCCAAATCCTTCCTGGAACCTACTCCATTAAAAGGGAACAGTATCCTGACCTGTCTCTTCGTTAATGGAATAAGCTTGAAAATCTCTGGGGCTGCTTTTACATCATTCCAGCTCTTTGTTCCTATACCCCCTATGCCTTAAACTTGCCAATCCTCTTCAAGTTATGCCACGTTATTGTCATAGGATGTGGGTACACCCTTATCACTTGTTTCTTAATCTCACATATAATAATCATGTATCAAAATAAGTCATATCATTCTGTGACTGCATATCTTCTCTAGATGCTGCCTTATCATTTCATACATTAATCTCAGACTAGGTACATAAAATTCTGTTAGAAAATCATAATCCACATGTCGGGTAAAGCATAAGGGCAAACATGCATCAAGGTGAAATTTCCTAAGAACAAATGAACACATCCCTAAGATGATACAAGAGTCCGTGCATGACATATCTCTACACCTATATATTATACGGTAGACCTGCCAATTCTGCAAGTATATGTTAAACAGTTTGCTCGACTCGCACATTCCCCCTCTCTCTATTTTCCTGCATGAATAATGGGCCAAAGCACGATGATCTCATTTTCTTGCACAAGCATTTACATATCCAAACATGGCCCACCTCGCACTATCATGCTCACTCAAAACACGGAGACACTTTCTCTCTCTACTCTAGCCAGGATTGTTAACTAAAACTAAGCATTTCTCCCTTGTCCCCACAACATTCTGTCAATCCCAGTCCTGAGCCTCCTTAGTGAACATGTCTGGATTGCTTCATCTATAATGAAAACAAAAGGACAACACAAATAGAAAATTATAGGGAATGCACGTGATTTTCTCCTAAATGTTAACTGACAGGCAAATTTTTTTGGGACAGACCAGCTCAGCGGCAGTGCTAGATATCAGGACCGGGAAACAGACTAACTTTCAGAGTATCTTTAGTTAGCATGGGGGTGGAAATAAATGATTGAAGGGTAATATGCTACAGGCCATGCTTAGCCCACTTCCTCAAAACAAACTTGCAAGGAAGTTTATTTCAAAAGTAGCATATCTCTAAATAATTATCCAGGTAGATGTAACAAACATGGAATACAAGCTATAAAGTTGGAACATGGCCTCGCATTTCACAACATAAAAAAACATGAACTCTTAGATACATTATCTTAAAGGCAAGGAAAAGTTTCCTCCTCGGCAACAATGTGCTTATCTTGTCAAATCCTTTGTGGCTTTCTATACAAATGCAAAAAGTAACCAGTTTTTGTGTGTGTCTACTTTTTGCATCCAAAGCAACTGTGGTTACAAACAGATTACAACTACATTTTTCAAAAGCAAGAGGACAACTTATCTTTCACAATAATAAATTTTGTTTAACCATATCAGTCAGAGCACTTGTCACTATCTGTATTCACTCTTAAGGGGGGGGAAATAAAAATAATATAAAATGTATATTCTGCTTTATTTAAAAAACACAGCATCTTTTACAACCAATAACCAATATTTCAGGCATTTTTTATTTTATGTCTTCTATATGTGGTGTTCTTGAAAACATGTCCTTATATTACGTAGAGGGATGGATACAGCAGCACCTCCAGTGGAAAATGGCCTGGAGGCTATATAGTCCCATTGCCATCGAACAAATTTTCTTCTAAGCCCGTGGACAAGTCGCCTAATGTGTCATAGTACATTTTCACAAGTACCCATTGCCCTCAAACTGACCTAGTTTCAAGGCTTCTACAATGTAAACAATGTCAACTGCATGTGCAAGCATTTTAGCTCATTCTATATTCTCTGCAATGGTTTACAATGATAAAGTTGCATTCTTCTACAGAAATCCTCAATTCTGTCATTATATCACTTCCTCATAATTATCTATCCCTTACAAGTTGCCTATTGCACCAAATTAATCCATACTCATGTTACATTCCACTACAGAACCTCTTTATACAAACACAATCTGGATAGCTCTACATAAAGTTGCATTCCTCTACAGAACCGTTGTTTACCCAAACGCAATCTGAATAGCTCTGCATACAAAGTCAGTGCTCTTTGCCAGCTTTACCCTATCTGAAAGACATCTAGTTGCAAAGAAAGGACAGTTTATATATACTATGCTTCTCCCATTCATAATTCAAGAGATATTAATAATGAATACATCAGCAGGCTCCGGTACCCTTTATCCAACTCAGAACCAGATGGTACGAATAGTATATGCTGTACCTATGGCAACACTCAGAGAGGTTTCAAAGGAATGTTAAATTTGTCCCAAGTGTAAAAATCTAAAACCATAAACAATTATTAAACATTACACTAGCAATTATTTACCAAAATAGTGGATAATATATTACCCCCCTTTAAAAAAACAACTGAGATTTTGTTGTTTCTCCAAATGTGCAAGCAGGCATTTTGACACGCACAAAAACACACAACTTGGTTAGAACATTCACCGTGATTCGACAAGTCATGGTTCTTGACTTTTCCTTCTATACCTATATAGAAAAAAGTATCCTCTAATGCTAAACCATGTAAAAAGAAAAACAAACACCAAAAGAAAGAAAGAAAGAAAGAAAGAAAAAATGTAACTTTTGTACAGACAAAAAACAAACACATGTTGTAATGTTGCACTGGTGCAGGAAAACATTTCTTTAAATAAAAACACAACAAAATATGATGATGAAAAAAAAATAAAATAACAAAATATAAAAAATAAAATAAAAAATAAAACACACAGGATAAAACGAGAAAGAACATAAAAATCCGAAGAAATCTTTCCCTGAGGAAACCAAAGTCAGGTTGATGAGTGCAGATCAAGGACACTTTTGTTTATATACAATCTCTGAGCTGATGTCAAAACCTTCACCATTTCACTGCTTTGTTTGACACTTTTTTTAAGCAACAGAATGCATATATATTCTCATTTGAAGCTTCATAATCTCTAAACGTAATGTAAACAACAGGTGATAATACAGTACAGTTACATAAACATCATAGTAAAAAAAAAAATAAAAAAAATAAAGCCCTTGACTAAACACAACCTTTTCCAATCTCTGGCAATATCTAATTTTCTATTTGGTACAAAAGGCATCTAGAAAATATGGATTACACTTGAAACTATGGTCCATCATCTCGTAACAAAATGTAATAGAGGAAGAGGAAGAGGATGAGGACGAGGTGGTGGGGATGACGATGCATCTGCTCCATTCCAGTATGCACTAGCTGTGTAGCTGATTTCTGATTTGGATTTATTGTACTGCTGTCCTAGCTGAATACTAATGATCTACAATTTTCCCGGGTCACAGTTGTTGGATGTAAATGTCTTGCCAACAGACATCATAAACACATCTAAACAGTTTATATTTAGGGGCACTTATGCATCAAAACAGACAAGTACAACTGCATACACACACACACACACACACACTATACAGACACACACACACACACACACACACACACACACACACACACACACACACACACACACACACACACACACACACACACACACACACACACACACAACACACACACACACACACACACACACACACACACACACACACACACACAACACAAACACGCACACAAACACAAACACGCACACACACACAGACAACACAAACACACACAGACAACCTCAAACTTTCATGTCTGGATGTCTTTTGACATATACAGTGAGAAATCATAATAAATATAATATATAAAAAATCACAAAACAAAGCAAACATGAACACATACACTAGCAAGCAAGTAAACACATACACTAGCAAGGAGTAATGTAAACACCACACTGGTTTGCCAAAGAAAATGTTAAGTAATGTCCTTTGCCATTACGAGGCATAAACAAAACTTTCTTGCTAATAGGTAAAACCTCATATCCACAGACAGTGAAGGCTCAATTGGCTTCATTCAGCTTCGACTGAGGTAAACATAATATATATATGAACTGGAAAGATGGTCACACATTATGATAAAAGTACACCTGTCAAAACACTGGGTTTTAGCATTTCTATTTAGCAATGAAGACAATTTGTGAGACGCAGGTGGAACGTTTTTCAAATATGGGAACTTGTAGTCTCTGTGAACGCTCGGCTTTTTTGATAAAAATACAAATGCTCGTTTACAGATCGAATTATGTCACCTTGGTTACTATGCTTGAAAAATCAAGGATTGTAGGATCTAATAAATGAGAACTTGGCCAATCCCATGATGAAAATTTGGCTTACCTTCGGAATTTCATTCTCATAACCAATCTGACCAATGGCTTTGTATACGAGTGAAAAACAATATAAAAGCACACTTGAGAGAGCATCATATTCCAAGTTTTCACATGAACTTGTGGAAATGTTACATATTACAAGTTAGTAATTACAAGTTACATTAAACTAGGATGCAAATGATATCAAAAGAATTACATAACTGCTAACTGTTAGTAATTGGATGAGACCCTTCTCATTCCTTGGGTTGATGCAAAGTATTATTTCTAAAATGTCAAAATACTACTTGGTATAAAAATGTATCATAATAACTGTTTTCAACTTCATATATACACATACTTTCTTGTTCTTTCTTTTGTTTTTTCATATGCACTTATAACCGTATGTATTTTGCAATTGCTCACTATTTCAAATTTCCTTCTTACTGCTTAGTGTCAATTTGTGCTCACTGCACACACATATATTCAATTCAAATGCTGTACGATAATCTATACACAGCAAGGGTCCACTAATCTATTCTTTCTTCCAGATAAAAACGTTTTCACGAGAAAAAAGAAAAGAAAATACAAATACACAAATAAATGCATACATACATATCCACACATATACACATACACACTATAAAAATAAAAAAAAATATATATATTTTTTTTTGTTGGAGGGGAAGGGGGAGGGGGGAATCACTGTAAACACTAATCTCCTCACTAACTGAAAATAAAATCAATCATGCTCTTTTTGAGAGTAAAAATATGAACAGACCTGTATGATGTGGAGAATGGTGGACAGGGTAATGAAGAAAATCAATAGCTCCTTTATGTCTCCCAAACAAATGTATATGATATATCACCACACAAACAAAATAAGAGGATATATAAGTAATTGAGGAATGGAAACTGAGAATGAAAAATTAATATATATAAAACAAACAAAACAAAAATCAAACAAACTATAATCGTCTACAAATTTTTTGTGAGCCTCCTCAACTTCTCCCCACAATTCTCGGTAATCTTCCCTCTGGTACTTCAGCAAAGGCCAAAAATCTCCACCACATACAATTTGGCCTGATAGGAGTTTGTAGACCTCCCAAGTTGTTAACTGTCAAATCAGGAACCACTCTAAGCTCTACCTTAACATAATGTACAAGGGAGATTGTGCATCTTTGGTAGAGTGCCAAAGGAAGACAGGATAAGAGCATGGTTGTAAGCCTTTATTACAGACCACAGGATGTTTAAGTTGGATTGGGATAGAATATAACCAATGTTATTATATGTGCGCATACAAACATGCACACGAGGGACCATGTACGCATTCACACATTCATGCATCCGCACTCAGACACATGGGTATACGTATTCACACACATACACACTGACACTCACATACATGCGCACTCGCACTCACAGACCTGCCCACTTGCACTCAAACGCAAGTGCACTCGCACTCAGACAAAAGCACATTCGCACTCCCACACAAGCGCACATGCACTCCCACACAAGCGCACACGCACTCCCACACCTGTGCACTTGCAATCTCTCTCTTTCCTGTGTGCACACACACGCACACATACACACGCATGCACGCACGTACACGCACACACAAACACACACACACACATGTGAGCAGATAAAAAATATATATATAAATATGAAAATAAAAGAAAATAAAAAACTAAAGAAATGTGAAAGAATTCAACAATCTACGGATTTACATGTACTATTTCTGTTGTAATAAATGTGTCCTAAACTGATGTGACTGGAAATAGTATTTAGAAAACAAATACAACTTGACTATAGGATTTGCTAATCCAATAACAAAAAAATGTGTAGGAAAACAAAAATAATAAATTGCTAAAGCTTTCTTTATTTCTTTCATTCACAACAAAATTCAATGGCTAGTTTGGGTTCTTGATATTCATTCAGAAAAAAATAATATCTTAAAATGCTAACAATGTCTACACTGACACCCTGCTTGCGATGCATAACGACCAGTCCATATCCATACATTCCTCGGAAACCACATGCTACGATGATGGCGTTTGAGAGTGCAATAGTTCATATTCATCACCGAAGCCTATATAGATGTCAACCTTCCAATACAAGCCAAGAAACAATGACAACATGCATTCTGGCCTCCCAAGTGATACACAACTATACGAGGAAGCAGTCCGAATTCTACTATTTCGGAATACATGTAAAGGTTTGTTGCTTTTTGCTGAAATACAGGAGATCAAATGATGCTACATATAACACTGTTACGGTTTTCGACAGTTTATGTTTTTGCTGGCCCCTACGGAAACTTGATGCAACAGCAGTGGGTGGGGTCTTTGAAACCGCATGAGTATTCTGATGCAATATTATTGTGTCTTTATCAGTGTTTTATCCTTTTCTTTTTTATTCTACACGACTATTTACTCTGTATACTTCATGTCCTCCTTTACTATATTTATAGTTTCCGCTAACTATAGCTACTTATCATGCACAATCGAGGTCACAAGCAATCCATCAATATCAATATTATTGATATCGGTGACCGAGAGATTTTCTGAATAAACTGTTGTGTCTCTTTCTATGAATTAGTTATAATTAGTTGTTGTTTTGTATTCCTTACTCTCTTACAAAGCAAAGTAATTATTATATTAATGGATACAACATAATTCTGTATTACTAATTGAGACGATACAAATTTAAGGTAAAAATACGGGAAAACAACAGCACATTTTCCTCCATTTTACGAAACAAATTTATCGCCTCATTCTCCTCCAAAACATTAATTACTTATAATTGGAACTAAACCGCAGGAAAGAAAAAAAAGAGCAGTATAATATCCAACACAAAGTGTAATATCCCACCCATAAATTTCCCCCAGCTTTCAAAAAAAAAAAAAAAAAAAAAAAAGGAAAGAAAAAAGAAAGAGAAAAATCCGTTGGCTCAATTTTCCACCCAAACATTAATTCATATTCCATCTGGCTTCCACCCCTAGACCAGGGACCCGACTATGCAATCTCCCGACCACCCTCGCCGAGCCCTTATCCCGAGTCCGTCTATCCTCCCACTTCCTCCATAGCTAGAAAAACAACCAACAGGAAGAAAACCGAACCCATAGACGATAAAGAGGAAGAAAAGCCACAATAATCATGTACAATCTGTCATGTCGGAGCAAGGCGCTCCAGCTGATCGCCACCACGACAGGCCTGCCAACCCGCAACCCATTATAAACCCCATAATTCCTCCTCCTTTCCCGGAATACATCACACCCCGGGATAACAGACCTAACTCCACGTCTTCGAAAGCCATTGAAGGGGTTTTAGAAGGAGTGGCGTCGGAGTGAGAGCGAAAGACCGGGTCAGTCCCCCTTTCCTCCCGTTCCATGTTGGCAGCCCTACGACCAGTTTAAAGAGATCGACAGACTTTTTCCCTCAATAAATATATTTCTACGACGGCTAAATCCTCTCTAACAGAGGTTTCTAAGAGGTTCTACCACCGTCCCATCGCCACCTCATAAGGGGAGGAAAAAAAAATAAAACACGTGGTGCTCGCCAATGGTGCTTGATGGGATGTAAACAATAATGGAATGCCAATAGGACTCTCTTAATACCATACCTGTATTAGTTTGTTCAGCCATTTTTGGAGGAATTTCTTGGACAAGCTGCATTAAAAATCCCAGGGGAAGTAAATCCTGACACAGAACAGATATTATTCACATATTATTTAAGGATTTTTGGGCGCATCGTCTTCTCTCACAAGCGGCACACACACAAGGATGAACTGAGGCTGAGCGGCAACAGTCTAGCCTCGCGCCCGGGCTCATCAAAATTCCTGCCGAGGAGAAAACGGGACGCCATCATGTTAAAGGGGCCCAGAATACACCGTTTCGGCAGGTTCTCTCGGGCCTCTCGGGAGGGGCGTGGGGTTTGTTGGTTTTTTAGGTAATTTGGGGTATGTTCGTGGTTTTTATTTCTGCATCGAGGGTGATGAAGATAAAGGCGATATCTCAAAACCCGAGTTTTTCCGCGGCGAAAATTTACATACCCACACCCTGACCGATTAACCCTCTACCACATCCACCAACCCCACACCCTCTCGCAACCCCTTTCCCCTCATTAAACCCCACATCAATCCCATTTCAGTCCGTTTCCAGCGCCCCACGCCGATTCTCTCGCCCCCTTAAAGATAGAGCCCATCACGCCGCGCCAACGACCAATCAGCCGCGCGGATTCGTGAAAAGGGGCGGAGCTCGCGTGACGTCACGACTAGGAGCAGGGGAGTCTGGGCCAACCCCGTAGAAGAGCTAAATAAAATTTTTGTTCGCTTTCATTCTAGGGCCGTTCCGGAATAGCTAGTCCGATAGTTGAGAAATAATCCATGTGTATCATAAGGGCGATTTTCCCCCGGTTTTCTCTCTCTCTCTCTCTCTCTCTCTCTCTCTCTCTCTCTCTCTCTCTCTCTCTCTCTCTCTCTCTCTCTCTCTCTCTCTCTCTCTCTCTCTCTCTCTCTCTCTCTCTCTCTCTCTCTCGCTATTGCGAAATAAGTCCCATGTTTTTTTCTTTTCTTTCTTTCCCCCCCCTTTTTTACTTCTTTTCTCTTTCTCTCCCCCAGAGCCGTTCCGTTGAATAATCGTGACTCACGACTTAAAAAAAAAAGAAAAAAATAATGCTTGATTCACATTACAAACATCCGGAAGTTCAAAATTAGCAGTGACCTCTGAGGCACAAGGGCATTAAACTCTTGGTAGGCCGTAGGTAAGGGTGGTCGCTGCAGCCGAGTGACCGCTGTAGCAGATGCGGAAAGGGAATGGGGGCGGAATAAGCTGGGGGGACGGTTAAGGGGGGGGGATGTATGTGGGAAGGGGGAGGAGGAGGAGGAGGAGGAGGAGGAGGAGTAGAAGAGGAGGGATGGGGGAGTGGGGAGGAGGAGGAGGAGGAGGAGAAGGGGGGGGGGACGAAGGGAGAAACGTTACTCCAGCGCCGGGGAAGTTTCATATTATTCTGCAGACACACGTAGTAGTTTCACACACCGTTCGAAAAGGGACCTAGTACAGACTTCGTTATGGGGGAAGGGGAAAAAATGCATTCCTCTCTCTCTCTCTCCGATCGAAATTTTTACCCGGCGGACGGTTGGAGCCGCATTTGAATAAAAGAGAAAGAAAGAACACACGAGAAACAAACAAACGGTAGATCAGGCACGGCATGGCATTTACAGCATTAAGGGGGGGCGGGGGTAAGTTACGAGGGGGGGGGGGAGGTTAGAGGAGGAGGAGGAGGAGGAGGAGTAGGGGGGAGGAGGAGGGAGGAGGAGGAGAGAGAGACTCGCTATCCCGGAACGGCCCTACTGAGGGAGACTCTCTCCCTCTTTCGCTCCCTTTCTAATGGGCGTTCTTTTGATTTCGTTTCGTGTTAACGCTCCGTGTGTCATGAAATTTATGAGGAGGAATAAAAGTTTTATTCTATATGTATTATAGAGAATAAAGGAAACCGATACAGCGGTTTTGCATGGTAATTGCCGTTCCGTGCTATCTAGGGACGGCCCTAACCTCCACCCCATAGGTGCCCCATCTCCCACCAGCGCTCCACACTCGGCCCTCCCCTCCCCCTCCCCCTCCGTCCCACCGCCTCCCCCTTCGCTTCCCTCCCCTCCGAGCTCCCACGGCCCTCCCAACCTCCCGCAACCGTGCGCCTCTCCCCTCCACCTCTCTCTCTCCACGTCTTGACATTGATTTTGCTTTTCTTTATTTGTCGATGTCTGTTTTACTAGTGTGCCTACTGCTTCAAAACACTCGTTTAATGCGCGTTTTGTTTTTTGTTTTGTTTCCCCCCCTCCTCTCCTCTCCCGGCGGTGCTGCGCGTGGAAAACTTTCTCATTTATTCATTTACTTGTTTCAGTTCCACACGGGCGTGCGCGGGTCACCTTAGGTATGGTAAACGTGGTCGTTAGTTTTTTCCTCCAACTGTCGGAAAACAAAAATCGATAGAGTACGAAAGAAGAAGAAGAAGGAGGAGGGGGAGGAGAGAGGTTAAAAAAAGGGGGGGAAGAGAGGGAAATAAAAATGGTAACGTGACTAGGGAGCGAAAGAACTCTTGGACAGCCATCAGCCTACCTGGCGGATGTATAGTAACTACCTTTAGGACACGGGGAGGGGAACAGTGCAGCCTCGTGTTTATTTGTTTGTTTGTTTGTATTCTCTTATCGTTTGGGAAGGGAAGAAAGAAAGAGAAAACGCAAAGGTAAAGAAAAAAAAACTTACCGAGACATGTTAGAAATGATAATAAAGACAGACCTCTCGATGTCCCAGCCTTCCCCCCCCCTACCTTCCCCCTTCCCTTACTCTGTCGCCTCCCCTCCCCCACCTCCCTGACCCCTCGAAGGCCTCGTGTTGGTTGCAAGAATGCGAGGAAGAACTTGCTATTGAAGACCCTCGTCACACCAATTCTGACAGCTTCCTGGTTCGAGTGTCCGGGCTCGAGAACTCCCCTTGTTGATGGTCGTTTGGGGGTGGTTCCCTTTGGCAGACCCAGCGGGAGGTCAGGTCAACGCTGTCGCAAGAAACGCCGCTCGAATGTTTGCGGATTCACGCCCGTCCGTTCGAACTCTGACCTTTCCGTTCGAGTTGTGATAGCCTCATCATCATCATTGAACGTTCACTCCATTATCTTTCACCTACTGCTGGCCGATTCCTCCTCTTATCCTCTGGCTCTGCACTTGGCGGTCTTCGTGCCATATGCAACCTTATGACCCATGCTTCTGTAGTCTTCTGACCTGTGATGGCCTCGTCTTCGACCTCCGAGCCTCACCTCTGATCTATCACTCCAGTGTCACGTGTCGGGGTCTCAAACGAGCGATCGGGTGTGGTGCAAAATCCAAAACACAACAGCCTGACGTATCACCTTTCAGTAAGCTCCTTCTGCATGGCGTTTTCACGAACTGGGAGGGGGGGAATATACAACCGAACGTGGACAAGAAGGACGGTATCGCCACGTGTTGTTTTGAAAGGACAGGCTTCTCTCGTCTGCGTCTCTCGCCAGTCTCTCTTCCCACCAACCTGCGTCTAAGCCTCTGCATCCTGTCCGCGCTCGGATCTCGTACGTTGCGAAGCTGTTGTTTTTTCCTTTCTTTTTTTGGTAGAATTATCCTTCACAGACACGAGAGAGAACCGCATTTTCCATTCCTCTGTGGTTCCAAATCCTGACGAGAATTAAACCTAGTCTCTGGTAGAGAATGAAACCTTAAACCTCTAAATCCTGTACATAATATAATATTCAGTCAGCCTGCGATACCTAACACACACACACGATACACACACACATCACACACACACACACACACACACACACAAAATCACATAGACACACACACACACACACACAACACCACACACACAACACACACACACACACACACACACACACACACACACACACACACACAACACACACAACGCACCTAAAATCAGTGCTAATCACCCCAACGCCAAAAAAAAACTGGATACGCAAAATTAGCAAAACAAAAAAACAACAACAACCTCTCATTCGCTTTATCACACATGTGCCAATGTACCCACTTGACCTTGTGTCGTTCGCATGCACTCTCTTGACCTTACACAGACCTTAAGTACTAGACTTATCTTGTACTTGGCCCGTCTTCGCTATGTATTGTTAGCGGATCTTCGTCTAATGCTGAACTTGTCTTTATCAATGCCCATCAATGTCCTTTATCTTGATCTCCGAGCTTATCTACGTCCCTATAGCCAGATTATCCTATATTGTTCAAGTCTCACGCGTATCACCAACTCTTCGACCTCAAAGATACAGCCCATACTGCATCTCCGACAGAGAAAAAAGTGTCTAGTTTCTTATCACAACCCATAGACTTCCCTCTCACCCAATATGCCCTGGCTTCATACACCTATACTTTCTTTTCTTTATTTCTTTCTTTCTTTCCTCTCTCTCTCTTCTTCTCTTCTCTCCCTCTCTCTCTCTCTCGTCTTCTCCTCTCTCTCTCTCTCTCTCTCTCTCTCTCTCTCTCTCTCTCTCATCGTCTCACCCCAGCCTGTTCTTTCGTCTTACGCAAGGTGTCGTTGTCTCATACTTATCTTGAGCTCACGTCCAGCTAAGTGTGGGGAGACACATATGGAGAGGGAATAGGAGAGAGAGAGTAGGGAGAGAGGAGAGAGAGAGAGGGAGAGAGGAGAGGGAGAGGGAGGAGAGAGAGAGAGGGAGAGGGAGGGAGAGAGAGAGAGGAAGAGAGGGAGAGAGAGAGAGAGAGAGGAGAGAGGGAGAGAGAGAAAGGGAGGGTAGGGGGAGGGAGGGAGAGAGGGAGAGGGGAGGGGAGGGAGAGAGGGAGAGGGGAGGGAGGGAGAGAGGGATGGATGGATGGATGGAGGAGGGAGGGAGGGAGGGAGGAGGAGGAGGGAGAGAGAGGAGAGAGAGAGAGAGAGAGAGAGAGAGAGAGAGAGAGAGAGAGAGAGAGAGAGAGAGAGAGAGAGAGAGAGAGAGAGAGAGAGAGAGAGAAGAAGAGAGAGAGAGAGAGAGAGAGAGAGAAGAGAGAGAGAGAGGAGAGAGGAGAGAGAGAGAGAGAGAGAGAGAGAGACACAGCAGCAGCCAAGACAGACAGAGAGAATGAGACCTGATACCCTCTGGATAATTTACTTATTCAGTAAATATATGTTTCAGAACAAAGGAAGGGAGAGAAAAACAGGGAGGGAAGGCGAAGACAGAAAGAATTGGGGGTTGATAAAGAGAGATATGATAGATAGATCAGACAGGCAGGCAGGCAAACAGACAGACAACAGGCAGAAAAAACATGCAGACAAAAATAGAGAGTAAAAAATAGAGAAATAGAAGATTGCACCAAAATATATACAGCATAACAACAAAGAAATACAAGGTTAATGTTAAATAAAAAAAGATTAATAAAGAAATGGTGTAACATTAATAAAACTACATAATGCACTTATGAGAATAAAGTGACTTTTCCCTACATGAATTATTCTAAACTCTTTTTTCAGTCATGTAGATTCCAGTTAGGCTTAAGGAGGGGAGAGGAGGAGAGGAGAGGGAAGAGAGAGGGAGAGGGAGAGGGAGTGGGAGGGGAGAGGAGAGGAGGGGAGGGGAGAGGCAAGGCGGAGTGGGGGGCGAGGGAGGAGGAGAGGGACGAGAGGGAGGGGGAGGAACAGGAAAGGGAGAAGGAGTGGATGGGGCGGGAGCAGGAGAGGGAGAGGGAGCGGAAGGGAGATGGCGAAGGAAGGAGGAGGGAGGGAGGGGATGAGGGAGGCGGGAAGGGGGAGGGGAGGGGGAACAGGAGAGTGGAGAGTGGGTCAAGGACACAGACAGACAGACATACAGACACGATAACTGAATATTTTCATCTTTCATCCAGGCCTTTTTAATAAATATATAGCGAGCAACATACCCAAGGAACCATTCTCATACAAACCCACTATTTCCAGTTAATTATTCACTTCTACGCTGTCAAATTACCTCTCAGACTTAAAATTTCTCACGTACTTACAAATTCTAATTATTGTGCAAATTCTTCTATGGTAAGACGTGTTATTTTTGGCTTTATCTTACCGAAATTATTCTCCGAGACGATCGAGTGTGGTCACTTGAGAAAATATGACACGAGCGCAAACTTTTTTTTATCATTTATTAGTTTTACTTCTATTTTGTCCCTTAGAGGATGAGATATATTATGTGGAAATTATTGTAATCCTTTTATAAACGATATGCTGGTCCTATACTTAATACGAGATATAGGATATAAATTTTTGACTACCACTTCGATAATAACGAGCATCCAGTTACAGATGCATATTATACTTCAATTTTGGAAGATACGCGCTAGATGTCAAATCTACATCTACGTAGGCAGTATTTCATAGCAATAAAACTGATATTCCGAATCTGTCTTAGAAGTGAAATGAAAAAAACAAAAAAACCTGGATTGTACGTATCCCTCTACAAAAAAAAAAGACAACCACATGGCGTCGTCCAAGCAATCAAAGTTGTTAACGATCGTCACAATGAAACAACACTTCCAACGTGCGCCACAACACATGCGTAACATGGCCAACGTGTGCCGAATGCATTGATAAATATCCCTCCAGTGTTTGGGCGCAGCACGTGAACAGTGCCCAAAACCGCATATCCATTATCCGGTTAACATCATGCTACTACATAAATGCCTACGTGCTGTATATGCATGTTTATAAATTCTATCGAGATGGACGCGCCATGCATATGTATACGATCAATTGTCGAAAAACAACTATTATTGGGTCGCAATTACCATAAGTTAAATCGAAACGAAGTAAAACGAAAACATACGTCCATTAAACGAGCCTTTGTCGATGCTCGTCGCGAGGAATAAATATTTCATGGACTGAGTACTTCTTCATGGATTCTTTGGATAATGAATTCATATATATAAGTATATCTATATATATTCATAATATATAATATATATATATATAATATATAGTATATATAATATAAGAAGGAGAAGAGAGGAGAGAGAAGAGAGAGAGAGGAGAGAGAGAGGAGAGAAGAAGAAGAAAAGAGGAGAGAAAGAAAGAAGCGAGAGCGGAGCGAGTGAAAGAGCGAAGAGAGAAGAGAGAAGAGAAAGAGAGAGAGAGAAGAGAGGAGAGAAGAGAAGAAGGAGAGAGAGAGAAGAGAGAGAAGAGAGAAGAGAGGAGAGAGATAAAAAGATTAGATAAGAGAGAGAAGAAAAAAGAAAGAAAGAGAGAGAGAAAGGAGAGAGAGAGAGGAGAGAGAGAGCGAGAGAGAGCAGAGAGAGAAGAGAGAGAGAGAGAGAGAGAGAGAGAGAAAGACGAGAGAGAGAGAGAGAGAGAGAGAGAAGAGAGAGAGATAGAGAGAGAAGAGAGATAAAGAAGAGAGAGAGAGAGAAGAAGAGAAAGGAAAGAGAGAGAGAAGAGAGAGAGGAGAGAGAGAGAAGGAGAGAGAGAGAGAGAGAAGAGAGAGAGCAGAGAGAAGAGAGAGGAGAGAGAGTAGTAGATAAATAGATAGATAAATGGATCAGATGATGAACAATAAAATAGATAGATAGATTGATGGATTGATTAGATAGATATATGATGTATGATTAATATACATCAGGTGTATATATAGATAAATATAGATATAGATATAATAATTGATATATAGATAGATAGATAGATAGATAGATAGATAGATAGATAGATATGATAGATAGATAGAAGATAGGATAGATGGATAGTAGATAGATAGATAATAGATATGATAGATTGATTGATAGTGATAGAATAGATATAGATATAGTAGATAGAATCGATAAATAAACAGATGGATGATAGATAGATATATGATATATATACAATATTTGGTGTAACAACACACACTACAACGACACAACACAAGGAATCACACATGGCAACACAACACTACAGTACACACCATAAGATATATATGTAAATATATGATACATATGTGTGTGTAGTATATATAGGACAACATTAGACACACACACACCACACACACAC
>NW_020869420.1:392129-404629 GCF_003789085.1 Penaeus vannamei | reverse complement strand
CATTATCTCAAAAAACTAATAATTTGAAGTAAAAAGGTGATAAAAACGATGCCTATATGAACAAATATAATGACTTCTTGTTTTTCTTTGATTACCTTTTTTCCTTTTAATCTATGAATTGCTGACTTGTAATTACTGACTGATAAGGATAAGATTGTTTTTTTCTTTTTTTTTTACTCTTTGGACTGGAAATCAACAACAGATTAACCCCTTGGATCCCATGATTCACATGGCCAAAAACATGGCCATTAGGCTTATGTAAGTGGCCACTATGACCGGTGTGCGGCTAGTAAGACTGCACTGTTACTCTCTCTTTTTATGCATATGCATTTTCTTTTCTTTTTTTCTTTCCTTTTTTTTTCAATGTCTATATTTTTCATCTGATTTGCCTTATATCCAGATGGTAATAGGACACAACTCAGTGCAAGTAAAAAGAAATATGTAACATTTTGTTATTTGCATTTTTTTTTTATTACTCAATTTTCTGTAATACATCCTGCACTGCCGGTCATGGCGGCCAGGAAGAGGATGCTGAGCACGAAAATGGCGTCCTCCCTGGGGCCAACACTCTTCCAATCATGGATCCTCAACACTACATTCACCACTCATTTATCACTGAGAACAATGCAAAAGCCCTCATCTAAGCACCAAATGAGTCTAATAACCCTTTAAGAGGTTTCTGCACTAGTGGTGAATCTTTTCCGTTACCCCAGTCTTCAGCCAAAAAGCTCACATTTTCAAGTTTGTGTCATTTAGGCCTGTAGCCAGATTTTCCCCACGACGGCATGTTCACATCGCCCACCCCAAAAGCCAAATTTTCTTTATGATGTGATGGTTACATCATCCATACCAAAAGGGTTAATAACAACAATAATAATAGTAATAAACATAACAATATCAATAATAACAATAATAATAATAGCAAAGCAGAAATCAACATTAGTATATATAGCTGTTGTAAGCAGTAACTAGAATATTAATGTGATCATTCTGAAGTTGAAATGACAACATTTAGTATTAAGTCATTAGAAAAATGAATGGACTATTAATTGAGTGACAAAAAAACGTGGAAGAGAGTACTCCTTCATTATATGTAAAGGGATTTTTGGGAGGCTAATAATGTTGATTTTTTAGGTTATCCTTATTCCAATTATTATTGTCATAATTATTATAATACTTACTAACACTGAAACCATAAACAAATTCACTTGAACACGGCCAAACATTAAATCCTTCCTCTTTCCAACAATCAGGTTGTTCATTTGTTCATTCTCTCTATTACAAAAATGCCTATTCTTCAGAAATCAATTATATACCACAACTTTGGAAACTCCTCCCTCCCAGACAAACAATATCTAAAAAACAGAAACTATTGGTATCATAATAACCAATATATCAAGGCACCTTGTACATCTGAAACCTTTAATCATTTGCAATAATGCATGATCACATACTTTCTATTGGTACATCAAGTGTTCTTTGTTTGTCTTAACAAAAGCAGTTCATTACCATTTGACCTAATTATTAAATCATGTGCTCTCTATCTCTATCCCATATGTAACTATTGCTACAATACTTTCTATGAATCTTGTGGGATTAAAAAGTTAAGATAATCGAAATGTTTAAAAACATATCCATAAATAATGTCCCTTGTAAGTAAAAATAAATAACAATAAGTATTGTGTTAAAAAGCAAAGCATAAATATCATGTTTCAAAAATACAAAATCACTGCCTAAATATCAAGCACAGTTAAATTCTGCTTAAAATATCAGTCTCCCATAGAAAACTAAGAAGATTTTCCACGTCACAATCCTCCCCCAATACACTTTACAGTGTCTATGGGGGAGACATGTATTTATGCCTTCTGTCTGAGAATGATGCCCATCTTTCCACTACTGTTAATGGCTCTTGGCATCCCTCACAGTGTACTCCACTTTTATTCATCGGTGAAGGTCCCAAGAAGACATTGTAAAATGACAACACAGGCAAAACTGAGTTGAATGAATCACAGTACGGTGCTTGGCTTCCTCTATCTGGCATCTACTTCGCAGATCTTTGGTTACCGAGAGCACACAAAACATTTTCAGCAATGTCTTAGTAGCTGTGTGTTGGTGGCAGGCCTATACTGTAACCTGTCAATGGGTACTAAAAATGCCAAGAACAACAAGTACACTCTTACAGGTATGTTCTTACTGTATAATCTTCTTGTGTTTTATCAGTCTGGTAAATGTCTGACATCTAATTTTGTCAAAGTGGAGAAATTTGCAGCTGCTACTGTTTACTTTTAAAACAATCACAGAAGCATCTCATCACTAACACCTCTCTGATAATGTATGCACTTTCCTTGGGTGTAGCAATACAGCATGGATATCCATGCTAAAAGCCTGATCTCAAGTCCAATGACAGTAGGCTACCAATGTTATGATGAAATATATAGAATCTGGTGTCATTTAAGAGATATATCACTGGCATACATATATAAATAACATTCAATGTATAAATCATATATTTCAGATCTAATTTGAAGCCCATATCATTCAGTATCTTTTCAGACCTGTTTATGTTTGTTTCCATAATATTCCTGAAGCAGTACCATAATGACTGAAAATAATTATACAACAACAGTATGCTGAAATATTCAGCCTCCGGTTCTAACAGAATACATGTATATGGATATAGTGATTGTGTATTTGTTGCTGCAATGTGCTCCAAAAATATGAACAAACAAAATGGAAGAAGTTAGGCTACTAGAATATAACAAAAGATATTCAAGGTAACTCCTTGTATAGCAAATGAGCTTATTTTCTAAAAACTACACATGGCTTGTAATATTCTGCAAAAAAAAAAAAATCCTATAGATTTATAATGAGTACTTCAGTAAAATGTCACTCATCCTCTTATGTTCTCTCCATGTACTGCCCGTTTCCACCCTGCCATCATGACATTATCTAACTGCCACCAAAGACTGTCTTTCATTAACTTTGTTGAGAGGGTAAGCCTTTTTTGATCCTAATGAAGTAAGGATGACAAACGTCATTGGAGGGACAAAGAGAAAGAGAAAATAGAACATTAGCAAAATGGGATTTAGTTACAGTGCTAAACACACAAGCTTTTGTTGGAATACTTGTCATAACAAATGAAAGGAGTTATATAATGGTTAGTGGGACATATCAATCATCAGAATAATCAGATCTTTCTCTTCACCTTAAAGGTTGATAAATTAACCATCAATTCTCTTACAGTTACATGATGGTTAGATTTTACTATAATGATTCTTGAAAAGAGGTAAGAAAGTGAATCAATAACGTGTTTTGATTTCACAGTATTCTTCAACGATATATGATGAAGACTCCCTTGCAAAATTATCAACTTTTCCACCATATCCATTTTCATTTATCCAATTCAATACATGAATGTCAATTGATGACACTGCCCTTTACTGACACTGCAAATAGGAAGCAGTAAATAATCATTCATTGCATATATGTTGGATGAATTAAACTATTAATTAGTGTGTATGTAAGTACAAAAAAACAAATTAGAGTCTACTTACAGATATTGTGGGAATTAGCGGTGTGGTGGCTGGCAGTGAGACTTGAGGCTGTAACCGTCTCATCTGCTCCATAGTGAGACCAGACAGAAGGGCTTGCATGTTGGGAGTGCCCGTGTAGGCAGAGGCTGCTGCTGCTGCAGCCACTGCCTGGCCATTCACCAGGTTGGCCCAAGAGTAGAATGAGTTCAGAGAATTGGTCAGAGAGGTCAGGGAATTTGATGGGCTGCCAGCTGCTGCTGACACTGCCGCCGCCGCCGCTGCCGCTGGGGTGATGTGGCTGGCGGTGGTGGCAATAGGCATTGACGGAGGTTTGCTTGCTATAGGCGTTAACGTAGTTGATGAGGAGGCTAGATGGCTCTGTTGAGGGGCACTGGGAGAGCCTACTGGAGGTCTCTGTGTCCAGATTCCACCTAGTTTTGTGCCGGGACTATTCACTTTCATTGGTTCTGCAGTTTTCTGCGGCCACCAGTCTTCAAAGAGCGTGTCTTTGGGGAAATACTGTTGCACATCCTCAAGACTAACCACTGCACAAGTATCACTTGCAAACAACTCGTTTCTGATACCCTGAACTTTACAACAAAATTTCAGATAAGCAAGTTCCCAGTTATCTATCTTTTCTGCTTTCAATTTCAATGTGTCAGTTTCACCTTCAAAATAAAACAGAGGTACATATTTCTGTTTATCTTTCACTGTATACGGCACAACACTCTCACCATTAATTCTAACAAATCCACAGTGTTCACTCTGCTCGGGCGACTTTTGTACCAGCTTTTTAAAGCATGTATCTAGGAACTTGTAAAAGCACCGTGCATCATGCAGTCTCACTACTAAATCTTTGGTCGTGAAGAGGTCCCGTCCGAATTGAAACTCGCAATGTTTCATGTTGATCTCGTTCAGTAACTTGGCCTCTCCCTCTGTGATGAAATAACTTCTCACGTGGATGCACGTGGTGATCTCGTGCGGGAGGAAGTTGAGGTACTTGTTTAGTAGCTTCGTCTCCACCATCCTCACGGCACAGTACTTGTCCTCACGCCGGAACAAGTATGGGATATGGGCATTGTGGATTGTGGACCAGCCAAAGCGCCCTCTCTGGCTCTCCTCATCAATGGTCCCTTTCTTCTTCTCCTCTACTTTGTTGGGGACAAGAGAGTCTTCCTTTGCCGTAATGCTGCTCTTGTCGCGGTTGAAGTAGAAGGTGATCATCTGCTGACCACCAGCACGCTGAAGAGCCTGCAAATACAAGGTGGGGTCAGTGGATGTGAATTTATCTGGATGATGCAGAGAAAGAAAAAAAGAAAGAAAGAAAATAAAGACTGCAGTATAAGATTATGGGACAAGAAAAGAAGAAGAAAAAGGTATTAACAACAAGACAATAATCAATTTAATCTAAACATACCTATATTGAATTAAATAGTCTTAACCACTATAATTTTATTCAGAAATGTCAAAGACATGATATATCAAAATGTTGTGTGTGTATATGTGTGTGTGTGTGTGTGTGTGTGTGTGTGTTGTGTGTGTGTGTTGTGTGTGTGTGTGTGTGTGTGTGTGTGTGTGTGTGTGTGTGTGTGTATGTATGTATGTATGTATGTATGTATGTATGTATGTGTGTGTGTGTGTGTGTGTGTGTGTGTGTGTGTGTGTGTGCGTATCTGTGTGCGTGCGTGCATACATATTCACATACATTAAGGTCTGAAAGCAGCCGTGAAAACATGATGTTCCCTGTAGTACTGTTTTGTTTAATGCATTTACACAGATGGCTCCACAGGTGTTCAACCACTAAGGAGTAAATGACTAGTCTCTCTGACCTCACCTGATTACCCCTCCTCCCCTTTTTATGTTATTGATATTAATGCTGTTTTCACTAATATTGACAATAAAATAATAACTGTTACTGACAATAAGAAAAGCAATACAGAAGAAAATATTTCCAATAAACCAAAGAAAAGGGTATGCAGGTGAGATAGGATTAGCAATTAACTCCTTGTAGAATAAGCACAAACAACAAACAGAAAAAGTACAACGAACATAAACCCAATTCGCTACAGATTTGCGAACACTCTGTACCTGCTGAGAGGCCTGGTTCTGCTGGGCAATCTGCGCTGCCTGGGAGATCATCTTCTGCTTGTTCTTCTCTACCATCTCCTGAGCAAGCTGGTTGATCTCCCGCTCATCCAGCCGCTCCTGCTTAATGCGTGGAGCTGGAAGACGGAGAGAGAGACAAAGGGGTTAGACGATTATCCAAGGAAAGAAAGAAAAATAAAAGTACAATAGTATATAACTTAAAACATGTAATTTGATGTAATAAATTCTTAAGTAAAGATAAATTTGAGTAAATGATGAAAACAAGAGCTGTATTTTACTTCAAACTTAAATGTTTGGTTGAACTTCACACTGCATCTTCACGAAACAAGAAAATTTATTGAATCATACACAAGAAAATCGGAAGTTCCCAGGATACCCTTTTCACTTGTACTAAAATCATTTTTATTTTCTAAATCCACAGCATCTATGAGCATCCTTACCCACATACAAACAAATATTATCCAATGACAACCAAACAGCATATGTAAACTCTTTAAACCATATTTTCTTTAAGATGAAACACATCAGTATAATCTGTGAGCGCAACAACAACAACAACAACAACATTAGTATCAGATACCTAGTACTACAGCATGGAATTAAACATAAATAATGATAAAGATCTTCATCCAGTACCATAATCACAATTTGCAAAACGGCAAGTGCCAAACAATCCGTCCCCCTAGTACAAACGGTGATAAAACAGTACAAAAATCTGATCTATTGCTTCGACTGATCCATGATAGATTAGTTATCTTTCAGGAATTTTCAAGTATTAGTACTGATTATGAGAAATATATCTCTTGACAATAAAAGGTTACCTGACGCTTTCGCATTATATTTCATGTAAAACACTGAACACTCCTCACTGAACGAAAGTGTACTCACGTGCACACGCACACACACACACACACATACATACGAGCACACACACACACACACACACACACACACACACACACACATATTGCATGTGTTTATGTACACAAACATATATGCTCTAGTGTCTTCCCTTCATCTGAGACTCAGAAGTGAGTAACAAAAAAACTATCCATCAAACAAAGTTCATTAGACCCTTGAGTTATATATGAAACCAACATGGGTTGCAATGGGAGAAAAGAAAGAAAGAGAAGAGAAGGGAAGGAAAAGGAGAAGAGGAAAGAGAAGAGAGAAAAGACAATAAACGAAAAGAAATGAAAAAAGAAAGAAAGAAAAGAAAAAAAAAAAAAAAAAAACAGAAAAAGAAAGAAAGAAAGAAAAGAAAAGGAACACACACACAAAAGAAAAACAAAAACAAAGAAAACTGGTCTACAAAAAAAAAAAAAAAAAAAAACAGCAAAGAACAACATGGGAAAAAAAAGGGAAGTCTGTCTGTCCTGGCTACTTGCATATTCACTGGGCATGAATGTCAAGAAACTAATACCCACAATTAAAAGGCTGTGGATTGTCAAGCTATATTATGTTGAGCAAGGGGAATCCCGTGGGAAATCCCTGCTCAAGAAGTCACGAACAAGCAAACAAAAACTCCCATTATATAATTCACTTGTTCATAGAGCGGTGCGAGTAGCTCCTTTGAGCTTCATTGAAAGGAAGGAAGGAAGGAAGGAGGAAGAAGAGAAAAAAGAAAGAAAGAAAGAAAGAAAGAAAAAAAGATAATTGTTCACTTTTATATCTATTTTTCACTTTTATATCTATTTACTTATTCATTTAATACTTATTGCCGGGACATATTAGGAATGAATGGTAACCATGAAATAAAAAGAAGGAATGAATGATAAACATAAGAAGGAGAAGAAAGACAAAAAGTATATTTTCCTATAAGATATGCTGCCAGTAAAGAAAACCCATGACTTTCACACAGCTCCCTTCGTATCTGGCACAGTCCTACCGTATAATTATTCACTTTAAGAAACAGTTTACTGGATGATAAAAAGAGGAAGGGCATATCTATTACAGGGCTCACCTTGAGGAAAACCCTTTTACTGTCCCTCAACCCTATGCTGACAGGAAAATGTATGGTCCGCTGTAGCTTTCTTTTAGAAGTGAATTTTGTTTGCACATGGGGCTAATTAGTAGGTCTATGTGACCTCACCTGATTTCCTCTTTCTTTGAGTTTGAAAAATGTTTTTATGCTATTAATATTGATGTTGTTATTTTTATGATAATCATATCATGAACAATACTTAAAAAAAAAAAAAAAAAAAAAAAAAAAAAGGAAATGGGAAATGGGATAGCCAGATAAGACTAGTAATTGCCTCCATGGTGACTAAGCGCTTGTGGAGCCATTTATGAGCAAACCCAATTAATAAAAAAAAATCACAATGGACATGGCATCAGCGAGTTTAATCTTGCAAACTGCCAAAGTGCTTTTTATATCTATGATTTTCATTATGCACTCACACTGCAAAACCCTTTTTTCTCCATTCATGCATAAAGTTATTTAGGTCTACGTGAGCAACAATCCACACAAACAACCGCATTTCCATCATGCTGCTGGATGTGTGGAATTCTGAGGTACGGAGACAGAAGAGTAATACACGCTGATATGATATTTACAAATAACATGTGATTTTACATAACCAGTATAACCTTTACGGACAGCTGGTGTGTATACAATAGATTCAGATAAAAGCACAAGCTTTGAAATTTCTATTGGAAATAAAAGGTTGGAATACTTTTCTATAATTGAAAACATGTTTGAGTTCGAAACCTTACAATTTTTTTTTTCTTTCTTTCTTGCTTCCAATGCCTTTGATGTTTTTAGTTCAACTGAAATATACCTACATAATAAATTGGCAATCTAATACCCAAAGCTAATGAAAAACAAAATTTATTTTTTTCTTTCTAAGATAAACCAATTCTTTGAAACCCTATATATAAATGTACAAGATCATTTTGAGTATCACTAAATTCTTTAAAATGTCTGATAGAATAACTCGACTACAATGACAGCATAAAATATCAGACCCTATTAGAGTTTAATTGCTGTTCCTTTAAAAGACAAACCTTAAGGCTGTTGCTGTCACTGGACCTTGCGATTGTGAGATTACACGTTTTGCTTCTGATTCTGAGAGATGGGAGTGCTATAATGGTCTCTATCCTCCCCTCTCTGCAGCGCGAGACAAACCACCGAACAACAAAGATAACCTCATAATGTATAAATAAATAAATATATAGACCTATATATAATGTACATTTTATATATATGTTTATATATATATATATATATATATATAATATATATATATATATATATATATATATATATATATATATAAATATATTTATGATGTACATACAAACAAACTATATATATACAAAGGTGTCTATATTGTGTACAGAGTACACATGATTATGGGAAAAGCTCTTGCTTTATTACTTCTTCAAGGTACAAAGAATAAGTAACCTTGATCTTAGCATGAATCCTATACACTATCCTATTCTAATCTGACAACTGAAAATCCAAATCCTTCCTGGAACCTACTCCATTAAAAGGGAACAGTATCCTGACCTGTCTCTTCGTTAATGGAATAAGCTTGAAAATCTCTGGGGCTGCTTTTTACATCATTCCAGCTCTTTGTTCCTATACCCCCTATGCCTTAAACTTGCCAATCCTCTTCAAGTTATGCCACGTTATTGTCATAGGATGTGGGTACACCCTTATCACTTGTTTCTTAATCTCACATATAATAATCATGTATCAAAATAAGTCATATCATTCTGTGACTGCATATCTTCTCTAGATGCTGCCTTATCATTTCATACATTAATCTCAGACTAGGTACATAAAATTCTGTTAGAAAATCATAATCCACATGTTCGGGTAAAGCATAAGGGCAAACATGCATCAAGGTGAAATTTCCTAAGAACAAATGAACACATCCCTAAGATGATACAAGAGTCCGTGCATGACATATCTCTACACCTATATATTATACGGTAGACCTGCCAATTCTGCAAGTATATGTTAAACAGTTTGCTCGACTCGCACATTCCCCCTCTCTCTATTTTCCTGCATGAATAATGGGCCAAAGCACGATGATCTCATTTTCTTGCACAAGCATTTACATATCCAAACATGGCCCACCTCGCACTATCATGCTCACTCAAAACACGGAGACACTTTCTCTCTCTACTCTAGCCAGGATTGTTAACTAAAACTAAGCATTCTCCCTTGTCCCCACAACATTCTGTCAATCTCAGTCCTGAGCCTCCTTAGTGAACATGTCTGGATTGCTTCATCTATAATGAAAACAAAAGGACAACACAAATAGAAAATTATAGGGAATGCACGTGATTTTCTCCTAAATGTTAACTGACAGGCAAATTTTTTTGGGACAGACCAGCTCAGCGGCAGTGCTAGATATCAGGACCGGGAAACAGACTAACTTTCAGAGTATCTTTAGTTAGCATGGGGGTGGAAATAAATGATTGAAGGGTAATATGCTACAGGCCATGCTTAGTCCACTTCCTCAAAACAAACTTGCAAGGAAGTAGCATATCTCTAAATAATTATCCAGGTAGATGTAACAAATGGAATACAAGCTATAAAGTTGGAACATGGCCTAGCATTTCACAACATAAAAAAACATGAACTCTTAGACACATTATCTTAAAGGCAAGGAAAAGTTTCCTCCTCGGCAACAATGTGCTTATCTTGTCAAATCCTTTGTGGCTTTCTATACAAATGCAAAAAGTAACCAGTTTTTGTGTGTGTCTACTTTTTGCATCCAAAGCAACTGTGGTTACAAACAGATTACAACTACATTTTTCAAAAGCAAGAGGACAACTTATCTTTCACAATAATAAATTTTGTTTAACCATATCAGTCAAGCACTTGTCACTATCTGTATTCACTCTTAAGGGGGGAAAATAAAAATAATATAAAATGTATATTCTGCTTTATTTAAAAAACACAGCATCTTTTACAACCAATAACCAATATTTCAGGCATTTTTATTTTAGTCTTCTATATGTGGTGTTCTTGAAAACATGTCCTTATATTACGTAGAGGGGTGGATACAGCAGCACCTCCAGTGGAAAATGGCCTGGAGGCTATATAGTCCCATTGCCACGAACAAATTTTCTTCTAAGCCCGTGGACAAGTTGCCTAATGTGTCATAGTACATTTTTACAAGTACCCATTGCCCTCAAACTGACCTAGTTTCAAGGCTTCTACAATGTAAACAATGTCAACTGCATGTGCAAGCATTTTGGCTCATTCTATATTCTCTGCAATGGTTTACAATGATAAAGTTGCATTCTTCTACAGAAATCCTCAATTCTGTCATTATATCACTTCCTCATAATTATCTATCCCTTACAAGTTGCCTATTGCACCAAATTAATCCATACTCAAGTTACATTCCACTACAGAACCTCTTTACACAAACACAATCTGGATAGCTCTACATAAAGTTGCATTCCTCTACAGAACCGCTGTTTACCCAAACGCAATCTGAATAGCTCTGCATACAAAGTCAGTGCTCTTTGCCAGCTTTACCCTATCTGAAGACATCTAGCTGCAAAGAAAGGACAGTTTATATATACTATGCTTCTCCCATTCATAATTCAAGAGATATTAATAATGAATACATCAGCAGGCTCCGGTACCCTTTATCCAACTCAGAACCAGATGGTACGAATAGTATATGCTGTACCTATGGCAACACTCAGAGAGGTTTCAAAGGAATGTTAAATTTGTCCCAAGTGTAAAAATCTAAAACCATAAACAATTATTAAACATTACACTAGCAATTATTTACCAAAATAGTGGATAAATATTACCCCCCTTTAAAAAAACAACTGAGATTTTGTTGTTTCTCCAAATGTGCAAGCGGGCATTTTGACACGCACAAAAACACACAACTTGGTTAGAACATTCACCGTGATTCGACAAGTCATGGTTCTTGACTTTTCCTTCTATACCTATATAGAAAAAAGTATCCTCTAATGTTAAACCATGTAAAAAGAAAAACAAACACCAAAAGAAAGAAGAAGAAGAAAAAAAAAAGAAAAAAAAGTAACTTTTGTATGACAAAAAACAAACACATGTTGTAAT
This sequence comes from Penaeus vannamei, assembly GCF_003789085.1. NCBI lineage: Eukaryota > Metazoa > Arthropoda > Malacostraca > Decapoda > Penaeidae > Penaeus > Penaeus vannamei. Next base: position 392,929 of record NW_020869420.1, on the reverse strand, counting down.
GTTGCACTGGTGCAGGAAAACATTTCTTTAAATAAAAACACAACAATATGATGATGATAATAAAAAAATAAATAACAAAAAATAAAAAATAAAATAAAAAATAAAACACACAGGATATAACGAGAAAGAACATAAAAATCCGAAGAAATCTTTCCCTGAGGAAACCAAAGTCAGGTTGATGAGTGCAGATCAAGGACACTTTTGTTTATATACAATCTCTGAGCTGATGTCAAAACCTTCACCATTTCACTGCTTTGTTTGACACTTTTTTTAAGCAACAGAATGCATATATATTCTCATTTGAAGCTTCATAATCTCTAAACGTAATGTAAACAACAGGTGATAATACAGTACAGTTACATAAACATCATAGTAAAAAAAAAAATAAAAAAAAATAAAGCCCTTGACTAAACACAACCTTTTCCAATCTCTGGCAATATCTAATTTTCTATTTGGTACAAAAGGCATCTAGAAAATATGGATTACACTTGAAACTATGGTCCATCATCTCGTAACAAAATGTAATAGAGGAAGAGGAAGAGGATGAGGACGAGGTGGTGGGGATGACGATGCATCTGCTCCATTCCAGTATGCACTAGCTGTGTAGCTGATTTCTGATTTGGATTTATTGTACTGCTGTCCTAGCTGAATACTAATGATCTACAATTTTCCCGGGTCACAGTTGTTGGATGTAAATGTCTTGCCAACAGACATCATAAACACATCTAAACAGTTTATATTTAGGGGCACTTATGCATCAAAACAGACAAGTACAACTGCATACACACACACAGACACGC
>NW_020869420.1:387129-389629 GCF_003789085.1 Penaeus vannamei | reverse complement strand
AAGAAAATAAAAAACTAAAGAAATGTGAAAGAATTCAACAATCTACGGATTTACATGTACTATTTCTGTTGTAATAAATGTGTCCTAAACTGATGTGACTGGAAATAGTATTTAGAAAACAAATACAACTTGACTATAGGATTTGCTAATCCAATTACAAAAAATGTGTAGGAAAACAAAAATAATAAATTGCTAAAACTTTCTTTCTTTCTTTCATTCACAACAAAATTCAATGCCTAGTTTGGGTTCTTGATATTCATTCAGAAAAAAATAATATCTTAAAATGCTAACAATGTCTACACTGACACCCTGCTTGCGATGCATAACGACCAGTCCACATCCATACATTCCTCGGAAACCACATACTACGATGATGGCGTTTGAGAGTGCAATAGTTCATATTCATCACCGAAGCCTATATAGATGTCAACCTTCCAATACAAGCCAAGAAACAATGACAACATGCATTCTGGCCTCCCAAGTGATACACAACTATACGAGGAAGCAGTCCGAATTCTACTATTTCGGAATACATGTAAAGGTTTGTTGCTTTTTGCTGAAATACAGGAGATCAAATGATGCTACATATAACACTGTTACGGTTTTCGACAGTTTATATTTTTGCTGGCCCCTACGGAAACTTGATGCAACAGCAGTGGGTGGGTCTTTGAAACCGCATGAGTATTCTGATGCAATATTATTGTGTCTTTATCAGTGTTTTATCCTTTTCTTTTTTATTCTACACGACTATTTACTCTGTATACTTCATGTCCTCCTTTACTATATTTATAGTTTCCGCTAACTATAGCTACTTATCATGCACAATCGAGGTCACAAGCAATCCATCAATATCAATATTATTGATATCGGTGACCGAGAGATTTTCTGAATAAACTGTTGTCTCTTTCTATGAATTAGTTATAATTTATTGTTGTTTTGTATCCTTATCTCTTACAAAGCAAAGTAATTATTATATTAATGGATACAACATAATTCTGTATTACTAATTGAGACGATACAAATTTAAGGTAAAAATACGGGAAAACAACAGCACATTTTCCTCCATTTTTACGAAACAAATTTATCGCCTCATTCTCCTCCGAAACATTAATTACTTATAATTGGAACTAAACCGCAGGAAGAAAAAAAAAGAGCAAAGTGTAATATCCACCCATAAATTTCCCCCAGCTTTCCAAAAAAAAAAAAAAAAAAAAGGAAAAGAAAAAAAAGAGAAAAATCCGTTGGCTCAATTTTCCACCCAAACATTAATTCATATTCCATCTGGCTTCCACCCCTAGACCTGGGACCCGACTATGCAATCTCCCGACCACCCTCGCCGAGCCCTTATCCCGAGTCCGTCTATCCTCCACTTCCTCCATAGCTAGAAAAAACAACCAACAGGAAGAAAACCGAACCCATAGACGATAAAGAGGAAAGAAAAGCCACAATAATCATGTACAATCTGTCATGTCGGAGCAAGGCGCTCCAGCTGATCGCCACCACGACAGGCCTGCCAACCCGCAACCCATTATAAACCCCATAATTCCTCCTCCTTTCCCGGAATACATCACACCCCGGGATAACAGACCTAACTCCACGTCTTCGAAAGCCATTGAAGGGGTTTTTTAGAAGGAGTGGCGTCGGAGTGAGAGCGAAAGACCGGGTCAGTCCCCCTTTCCTCCCGTTCCATGTTGGCAGCCCTACGACCAGTTTAAAGAGATCGACAGACTTTTTCCCTCAATAAATATATTTCTACGACGGCTAAATCCTCTCTAACAGAGGTTTCTAAGAGGTTCTACACCGTCCCATCGCCACCTCATAAGGGGAGGAAAAAAAAATAAAACACGTGGTGCTCGCCAATGGTGCTTGATGGGATGTAAACAATAATGGAATGCCAATAGGACTCTCTTAATACCATACCTGTATTAGTTTGTTCAGCCATTTTGGAGGAATTTCTTGGACAAGCTGCATTAAAAATCCCAGGGGAAGTAAATCCTGACACAGAACAGATATTATTCACATATTTATTTAAGGATTTTTGGGCGCATCGTCTTCTCTCACAAGCGGCACACACACAAGGATGAACTGAGGCTGAGCGGCAACAGTCTAGCCTCGCGCCCGGGCTCATCAAAATTCCTGCGAGGAGAAAACGGGACGCCATCATGTTAAAGGGGCCAGAATACACCGTTTCGGCAGGTTCTCTCGGGCCTCTCGGGAGGGGCGTGGGGTTTGTTGGTTTTTTTAGGTAATTTGGGGTATGTTCGTGGTTTTTATTTCTGCATCGAGGGCGATGAAGATAAGGCGATATCTCAAAACCCGAGTTTTCCGCGGCGAAAATTTACATACCCACACCCTGACCGATTAACCCTCTACCACATCCACCAACCCCAACCCTCTCGCAACCCCTTTCCCCTCATTAAACCCCACATCAATCCCATTTCAGTCCGTTTCCAGCGCCCCACGCCGATTCTCTCGCCCCCTTAAAGATAGAGCCCATCAC
>NW_020869420.1:366393-378227 GCF_003789085.1 Penaeus vannamei | reverse complement strand
GAGAGAAGAGAGAGACGAACAACCGATGAGAGGAAAATTAGAAAGGAAAATAAAGAGAAAGAGAGATACAACATACCGAAGAAAAAAATAAAAAAGAAAAAAATTAAAGATGAAAGAGAAAGCCCCCCCCCACCCCCACAAAAAAAAGAAACACGACAGGCAGTGACAAAAAAGAATAACAAAAACAGACAGTGAGAAAGAGAGAGAGAGAACTCAACACTTCTCTCCGATTTTTTCTGCCTTTCCTTTAATACAACTACCCATCTATTTCCCCCTTCCATCTTACCACACAAACATACAGAAAACAAAGCACAAAACTTCTTATTAAACCCACAACCACAACACGCAAGACAATCCACACGCATCGCTGACGTCACGAATGTAAACAAATGACGTCATCGAAGCGCACGCGGAGGGCTCAGCTGTTCGAAGGTTAAATTGAAGCGAGGATCGTAGGGAGGGGGTTCGAGACGCGATGGGCGTGGGTGGGCGGGAGGGGGCGGGGTTGAGACAGCGTGTAGGTGCGGTGTGAGAGTGTGGCGTGCACAAGCTGGTTGGGGTGACCCAGGAAGTGGCTGCGTTGAAGGAACCTCACGGGCGGACGGTGCTACGGCCTTCCCTGCGTGTGCGTGACTGCGTGAGGTTCTCCTTTTTCTCTAGCTCTTCTTATTCTCCCTTGGTTTATTCTCTTTCTTTTGTCTTTCTTCTCTTTTCTTCTCCTTTTATAATCATCCCCCTTCCCCTCTCCCTCCTCTTCTCTTCTTCCCCTTCCCCTCTTCCTCCTCTTCGAACTTCATCCCTTCCCCCCTCTCCCTCATCTTTCACTTCTTCTCCCTCTTTTCCCCCAACTCCCGTGCGTGTCCTCTTTTCCTCTCCCCTTTTTTCCTCCAACTCCCTCTTTCCCCTTTCCCCTCTCCCCACTTTCCCTCCCAATATCTCCCTCTTCCCTTTCCTCCCTCCGTCTTCCCTCCATCTCCCTCCTTCCTCTTTCCTCTTCCCTTCCTCATCACCCCTCCTTCCCCCTTTCCTCTCCCCATTTCCCTCCATCTCCGTCCTTCCTCCGTCTTCCCTTCCTTACCGGGTTCGTCTCGCCTACACGTTCATCCCCTCCTCGTCTCATTCATCTCTCGACGGCGATTGATGATCCTTCTACCGAGTGAGCGCTGGCAAAAAAAAACTGTCCGCGAACGAGGGGAGAAGGGAGGGGAAGGGAGTGAGAGGAAGGAGTGGATGGGAGAGGGGAAGGGAAAGGAAGAGAGAGAGGGAGAGCGAGAGAGAGAAAGAGAGAGAAGAGGAGACATAAAAAGAGAGAGAGAGAGAGAGAGAAGAGAGAGAGGGAGAGGGAGAGGAGAGAGAGAAAAAAGGAGTGGGAGGGGAAGGGAGAAGGAGAAGGAGAGGGAAAGGAGAGGAGATGGGAGAGGAGAAGAGAGGAAGAGGAAGGGAGTGGAGTGGCGAGTGGGAGTGGAGTGGAGTTGGAGGAAGTGTGAAGGGAAGGGAGAGGAGAGGAGGGAGAGGGAGGGGTGAGAAGAGAAGGAAAGGAAAAGGGAGGAGGAGTGAGAGCAGACGGCGAGAGGAGAAGGAGGGGAGAGGAAAGGGAGAGGGAAGGTGGAGAGGAGAAGAAAGGAGAGGGGTGAGGAGAGGGAGAGAGAGGAAGAGGGAGAGGAAGGAGATGAGAGAAAGGAGAAGACGAGGAAGAAGACAGACCAGAGAAGAAGAAGACCAAACAGAGACAGAGAAAAAGGAAAAAAAAAAGGAAAAAATGGAGGTTTTTATTCACTACCCATGCACGAGCGTACACGCACACGCAGACACGCACGCACACGCAATTGCACCCAGAATCACACACACACATTATATCATACTAAACATTAACTAAAGGTCATAGTTCTCCCTCAACGCGTTTTCTTTGCATCTGTTATTCTTTCTTGAAAATCATTCGAGTTTCGAGAGAAAGAAAATCTGACCTTCTCCTACAGAGAGAGAAGGGAGAGGGATGGAGAGAGAGAGAAGGGAGGGAGGAGGGAGGACGGGAGAGCGAGGAGGAGGAGGAGGGAGGGAGCGAGGAGGAGGAGGGAGAAGGGGGAAGGAGGGAGGGAGGGAGGAAAGGGGGAGGGAGGGAGGAGGGATTAAGGAGGAGAAGAGGAGGGAGGGAGGAGGAGGGAGAGGGAGGGAGATGGAGGGAGGAAGGAGGAGAAGGAGAGGGAGAAGGGAAGGGGAGAGAGGAGAGGATGGGAGGGAGGGAGCGGAGAGGGAGGGAAGGGAGGGAGAGGGAGGGATAGAGGGAGGAAGGGAGGAGAGGGAGGAGGGAGGGAGGAGGAGAGGATGAAGCAGGAAGGAAGGAAGAGGAGAGAGAGAGAGGAGAGAGAGAGAGAAAAGAGAGAGAGAGAGAGAGAGAGAGAGAAGAGAGAGAGAGGAGAGAGAGAGAGAGAGAGAGAGAGAGAGAGAGAGAGAGAGAGAGAGAGAGAGAGAGAGAGATGAGAAAAGAGAGAGAGAGAGAACGATAGAAAAAGAGAGAAAAAAAACAGAGAGAAAAAGAAAAACGAGAGAAAAAGAGAAATAATAAATAAAGAAAGACAGGCCGAAAGAGAGAGAGAGAGAGAAATAAAAAAACCGTTACACGTTTCAATTTCCGCGGATCCTTTAACTAAGGCAGAAACAACAACCATCTGCATTCACTTATTATCCCACAGTCATCATTAAACGATCAGTATTTCTCCGTAAGACTGTAACTAATTCTTGGTGTGTTTTCTGTAGATCAGTTCTTGTAATCTTTGTGTTAGTGATTTCAAAACCATGACTACCTTTTCGTATTTATATATATTTTTTTCTCTTTATGCACGTACATACATACAGACACGCACACACAAACACAGAAAAAAACACACAGATATATATACACACACCATTGCACACTCACTCACACATACATTTAAAACAAATGCACACACACACACACACACACACACACGAGCGCATGCACACCCACAGCCACACACATACGTATACACACAAACACCACACACACACATACACACACACACACCACACACACACACACACACACACACACACACACACACACACCACACACACACACACACACACACACACACACACGCACGACGTACGCAGCCACCCACCCACACATCTATATATATGTATATATACACATACATATCTATATCTATTTCAATCAATCATCTATATAATATATATATATATATATAATTACAGTGCTGCTCTCACAGTTCATGAAAGGTGGGTGGGTGCTCATCAGATTAAAAAGATTGGAACCCCCTGTTGTCAACAAACCCTCCTTGCATGGCTCAGATTTACCAAGACAGAAAGGGATTGGTTAACTGACTGAGAAATTAATAAGTAATTTGAATCTTCTGTATATTTTTTTTTTACATTAGACAAATTAAGGATTAACGAAGATATATGGTAGAATGAAATAAACGATGGATTTACATTAGGGATACCTTTTGGAGTCTCTAAGTCGGCGGCCATCTTGGTTGTTTACAAACATGCTGCGAGAAGTTCACCGCCTCACACTCTTCATTATCAGCCAGTTTATTAAATTTGTTTGAGGCCAATGAATATTAATAAATACAGACATGCCCATGCACAAAAATAAATGCATATCTGTCTTTATATCTGATATACTTTTATCTATTTATTCAGTTGATATGCGTGTCTAGACTGATGAATATGCATTTATTTCTTTATTTATGTATGTCAAGTATATGAATATTCTTTGCGTCGAGTCTCGAACAATTTTAACAAACCGGTTGTATGTATTGGTTCTAATGTTCACTAAATTTCGCTTAGAACATCGTGTGGCGTGCCCTAGTGAACGCAAAGATCAAATATGGTCTAAAATAATAATAATAATAATAAAATAATATTCATAATAATAAAACATAAACCACTTGATAAGAAATAAAACAAGTTCAGAAAAAAAAACATCTAAAACTGAGGAGAATATTGCTTCTGTTATCCTGTTCTTTCTGTTCTATTGTTCACTAAATTTCGCTTAGAAGAACGTGTGGCGTGCTCTAGTGAACGCAGGGAAGGATCTCGTACCAAATATGGCCTGTGGTTGGGATTCTTCACAAAAAAGAGGGAAAAAATAATAAATAAAGGAATAAATAGAAAATGAAAAATAAGGTATTCTTAAAAAAGAGAGAAAAAAAAGAAAAAAAAAGAAAGAAAAAGATAATAATGAAATAAATAAATAGAGAATGAAAAAATAAATAGGTATTCTTAAAAAAGAGCAAAAAATAACAATAATAATGAATAAAAAATAAAAATAATAATACTACATAAATAACTATATGAACAAATAAAACAAGCTCAGAAAAACCTTCTAAACCTGAGCTTAATATCGCTTCTGTTATCCTGTCAGTCACACTTTGTCTTCCTTCCGGTCGACAAAGAGGCTGACCTCACCTGCGCCTCAAAGTGGGTTGAGTCAGTTGGAGTCAGTTTCAGAGTGGGTTGAGTCAGTTGTAGACTCTCCAGGCGTCCAGTTTCTCAGTTGAGTCAGTTTCAGAGTAGGTTGAGTCAGTTGAAGTCAGTTTCAGAGTAGGTTGAGTCAGTTGAAGTCAGTTCAGAGTAGGTTGAGTCAGTCAGTTGAAGTCAGTTTTCAGAGTAGGTTGGTCAAGTCAGTTTTCAGAGTAGGTTGAGTCAGTTGAAGTCAGGAGTAGGTTGAGTCAGTTGAAGTCAGTTTGAGTCAGTTGAGTCAGTTTCAGAGTAGGTTGAGTCGTTGAGTCAGTTGAAGTCAGTTTCAGAGTAGGTTGAGTCAGTCAGTTTCAGAGTAGGTTGAGTCCAGTTGAAGTCAGTTCAGAGTAGGTTGAGTCAGTTGTCAGTTTCAGAGTAGAGTCAGTGAAGTCAGTTTCAGAGTAGGTTGAGTCAGTTGAAGCAGTTCAGAGTAGGTTGAGTCAGTTGAAGTCAGTTTCAGAGTAGGTTGAGTCAGTTGAAGTCAGTTTCAGAGTAGGTTGAGTCAGTGAGTTGAAGTCAGTTTCAGAGTTAGGTTGAGTCAGTTTGAAGTCAGTTTCAGAGTAGGTTGATCAGTTGAAGTCAGTTCAGAGTAAGTCAGTTTGAAGTCAAGTAAGTCAGTTGAAGTCAGTTTCAGAGTAAGTTGAAGTCAGTTTCAGAGTAGGTTGAGTCAGTTGAAGTCAGTTTCAGAGTAGGTTGAGTCAGTTGAAGTCAAGTTGAGTCAGTCGAGTTTCAGAGTAGGTTGAGTCAGTCAGTTTCAGAGTAGGTTGAGTCGTTGAAGTCAGTTTCAGAGTAGGTTGAGTCAGTCAGTTTCAGAAGTCAGTCAGTTGAGTCAGTTCAGAGTAGGTTGAGTGTTGAAGTCAGTTTCAGAGTAGGTGAGTTGAGTCAGTTGAAGTCAGTTTCAGTCAGTTGAAGTCAGTCAGAGTAGGTTGAGTCAGTTGAAGTCAGTTTCAGAGTAGGTGAGGTTGAAGTCAGTTTTCAGAGGTAGGTTGAGTCAGTTGAAGTCAGTTCAGAGTAGGTTGAGTCAGTTGAGTCAGTTTCAGAGTAGGTGAGTCAGTCAGTTTCAGAGTAGTTGAGTCAGTTGAAGTCAGTCTCAGAGTAAGTCAGTTTTCAGAGTAGTTGAGTCAGTTGAGTCAGTTTCAGTTGAAGTCAGTCAGTTTCAGTTGAGAGTTGAAAGTCAGTCAGTTTCAGAGTAGGTTGAGTCAGTTGAAGTCAGGTTTCAGTCACTGAAGTCAGTCTCAGTCAGTTGAAGTCAAGTAAGTCACTGAAGTCAGTTTCAGAGTAGGAGTTGAAGTCAGTTTCAGAGTAAGTCTGAAGTCAGTCTCAGTGTCAGTTGAAGTCAGTCTCAATGTAGGTTGAGTCACTGAAGTCAGAAGTGATGATAAACATTCTTTTTCTATCTTTTTTCGGAGTGTTCTTAATAGCATTGAAGTTAGCAGTGCATCCGGTGTTCTTAGTTAGCTAGTTTTGTGGTATTTTGATACAGCGAGGTAGTGTGAGCACCTGTGTCTGATGTAATGAGGGGTAATTAAAAGGTGGGGTAATTAAAAACGCAAATGTATGTACTGTTGAGGTACACGTCTCCCAACGCATATTTACGGTGCGTGTAATTCTGAAATATTCTTTACTACTGACACGTGCAAAATTTAGAAGAGAAAAAAGATTTTGTATGATCAAATTTCAAACATAACTTGCCTCTTTATCGTAATGCTCTTTGAAGTCGCCTATGAATCCAATCCAAAAATCCTGCCAAGATTTGAGATTTCTTATCCCGAAACCATTTTTTTCTCGCTCTCTTAGAAAAAAAAAAAAAAAAAAAAAAAAAAAAAACACGTGGCTTGAACTTCTTAACCTGACTTCCAATATGGCGGCCGGGCGAGCGATTCTGAGACCCGCGAAATGGCAGTTTTGACTTTAGGTTCTCGAACATTCCACGTTTTCTCTTTCCGTGCTGTAAACCCACACATCTCAATTCATTTCATATAAACTTACGTAATAGATTTTGAGGAGTGATAGAATCCGAAATAAAACTTTTTCTTTTGTGTTTAGTTTCTCGTAGACGGATATAGATAGATAAATAGAGAGAGAGGGAGGGAGGGGAGAAGGAAATGGAGAAACAGGAGAGGAGAGGGTGAGGGAAAGGCAGAGGGGAGTGGGGGTGGGAGAGGAGAGAGGGAGAAGGAGAAAGAGAGGGAGAGGGAGAAGGATAGGAAAGAGGAAGAGGAAGCGGAAGAGGAAGAAGGGAGGAGGGAGGGAGGGAGGAGGGAGGGAGGGAGAGAGAGAGAGAGAGAGAGAGAGAGAGAGAGAGAGATGAGAGAGAGAGAGAGAGAGAGAGAGAGAGAGAGAGAGAGAGAGAGAGAGAGAGAGAGAGAGAGAGAGAGAGAGAGACAGACAGACAGACAGAGACAGAAACAGAGACAGAAAGAGCAGAGACAGAGAGCAGAGACCAATAGGTGTAACGTTAACACCCAATAATTTGCGTTTCGCTCGTATGCGATCGAGTACTTCCCAACCTGAAAAAGGCGCGCATAATAGCAAGTTCCAAGTATTCTTTTCGCCTACTTTTCGCTAAGTTATGATATCTGGTAAAATAGAATTTCTCTTTATAAAACATTATCATTTCGTGGTTTTGTTCGAATGAAAAATGTATCAGTAGTTTGTAGTAACCTGAATTTCCGAACAAAACAAAAGCGAATCGAGAATGGTGTTTCAGATCCTCTTTGACGACAATTTTATAAGTTCCGATATTCTTATTCTTTTGAATTTTAAGAAATCGGGGCATATTGGACATCGATCTAAAAACAAAAATGAACAAAATTATAAAAGATGATTAGTAAAATAATAACTTATATTAATAGAAGGGCTTTATAATCTAGTTTCTAAGAATCTGTATAAACAAATGTGATTAAAAAGTTCAAGAAGAGATTCAGAAAATAAAAACAAAAGAGCATATTTACTTATACTTTAAACCTTTTTAAAATTAGATTAGTGACCTCCCAACGCATGTATCAAGGCAATAATGTATTTCACCAACAAGCAGAAATATTTTTTCGCTCTTTCTCCCGATATTTGAAAATGAAAATGAAATCGTTGATGCCATGAACGAAACAAAGAAAATGTAATAATTCATCTGACTTTTCCACGCGAAAAAAGTTATAACCGCCCACAGATTCCGTAAACAAAATAGAAAGTTTGTGGTATATATATATATATAATAATATATATATATATATATATATATATATATATAATGTGGTGTGTGTGTGTGTGTGTGTGTGTGTGTGTGTGTGTGTGTGTGTGTGTGTGTGTGTGTGTACGTGTGTGTGTGTGGTGTATGTATGTATATTATGTGTATGCCGTATATATATATATATATATATATATATATATATATGCATTTATATATGTATGTATATACAGATATAGATAGATATACAAAGAAACACTCATACACCGATATATTACCTTTGCAGATAACTGAACATTTTACGTTGCAAAATATTGTATGAAAGGAAAAACATTGTTAAACATTTTTAAGGGTCATTTTTCATGCAAAAAGTGATGGCTGCTCAATATGTGAACATATGAAACTGGATATCTTTGCCGAAGTATCTGTTTATCTCGTATTAAACGTCTAGATTATATATATATATATATATATATATATATATATATATATATATATATATATATATATATATGTGTGTGTGTGTGTGTGTGTGTGTGTGTGTGTGTGTGTGTGTGTGTGTGTGTGTTGTGTGACGCGTGTCACACAGACACAAACGCACACACACACTCGCTCACTCATACTCACACACACACACAAACACACTCACTCAGACACACACACACACACTCATACACACACACAAACACACACACTCACACTCATACACACACACACACTCACACTCATACACACACTCACACACACTCACACACACACACACACACTCCCTCCCTCACTCACACTCACACTCATACGCACACACAAACTCACACATGCGCGTGTACATGTGGGGTCTGAAGATATATCCATTTTTTGAAAATACGAAACTGAATGTTATTTGAAAGTTTCTATTTATCGCTTATTAAATCTTACCTTCTTTTTTTTCAAAAATTCGTTACGTTTTAGAAAGGGAAGTTAGGTTACACTTAACTTCAGTGGAAAAAAAACTTCGGTAAAAATGTTGCTAAAGGTGTTTTTCTTCCGACTGTGAGCAAATCGCAGTTACACTCACAAACATCCTGTTGAGCACACATACACGTTTTCAGACGCACGTACACACACGCACACGCTCTTACACAACCAAACACGCACATGACAGCTTCAGCACAACACATGGTACGGCGCAGCACAGCATAGCACGCATAGCACAGCATAGACAGCATAGCACAGCATAGGCAGCATAGCACAGCATAGCACAGCATAGTACAGCATAACACAGCATAGTACAGCATAGCACAGCATAGTACAGCGACAGCATAGCAAAGCACAGCATAGTATAGCATAGTACAGCATAGCATAGCACAGCATAGTAGAGCATAGCACAGCATAACAGCATACAGCATTACAGCACAGCACAGCTACAGCATAGCACAGCATAGCATAGTACAGCATAGTGTGCAACCTCACCCATCCCACACACAAACAATACTCCAAATGTATGGTTGTTTTCTCTTTGTTCTTTGTTTTATTTTCATCTGAATATTTTTATTTTCTTCAGCATTTGCGGTGACGAATGTAATACTCGCGTGATGTTTCAGTTAGCCGGATGTATAAGTAAACATACACGGGAAAAACGCACACACACACACACAGCACGCACACACACACACACCACACACACACACACACACACACACACACACACACACACACACACACACACACACACACACACACTATCTATAAATATATATATATATATATATATATATATATAATATTAATATATATATATATAATATATATATAATGAAATCAGCCACAATGAGAATCGAAAATAATTGTAACGTTTCGAACTCTTCACGAGTTCCTCTTCAGACAAAACAATCAATTTTGGTTTTGTCTGAAGAGGAACTCGTGAAGAGCTCGAAACGTTACGATTATTTTCAATTCTCATTGTGGCTGATTTCATGTTCATTTTTGTGTACACGTTGCTGTATTTGTGCTTGTGTTCACACATATATATAATATATATATATATATATATATATATATATATATATATATATATATACATATATATAATGCACACACACACACACACACACCACACACACACACACACACACACACACACAACACACACACACACACACACACACACACACACACACACACACACACACACACACACACATATCTATATATATATATTCCTCGCAGTCGAGATTTCTGAAAAGTTCCTTCCACTCGCCGATTCCACTAATGTCACGTGATTTCCAGGGACGCTGTTGCAAGCGATCACTCTACTTAACCTAATGGTGAAACACAAACCCGACATATGCGATGCTTCCAGAATGCTTACATGTGTACGCAGATCCGTGTTGTTGCAACGGTACGATATGTTGTTTATCTTAATGTGGTGTATCTTTTTGTTTTTGTTTTGGTGTCTCTGTATCTCTTCTGATGGGTTTGTTATGTTTGTCTATTCTCGTGGTTAGAAAGATGAGAGGAAAGGGTGTTTTGGCAGTGTTTTTTCTTGTTATCTAGGTAGGTGGTTAGGTCTGAAGTAATAATCATCATCTACACCACCACCACCATCATTATCATCATTAATCATCATCATCACGTTATCACCACCCCCTACCACCACCACCACCACCACTACACCATACTCTATTACTACTGCTACTACTACTATTACCACTACTACTCCTACTATTAATACTACTACTACTACTACTATTAACTACTGCTGCTGCTGCTCTACTACTACCACCACCACCACTACCTCTACTTCTACTACTACTACTAGTACTGCTACTGCTACTTACTACTACCATCACCCCCACCACCACCACCAACCTTATCTCCCACCCTCACCTCAATCTGTCTAAAAAGCATATGACTTTTCATAGTGATTGTGTTGCAGGGCTGAAGTTTAAGTCACTCTATGGGACTGTGGCTCTGCCTTTGGTGATTTCCAGTTGGAAGACCCAGCTGAAGTGACCGGATGAAATTTCCGCCGTGATGATGTTCGGTCTGCCACATTATATCAGTTCATATCTAGATGGTTTAAGGAATTTTGATGTATGATTTATTTGCACGAGGGGGGAAATGTTTCAGTATTGCTTGAAATATTCTTCATTTGCATCAGACCTACTGAGATCATAAAAAAATTACAAAAAAGCTTTTGAAAAACGTCACCATCTGTCGGTCATCTTTTGCTTCCGTTTAGCTGACGAATTTCTGTAGAAATCCAGCCCTGCCACCAATTCCACCACCGAAATAATATCAAATAAATCCCACTTACGGGTAGCCCTATATAGCCAAACCCATTCCTTTCATTAGAGAAATCTTAAAAAAAAAAAAAAAAAACTAGCCACTAATTCGCACATTCAGTGTCCGAATAGCCTCCTGCTTCGGATCGGCCAGCGAGTCGAAGCACCGAACCAACACGAATTCCGGAAGAGGCGAGGGAGACCGGGCTCCTCCCCTCGCGCCATCTGGGTTGACATGGGTCCTACATATTAACCATCCTGTTCATTTAGCATCATCTCCTGTAGGTGGCACGTACACGGGCGTGAATTCGCTCTCAATTGGCTTTGGTTGATGACTTGCTTGGGGTGGAGGGGGGATGGGTGGGGTGGGTGGGTGGGTGGTGTTGTGGGGGGCTGTGGAGAGCTTTGATTATTAATTTCTGGCTATTTTCTGAAGAAGAAAGGAATACAAACATAAACAGTGTTTTCTTTTATCTGTTTGTCTGTTTTCTGTCTACTTGTCTGTCTGTCTCTCTCCACCCCTCTTTCTCTGTCTGTCTTTTGTCTCTCTGTCTCTCTCCCCTCCTCCCTCCCTCTATCTGCCTCTCTCTCTCCCCTCTCCTCTTCTCAACGCGTGTGGGTGTGTGTGTGTGTGTGTGGTGTGTGTGTGTGTGTGTGTGTGTGTGTGTGTGTGTGTGTGTGTGTGTGTGTGTGAGTGTATCCTTACATCAATACTTATCACGAAAAATATTAGCTTTATCAATGATATGCAGTAATATATTAAAGATAAATTCGATAACACACTTTTGCTATTCAAGAAATGTGCGTAAGAGAATATGTATTGAATATAGCTTTCCTATGTTAATTATATTCAAACACATAAAAACTCAAATTTAACCAAACCA
>NW_020869420.1:338893-353893 GCF_003789085.1 Penaeus vannamei | reverse complement strand
GAAAGAGGAGGGGGGAGAAGGAAGAAGGATGAGTAAGAGGAGAAGGATGGGGGAATAGGAGGATGAGAATAGGATGAGGAAGAAGAGAAAGCGAAGAAGAGGAAAGAAGAAAATGCCCCTATAAAATACTTACAACGGAAAGAATGAAGTAATAACATCATATATATCCAACACCTACAAAACGTACAGCCATTACACACACGTACAACAAATTGCGAAAAAAACGGTTATTCGCAGGAACCAAAATTCAAACGGCCGACCGCGTTCACTAGTCTAACGGTCGTTCTCGAAACTGCACATTGGCAAGGCTTAATCACTAGTAAAGGTCACGTGACATTGAGCACCCCCTTCTCCCCCTCCCTTCTCGGTCTCTCCCTCATGTTAACCCTCCTCTTCCCTCTTCCTCCTTTTGTCGTTCCTGTTCTCCTCCCTTCTTTTCTTCTTAACCTTCCTCTCCTCCGGGTCTTTCTTCCTGTCAGTCTTTCCTTTCCTCTCTCTCCCTTCTTTTCTTTCTTAACTAACTCCCTTCCCGGTCTCTCTTCGTGTCTCTCTTTCCTCTCTCTCCCTTCTTTTCCCAATTAACTAGCTCCCTTCCCAATCTATCTTCCTGTCTCCATTCCCTTTCCTCTCCCTCCCTACTTTTCCTCTTCAACTCCCTCTCCTCGGTCTCTCTTGCCTCCCATCCCTCTCCTCTTCCTCCCTTCCTTCCCGGTCCTTGTCTCTGTCCTCTTCCTCCTTTCTAGTTTCTCCTTCTGACTCTCCCTCCCCTTCCTGGCTTCTCTGCCTTGCTCCCCGTGGTAGATAGCCTCCTCCCCTAACCACTCCCTTCCGCGTGAAGACCCTCCTCTTCCTCTGCCTCCACCTCTCCTTGTCCATTTCCTCCTTTCCTTCCTGTCTTCTAGTCCTACCCTTTCCTCGTTTCTCCGCCCTCTTCCTATTCCCATACGCTCTCTCTGCTTATACTTGCTCTTTTAGTTCCCTCTCTACTTCACCACCCCCTTCTCCCTCTCTATTCTTTCCCTTCCCTTTCTTTCCTCTTTCACCATCTTCCTCCTCTCCCACTTCCCTCTTGGCTCTCGTCTCTTCCCCCTTTCATCTCTCTTTCCTTCTTTCCCTTCCGCCATGATGCTAGCGCACGAGCCACAGTACTTCCGTTAATACACGAGCCTTCTATATACGTCTGTACTGATGACATGAGTTAATTCTTCCCCTTCCCTTTCCCCTTCCCCTTCCCCTTCCCCTTCCCCTTCCCTTCCCCTTCCCCTTCCCCTTTTCCCCTTCCCCTTCCCCTTCCCTTCCCTCCCTCCCTTCCCTTCCCTTCCTTCCCTTCCTTCCCTTCCCTTCCCTTCCTTCCCTTCCCTTCCCTTCCTTTCCCTTCCCTTCCCTTCCCTCCCTTTCCCTTCCCCTTCCTTCCTTCCCTTCCTTCCCTTCCCTTCCTTCCTTCCCTTCCCTTCCTTCCCTTCCCTTCCCTTCCCTTCCCTCCCCACTCACCTAAAGCCTGCGCACGAGATATAGTACTTCCGTTGACACACGAGCCTTTTATATTCATCTGTACTGATGACATGAGCTAATTGTTTGATCTCACGAGTAGCAATTTGGTTGTCTCGACGGAACTAGAATATTTAGAGGTCGTAACTCTAATCAATTTATTAATTTATTAATTGATAACGTTTTGCGTGTATATAGTAGAAAGAAGCAATTTGTTTTTGGCGAGTGTTTTATGATCATATCTATAGGCAATGGAAAAAAAGCGACTGCATGTACGTCAAAAATCGCGCTTATAAAACATGTATGTACATTTATGCAGATACGCATTTTAGTTCCGCCTGGCTGTTTTGCATGCCAAAGATAGAACATACAAGGGAAAGGGTAGAAGGGGAGATGGGGAGGAAAGGGGGAAACGAACAAGGGAGGTGGGAGAGGGGGAATAGGGACGGGGGAAGGGGGGAGAGAGGGAGGAAGAGGTTGAGGGAAGGGACAGGGGGAGGGTGGGAGGGAGTGAGAGAAGGAGAGAGAAGGGGGGAGAGAGGGAGAAGGAGAGAGAAATAGAAGGAAAGGGAGAAAGAGAAGGAGAGAGAGAGAGAGGGAAAGAGAAAGAGAGGGAGAGAAAGAGAAGGAAAGAGAAGGAGAAAAGAGGAGAAGGAAAGAGAAGGAGAAAGAGAGAGAGGAGAGAGGGAGAGAAGAGGAGAAGGAAAGAGAAGGAGAAGAGAGAGAGGAGAGAGAGAGAAAGAGGAGAGAGGGAGAGAAAGAGGAAGAGAGAGAGAGAGAGAGAGAGAGAGAGAGAGAGAGAGAGAGAGAGAGAGAGAGAGAGAGAGAGAGAGAAGAGAGAGTGAGAGTGAGAGAGAGAGAGAGAGAGAGAGAGAGAGAGAGAGAGAGAGAGAGAGAGAGAGAGAGAGAGAGAGAAGGAGAGAGAAATAGGAGGCAGAAAGAGAAAGAGAAGGAGAGAAGAGAGAGAGAGAGAGAGAGAGAGAGAGAGAGGAGAGAGAGAGAGAGAGAGAGAGAGAAGAGAGGAGAGAGAGAGAAGAGAGAGAGAGAAAGAGAGAAGAGAGGAGAGAGAGAGAGAGAGAGAGAGAGAGAGAGAGAGAAGAGAGAGAAAGAGAGAGAGAGAGATAGAAAAAGAGAAAGAAGACAGAAAAAGAGAAAGAGACAGAGAAAAAAAGAGAAAGAGAAAGAGAGAGGGAGAGACTGGAATATAAAAGATGACTGACAAGGGATGATAGATATAATATCCAACGATTTCGAATCCTCATCGCAAGTTGCTTCGTCATCGTGCAAGCGTGAGTTGCCACAAACGACCACAAAAACAACAACATAATTATGAATTTATATAGAGTGAAATAGAGAAAAAAAAGAAAATGTAATATGTGTGTATATTATGCTTATGCTGTGCCAGTAATATGATAGGGAATAATATGATGATATAATAATATAATATGATGTTCATAATGTGATTATGTTGATGTTGATTATGTTATGTTTGGTAATCATAAGGACGACAGCAACAACATTAATAATGATAATAATAATTGTCATAAAAATGATAGTTATGCTAATGATAATAATGATGACAATGATAATAATAATGATAATAATAGTAATAATAATAATAATGATAATAATAGTAATATAATAATAGTAACAACAACAATATGATAATATAAAATAATGATTGTAAAACATAATGATAATAACAATAATAATGATAAAATAATGATAAATGTGATAATAATAATAGCAGTAATTGTGATAAGGACAGTAATTGTAATGACGAATGGTAGAAAAAAATATATTAGAAAAAAAACGAAAAAAACATAAAATATTAGCGGTAACAGGTAATAAAGGTGATAATGATGATGGCAATAATGATGAAAATTATGATGATTGAGATTATGGTGATGATAGTAGGAATTATGGCAATAATGATGATAATGATGAAAGTAATAATGATAATAATGATAATGATGGTAATAATTATAATAATGATAAGAACGATAAAAAATGGTAACAGTAATGATAATAATGATAATGATAATAATAATAATGGTAATGGTGATAATGATAATGACAATAATATAATTGATAATTATGCTGATAATAATGATAATAATAGTAATATCATGATGATGATAATAATAAATAAATAATAATAATAATAATAATAATAATAATAATAATAATAATAATAATAATAATAATAATAATAATAATAATAATAGTAATAATAATGATAATGATAATGATGATAATGAAAATCATTATTATTATTACTATCACCATCATACTACTACTACTATTAATGATGATGATGATGATAAAATGATAAGAATAATGATGATGGTAATAATCATAGTGATAACAGTAATAACGATCATAATAATCACTAGATAAAAAATCATAATAACCATAATAATTAGAATAATAAAAAACAAAAAAATAAGCAGTAATGATAACAAAAACAGTCACGGCCGTAATACGATCGCTAATAAAAACACCATCAACGAAACTTATTGGCTCTTGATATCGCTCCGCCGTTCCTCCGTTTCAAAACTTCCGCAGGATTTAGCCGATTACCATATTCTTTCGCTCGATCGACTTCCCTTTTTCCCCCCTTATTTAACACCTGCTGCTGTCGCGTCATGGCGTCACCCCGTTACCATGGCAACGACCGCGCTACCTGTTACCTGCCTGTTACCAAAGTTGTGTTATACCTTGATGGGAGAGAAAGGGAGGTATGGGAGAGAATTTTGAACATTGGTATCTGGTATTACGGGGATTCGAACTCGGGGAAAATACACTGGGTAAGCGGAGATGCAACGAAAGATGATTTATGAGTCGCTTGCTCCATCTCCCCGTCTCTCTCTTCCTTGGTGCTCCTCTCCTCTCTCTCTCTCTCTCTCTCTCTCTCTTTCTCTCTCTCTTCTTTCTCTCGCGTTCGCTCTTCTTCTCTCGATACTTTTTTCNCTACTACTACTAACTCACTGGCTGCTACTACAGCTATTACTACTACTAATACTGCTGCCTTCTAACCTACTACCTCTACTACTGCTGCTACTACTTGCTATTACTAACTAACGCTGCTACTACTGTACCTACTACGACTACTTGCTACTGCTGCTACTACCTGCTATTACTACTACTACTGCTGCTGTACTACTAGTACTATCTACTGCTGCTACTACTGCTACTACTACTACTTATTACTGCTGCTACTACTGCCTATTTATACTAACTATGCTGCTACTACTGCTACTAACTTACTACTGCTACTATTTCTACTATACTACTGCTGGCACTACTGCTACTACTACTAACTCTACTAGCTACTTACTACTGCTATACTACTACTCTGCTACTACTACTACTATACTGCTATACTACTACTTCTGCTACTACTGCTAACTACTACTACTACTTCTGATACTACTACTGCTACTACTGCTTCTTCTGCTGCTACTACTAATGCTACTAAGACTGCTACTACTTACTGCTACTACTACTACTACTGCTGCTACTACTTCTGTACTACTACTGCTACTACTACTACTACTACTACTGCTACTACTACTTCTGCCTAACTGACTAACTGCTTACTACTACTACTACTGCTGCTACTTCTGCTAACTAACTACTTGGCTACTAACTGGTACTTACTACTTCTGCCTGCCTAACTAACTTCTGCTACTAACTACTGCTACTACTACTTCTGCTCCTACCTAACTGCTACTATACTGCTACTACTGCAACCACTACTACTACTGCTACTCTACTACTCTGCTGCTACTATGGCTACTATTGCTACTACTACTGCTAACTACTTAACTAATTTCTTGCTACTCTGCTAACCACTACTACTACTGCTACTCTACTACTACTTCTGCTACTACCTGCTAACTACTACTACTACTGAGATGCTGCTACTACTACTACTGGCTACTACTACTGCTACTACCTACTGTGCTCCACTATTACTACCTATTGTACTACTACTACTACTACTCTACTGCTACTTACTACTTCTGCCTACTACTATTTCTGCTAACTAACTACTGCTACTATACTACTGCTACTAATTCTGCTACTACTGCTACTACTACTGCTACTACTGCTTCTGCTAACTACCTTACGATCTACTGCTTCTGCTACTACTCTGATACTACTCGCTTCTGCTTACTGCTACTAAATTACTGCTGCTACGGTTACTACTACTATGCTCTACATCTTCTGCTACTACTTCTCTAACTACTACTTCTGCCTGCTAAACTACTTCTTCTACTAATACTATGCTATTATTGCTACCACCACTTACTACTGCTACTACTTGCTACTACTACTTTCCTTTCTGCTACTAACTGCTACTACTACTGCTACTACTACTGCTGCACTACTACTGCTAGTACTACTACTGCTACACTACCACTACTATTGTTATTAATCATTTATCCATCATTATCATTATCATCATTATTGTTGCTGTTGTTAGTATTATGTATCATTATTGATATTATCATTATTATCCTTATCATTATCATAATTGTTATCATTATTGTTTTTTATTAATCATTAATTATCTTTATTATTCTTTAAAATCATTATCAATATCCTCTTGTAATTGTCATTATTACTTAATACTATCTTCGTCATATAATTATGTCATTATTATTTTCATCATTATTATCATCATTTCCTTCCTCTTCTTGTCATAATTATTAGATAATTTTATCATCATCATCATTATTATAATTCCTATTATCATCATTGCCATCATTATTCTAATGTTATTACCATTATTATCACTGTTATTATTGTCATTATTTTTGTTAGTATTGTTATCATTATTATCATTATCATCATCATTGTTGTCCTTTTTTTGTTATTATCATAATCATGATTATTATTGCTTTCATCATAATTATCATCATCATCATTATCCTTATTACTATTCTTTATTATTATCATTGTTGTTATTATCCTTATTGTCATTATAATTACCATCATCATTATCATTATCGTGTTATTATAATCCCTATCATTATTCTCCTTACTAACATTATTTATATTATCAACATTATTATCATTATTGTTATCATATCTATCATTATCATTATCATTGTTGCTGTTGCTTTTATTATTATCATTATCATAATCTTTATCATCATTATCACTATCATTGTTATTACTATCATCATTTATAATCATCAACTTCATTCTTCTAATTACCATAATTATCACTACAACCATTGCAATATGTGGCCGTTGCAGAAAATTATCCGTAAAAGGTTTCATTTTCTTTGACACTGCCAGCCATTAAGAAAATATATGGAAAATTACCCTGGGAACCGGAATTTGGAAGAGATAAGATAACAGGAGAGAGAAAAAAAGAGAAACAAAGGTAAGTAAAGAGAGAGAGAGAGAGAGAGAGAGAGAGAGAGAGAGAGAGAGAGAGAGAGAGAGAGAGAGAGAGAGAGAGAGAGAGAGAGAGAGAGAGAGAGAGAGAGAGGGGAGAGGGAGGAGAAAGGGAAACGAAAAGAGAGAAAACAGAGAGAGAGAGAGAAACAGAAAGATAAGAAAACAGAGAAGAGAGAGAGAGAGAGAGAGAGAGAGAGAGAGAGAGAGAGAGAGAGAGAGAGAGAGAGAGAGAGAGAGAGAGAGAGAGAGAGAGAGAGAGAGAGAGAGAGAGAAAGAGAAGAGAGAGAGAGAGAAAGAAAGAAAGAAAGGGAAAACGGAAAGAGAGAACAGAAGAGAGAAGAGAAAAAGAGAAAAACAGAAAGATCAAGAAAACAGAGAATGAGAGAAACAGAAAGAGAGAAACAGAAGAGAGAAACAATACAAGGGAAGAAGGATAGAGAGGAGGTGGCAAGGGAGAGAAGAGTGTTGCAACGGCTGTGCAAGAAGGCGTAGCGATACCATCAATTGCAAAAGTGCAAATCATAGAAATATAACATGATAGATACACAGGCACACGCGCGCTTACAGACGATATTGTATGTTACAACGAACGCAGACACACACGCACACACACACACGAACACATAGAAACAGACAGACACACACACACATAGACAGAAACACACAGATGTATAAACAAACGCACACACACACAACGCTTTCTTTACATATAACCCTCCCACACACAAATACACACGCAAAACACACACATTCACGGGGACTCACACGCCCACACATACACATCTAAGTACACACACACAAAAAGGTGAAACTCGCCCTGCAAAATACCCAAACACAAGCAACAACAAAAAAATAAATTGGAAAATCTAATTTATGGGGAGCATTTCATTCCCTTTGGGCGAAGGACCGACAGAAAACGACACAAGAAAAGAAAATATGTTTATTTGTCACGAAGAAAACGGGTGCTTTATGATAAACAATTATTTTCACCGTATTTCGTTCGGAAAAATATCATTCAGACTCAAAAATGCATAAATGATAACCATAACATTAACTAAACACAATAAAAGGGTACATATATCATATTGTGCGTACCCTGTAACAGATCTACGCACATACACGCACACACACAGAAACGCCAATGTATGCAGTCTAGGCAAATATATATGCAAAACATATAACCATTGTTTCTGCGGTATTACACAGCATTGTCAATCACGGACACGAGGGAAAATATGGGTGAAAGTTGGTACGTATGTTTGCTTATTTGTGTTTATGTGAGTGTCTGTGTACGCGTGCCTTCGACATTGTACTTGTATGGGCTTGTGTGCGTAAGTGAGTGTGTATGTAAGTACTTTTGTTATGTATTCATATAGGTTTGTATTTGTTTGCGTAAGTTTGTATGTGTGTGTGTATGTATGTATGTGAGTACGTATGTGAGCGTGAATGTGCATGTACGTTTTTTTGTAAGAATCTGACAGTGTATCATAACTTATTATACTCTCCTTTCTTTCTATGTCTCTGTCTCGTTTTGTTTGTCTGTTTGTTTCTCTGACTACCTCTGTGTCTACATGTTTGCTTATTTTCTTTCTTCTCTCTCTCTCCCTCTCTCTCTCTCTTTCTCTCTCTCTCCTTCTTCTTCTTCTTCATCCCCTCCATCTTTTTTATCTTTTTCTACTTCTTCTTTCTCTCTCCCCGTGCCCCCTGTTTCAGTCTGCCTTTCACTTTCACTCCCTCTCGCTCCCCCTGTCTAGCCCCCCCCCCTCCCACTTCCCACCCCCACTGTCTGGGACACAACCGGGGTCTAACTGATTGCAGTAAAGCTGTTGTTGCAGAGGTCTGGAAGGAAGAGGAGGAGTGCGAGGAAGGAGGAAGAGAAAGAGGAACAGTGCGAGGAAGAGGAAGAGAAAGAGGAGGAGGGCGAGTAAGTGAAAAGAAAGAGGAGGAGGAAGAGGAGGAGGACGAGGAAGAGGAAAAGAAAGAGGAGGAGGAAGAGGAGTACGAGGAAGAGGAAGAGAAAGAGGAGAAGAAATAGTAGGAAGGAAGGAAGAGGAAGAGAAAGAGGAGAGAAAGAGGAGGAGAAAAAGGAAAAGAAAGAGGAAGGGGAAGAGAAAGAGGAGGAAAGCGCATGGAAGAAGAGAAGATAGAGGAGAAGGAAGAGGAGGAGGGCGAGGAAGAAAAAGAGGAGGAGGAAGAGGAGAAAGGCGAGGAAGAGGAAGAGAAAGAGAGGAGGGCAGAAAGAGGAGAGAAAGAGGAGGAAGGCGAGTAAGAGGAAAAGAAAGAGGAGGAGGATGAGGAAGAGGAAGAGAAAAGAGGAGAAGGAATAGTAGGAAGGGTAAAGAAGAGGAAAAGAAAGAGGAAGAGAAAGAGGAGGAAAAGAGGAGAGAAAGAGGAAGAGGGCGAGGAAGGGGAGAAAAGAGGAGGAAAGCGCATGAAGAAGAAGAGATAGAGGAGAAGGAAGGGAGGAGGGCGTGTAAGGGGAAAAAGAAAAGGGAGGAGGAAGAGGAGGAAGGCGAGGAAAGGAAGAGAAAGAGTAGGAGAAGAGGAGGAGGGCGAGGAAGAGAGAAAGAGGAGAACGGAGAGAAGGAGAGAAAGAAAAGAGGAGGAAAAGGAGGAAGGCGAGGGAAGGAAGAGAAGCAGGAGGGATAAGAGAGGAGGGTGAGGAAAAGGAAGAGAAAGAGGAAGGAGGAAGAGGATAAGTAAGAGAAAGAAGAGAAGGAGGAAGAGGAAAAGGGATGAGGAGATTGAAGAGGAAGAGAGAGATGATGAAGAAGAAAAAGGGAGAGAAAATAAAGATTATGAATGGCGAGAAATGGGTAAAGGAAGAGGAGAGAAGAGATTGTGATAAAGAAGAGAGGAAGGAATCGGAAAAGGGGGGAGAAAGGTAATAAGGAAGAAGAATTAGAGAAAAGGGGACAAAATCGAGAAGAAGGAGGAGAAGGCGAAGACGAAGAAAAGGATGAAGAATGAGAGGAAGAAATCGATCAGGAGGAGGAACAGAAGGAGGGAGAAAAAAGAGGAAAGAATAAAGCGAGGAGGTAGAGAGTGGGGAGAAAAGGGAGGAGGTTAAGAGGAAAGAATAGGGAGAGAAATGGAAAAAGGGGAAGAGAAAGAGGAGAAGAGGCAGAGTTGGAGAATAAAGAGAAAGAAAAGGAGGAGAAGGAAGAGTAGGAAGCGAAAGAAGGAAGGAGGAAGGAGACAGGGAAGACGTAGGAAAAAAATGAAAACAAGAATTAGAAGAAGAAAGGGGAAAATAGATAAATAAAGATGGAAGTAAAACCTATAAATGACGATTGAATTATGAAGGATAAGGGAAAAATGGATGAAGAAGGAAAGGAAGAAGAAGAATGTAGAAGATACAGAGAAAAAAATGGAAAGAAAAAACAGAAGAAAATGAAACAGAAAAAATAATAGAAGATGAAAGAAAAGATAAGAAAAATGTCAAAAAGTATTCTGACGATAGCTAGATAAAAAAAAAAAAAAAATACTGGAATAAAAAAAGAGAGAGAGAGACAAAAAAAAAAAAAAAAAACGACGGAAAATCGCAAATTTCGAAATAGAAGGTTTCAAATAATGAAAGAGGGTAGGGGGTGGTGCAGGGGGCGGGGGGGGGGGGGAGTGAGGGGATGGGCGACCACACCCAAGCGCGGACCAGCACGTCTGACCTGGTCGTCTCCTTTCTTCTACAGGTCGTCAGGTCGTTTGCATTCACTTGTTATGGTTTTTCTTCTATCGTTTCTACTCACTCTTTGTTTTCCGTCTTGTTTTCGGTTTGTTTATTTGTCTGTCTTTTGTCTCTTCTGTTTGTTTTTTCTTTCTCTTTTTTTTCTCTGTCCCCTTTTCTTCCTCCTTTCCTTTTTTCCTCCCTCTCTTTTCTCCCCCCTTCCTCCCTCCTCTCCCTCCCTCTCCCTTCATTATCCCTCCTCTCCCCTTCCCTCTTTTTCCTCCCTACTTCCCTTTCCCTTCTCTCGCCCTCTCTTTCTCTCCCCCTTCCTCCATCTTCTCTCTCCCTACCTCCCTCCTTCCCTTTTCCCGCCCTCTCTCTCCCCCTCCCTCCCCCTCTCCCCCTCCCTCCCTTCCTCCCCCAATTTCTTCCTCCCCTCCTTCCCTTTCTCCCACCCTCTCTCTCTCCTCCTCCCTCCCTCTCCCACTTTCTTCTCCCTCTTCCCCCTCCCTCCTTCCTTCCTCCTGTCTCTCTCTCTCCTCCCTCCCTTCCTCCCCCACTTTCTTCCTCCCTCCCTCGCTCCTTCCTTCTTTCCTCCCTCTCTCTCTCTCTCCTCCCTCCCTCCTCTCCCACTTTCTTCTTCCCACCCTCCCTCCCTACGTCTTCCACTTTCTTCCTCTCTCTCTCCTCCACCCTCCTCCCTCTCCCCCTCCCTCCTTCTCTCCCTCTCCCCTCCTCCTTCCCTTCCTCCCTCCCCCTCCCTCCCATGAGATTCGTAATGTTGTACAA
Organism: Penaeus vannamei; assembly: GCF_003789085.1. Lineage (NCBI taxonomy): Eukaryota > Metazoa > Arthropoda > Malacostraca > Decapoda > Penaeidae > Penaeus > Penaeus vannamei. The sequence continues at coordinate 342,534 of NW_020869420.1, read as the reverse complement.
GCGCGTGTGTCGGTGTGAATGTACAGTGCAACACGCTACTTAATGGTATTTCCGGGAACTCGCGAAGAAAGCTGAAATATGGAAGATATGAGGAACAAGGAATTATGAGGAGAGGAGAGGGAGAAATACAATAAAAGGGAGAGAGAAGAGGAAGGGAAAAGGGGAGAATATGGGAAGGAGGGAGGAATTGAAGGATAGAGACGTTTAGGAGGAGGGAGAAGGAGAATTAGGAGCAGAGAGAGGGGAGCAAAAGAATGATAAAAGAGTGAGAAAGAAAGTAGAGGATATGGTAAGATACATACACACACGTACAGAGATAGATAGTTACATATATACATACATACTTATTTACATACACACATACATACATGATTCCCCTGTGGATAGGGGGACGTGAAAAGAATACTTCCTACATATGTCACTGTGTAAAAGGCGACTAAGAGAGCCCCTGCTAACCCGCAATGGGCCAGCATGGTAGGGTATGGCCCACCCTCTCCCCCATCATGGCCCACCCTCTCCCGCCGTGGCCCACCCTCTCCCCATCATGGTCCACCCTCTCCCCCATCATAGTCCATCCTCTCCTCCACCATGGCCCACCCTCTCCCCCACCATGGCCCACCATCCATCCCCCACCATGGCCCATCCTCTCCCCACCATGGCCCCATCTCCCCCACCATGGCCCACCCTCTCCCCCACCATGGCCCATTCTCCCCCATCATAGTCCATCCTCTCCCCCCACCATGGCCCACCCTCTCCCCCACCATGGCTCACCCTCCCTCATGGCCCCCTCTCCCCCATCATGGCCCACCCTCTCCCACCGTGGCCCACCCTCTCCTCCATAATGCCCCACCCTCTCCCCCATCATGGCCCACCCTCTCCCATCCATGGCCCACCCTCTCCCCCACCATGGCCCACCTCTCCCATCATGGCCCACCCTCTCCCCCACCATGGCCCACCCTTGCCCCCACCATGGCCCACCCTCTCCATCACCCACCTCTCATGGCCACGGCCCACCCTCTCCCCACCATGGCCCACCCTCTCCTCCCATCAATGGCTCCCACCTAGTCATCCTCCTCCACCATGGCCCACCTCTCCTCCACCCAGGCCCACCCTTTCCCCACCATGGCCCACCCCTCCCCCACCATGGCCCACCCTCTCCCCCACCATAGTCCATCCTCTCCTCCACCATGGCCCCACCCTCTCCCCACCATAGCCCACCCTTTTCCTCCATAATGCCCCACCCTCTCCCCATCATGGCCACCCTCTTCCATATCATGGCCCACCATCATGGCCCACCCTCTCCCCACCATGGCCCACCTCTCCCCCACCATGGCCCACCCTCTCCCCCATCCCATCCTCTCCCCCACCATGGCCCCACCCTCTCCCCACCACACCCTCTCCCCATCCCCCCCTCTCCCCCATCATGGCCCACCCTCTCCCACCGTGGCCCCCTCTCCTCCATAATGCCCCCACCCTCTCCCCCATCATGGCCCACCCTCTCCCCCATCATGGCCCACCCTCTCCCCCACCATGGCCCACCCTCTCCCCATCATGGCCACCTCTCCCCACCATGGCCCACCTTGCCCCACCATGGCCCACCCTCTCCCTCCATCATGGCCCACCCTCTCCCCCACCATGGCCCACCCTCTCCTCCATAATGGCCCACCCTCTCCCCACCATGGCCCACCCTCTCCCCCAATGGCCCACCTCTCCCCCACCATAGTCCATCCTCTCCTCCACCATGGCCCACCCTCTCCTCCACCCAGGCCACCCTTTTCCCCCACCATGGCCCACCCTCTCCCCCACCATGGCCCACACCCTCTCCCCCACCATAGTCCATCCTCTCCTCCACCATGGCCCACCCTTCCCCACCATAGCCCCACCCTTTCCTCCATATGGCCCCACCCTCTCCCCATCATGGCCCACCCTCTTCCATATCATGGCCCACCCTCTCCCATTCATGGCCCACCCTCTCCCCACCATGGCCCACCCTCTCCCCATCATGACTTCTCAAGCAGCATTAAGAATGACGAGGAAATGTCTGGGAGATGTCCATGTCCAACAACGGATGTTAAAAAGGCTGAGAAAATGGAATAGAATACATATATGCAGGTGTACATACCTACATGCATACATAGATACATGTACGCACACATGCATACATACATACATACATGCATACATACATGCACACATACATGCATATACACATACATACATGCATACGTACATTCACACATGGGTATACATATACACACATGCATGCATGCATACATACTTACACATGCAGTCACATGTTCATATGAACACACGCACACACGCACATTCACTGAAACTTATGTTTTTATCTCCCATATTTTCACGCTAATTAATCCATCTTTTTAACTTTTCTTTTATTTTCTTCTCTGTCTCTAATCTGCTTCTCATTTCCCTAATTCTCATTCCATATCTTCTATCTTCATTCATATTTCCATTTTTCTTCGTCTTATAAAATTCTTTATTATATTTTCCACGGACATCTCTCTCTCCCATCTCCTTTATCTCTCTTTCTCTTACTCTCCCTGTCTCTTTCTCTCTCTTTTTCTTTCTCTCTCTTTCTCTTACTCTCCCATCGGCCAGTTTGTTAAAATTGTGCGAGGTCTAACCTAATGAAAATTCGTATATACAGATACGCACATGCATAGAAAAAATGCCTCTCTGCCAGTCTATCATATATATATATATATATATATATATATATATATATATATATATATATATATATATATATATATATATATATATATATATGTGTGTGTGTGTGGTGTGTGTGTGTGTGTGTGTGTGTGTGTTGGTGTTGTGTGTGTATATATATTCACATTTGTCTATCTATCTATACGGTAGATTTGTATGTCTACACTTATATACATGCATTTATTTCTGTATATATGCCTATATATGCCTATCCATATAATGAATGCTCATTGGGTCGGCATATACACACAGTTTTAACAAACCGTCCACATGTATGTATGTATATGCCTATGAATATATCTATGAGCGATTGTATGTGTTTATGGGTATATGTGTGCGTGTGTGACTGTTGTATATAAGTGTGGGTGTGTGTATGAATGAGTGTGTATATGCGTGTGTGTGTGTGTGTGTAGTCGTGTGAATATGTGTGTGTGGTGTGTGTGTGTGTGTGTGTGTGTGTACATATGAGTGTGTGTGTGTTTAATGTATGTACGAACGTAGGTGTGTGTAATATAAGTGCACACGCGTGTGTGCGCGCGCGTAATCGTGTGAATATGTATGTAATGTGTGTGCGTGCGAGTGCGTGTGTGTGTACGTGTGAGTGAGTGTGGTATGTTTTTTGCATGTGTGTGTATATGTGAGAGTGTGTGACTGTGTGTATATGAGTGAGTGTGTAATGTATGTGTGTATATGCGTGGTGTGGTCGTGTGAGTATTATGTGACGTGTGAGTGAGTGAGTGTGGTATGTTTGCAATGTTGTGTGTATATGTGGCACGCGTGGTGTGTTGTGTACGCATGAGTGTGTACGTGTGAGTGAGTGTGTATGTTTGCATGTGTGTGTATATGCGTGCGCGTGGGTGTGTGCGTGCGTGTGAGTGTGTGTGTGTGAGTGAGTGTGTATGTTTTGC
>NW_020869420.1:331393-333893 GCF_003789085.1 Penaeus vannamei | reverse complement strand
TTCCCTCCTCCTCTATCCTCTCTCATTTATCTAATTTCCCCTCGTCTTCTGTTACATCTCTCTATCTCCCCTTCTTCATAAAAGGATATCAAAAGACAAGGAGGAAGGAAGAGGGGGAAGAGGAGAAACAGAAGGAGAAGGAGGAGGAAGGGGAGAGTGAAAGGAAGAGAGAAACGAGCAAAGAGAATAGGGGACAAAAAAAGAAGAAAAAAGAGAGAGGGGAAACGAGAGAGAAAAAAAAAGATGAAAAGGGAGAGAGAAAGAGAAAGAGAAAGAGAAGAAACAAAGAACAAAAAAAAAAAAAAAAAAAAAAATAGAAAAAAAAAAAAAAAAAGGACAGAGATAAAGAACAAAATAAAAGAGAAAAGAGGAAAGGGGAATGAAAAAAGGGGGAAAGAATATCACACAACGGGGAGCGTCTGTTGCAAAAGAGGGCGAGATGCACAGGAGTCCCTAGGGGGGGTGGGGGGGGGGAGCGGGTGACATGTATACGGGGAGTGGAAGGAGGCAGGAAGAGAAGAGGAGGAGAGGAAGAGGAGAAAGGGAGGAGGAGGAGAAGAGGAAGGGAAAGAGGAAGAGGAGGAGGATGGTAAAGGGAGGAGAGGAAGAGGAAGAGGAAGAGGAGGAGGAGGAAGGGGAGGAGGAAGAGGAAGGAAGAGGAAGGGGAGGAAGAAGGGAAGAAGAAGAAGAGGATGAGAAGGAGGAGGAAGGGGAATGGGAGGAGGAGGAGGAGGAGGAGGAGGAGGAGGAGAGGAGAGGATGATGATGAAGAGGAGAAGAGGAAAAGGAGAGGGAGAAGGAGAAGAAGGGGAATATGAGAAAGAGAGGGAGGGAAGAGGGAGAAGGGTAAATGAAAGAGGAAGAAGAAGAAGAGGGGGAGTAGGATGAGGATGAGGAAGAAGAGGATGGGGAAATGGAAAAGGAAGAGGAAAGGGAAGGGGGAAATGGGAGAGGAAGAAGAAGAGGAGGAGGAGATGGGGGTGTAGGTGTAATTGAAAGAGAAAGAGAAAAAAGAAGATATATGTAAACGACACAGGAGAAAAAGTGTATGATAAAACACTTACGTAAGAGAGAGAAGGCAAATGAAGAAATAATCAAATAAACAAGAAGTCAGATGAAGAAAACAAGAAAAAACAAAAACAAAAAAACAAAAACAAAAACAAGAGATGGAACGAAGAAGCGAGAGGAAATAACATGAAACACGCGAGAGCTTCCTTATCTTGTGAATATTTAATTAGGGCTTTTGAGAGCTGTGTGTCCCTGGTGGAGGGAATATGTATATATTTATTTTCTTCCTTTTTTTGGTATTATTTATTTATTTTTTATTTTTTTTTTTTTTTTGTCGATCGTCAGTTATCAAATTTACATATGAGTGAACAAGCTCCTGTAAACATTTATATTCACCCCATCAACATATATATATATATATATATATATATATATATATATATATATATATATATATTTTTTTTTTTTTTCTTTTTTTTTTTTTCTTTTTTTTTCTTTTTTTTTCTTTTCTTTTTTCTTTTTCTTTCTTTTCTTTATTTTTTTTTTTTATTTTCTCTCTTCTTTTTCTTTTTTTTATTTCTTGTCTTTTTTTCTTTCTATTTCTTTTTCTTTTTTTTCTTTCTTTATCTTTTTCTTTTCTTTTTTAGGTTGGGGGGGGGGGGAGAGGGGAAGAGGGGAGAGGGGCTCAGAGTGTCGAGGGGCCTCCGAGGGGAATCAGACAGTGTTACCAACAGCCACATTCCTTCATATTGTAGAGTGACTGAATAAACAATATTCTTGGTCGATACCTCCCCCCCCCCCCCCACCCCCACCCCACCCCAAATACACTTACTCCAACTACTGGTATGGTGACTGGCATTATACTTCCGTCCCATCCTCTTTATGGTGTTGAACTTACGGCTGTATGTATGTTGGGGGGGGGGTTGATTAAAGTCTTACATATGAGGGGTTAGGGGAGAGGTGGCTCTTCTATGTTGGGTTACTGGTGTGAGTTTGGTAATGAGGGTGATTTTGATGTTGTTATGAGGTGTTAGGGTAGAGGGGGTTCTAGGTATGTATCTATGTTGGGTTGGTTAGGAATGGTGGTGAATGGTGGTTTTTGATGGGGATTGATGTTTGTTTATGAGGTAGAGGGCGTTTAATAATAGCAGGAGAGAGGTAGGTTTATGATCCCCTGGTATTCTGTAGTGATGAATGTGTTATGAATGATGCGGTTAATAATTGCAGGAGAGAGGTAGGTTGGTGGCCCTCATCTATATTGTGATAAGGGGTGAATCTGGTACGGTTATGATGGGGATTTCCATGTTGTAATGAGCATGTATGATGTAAGGGCGTTTAAATAATAGCAGGAGAGAGGTAGGTTTTGTGGCCTCATCTATGTTGGTTAAGGCTATGTTTGTAGAATGGTAGTGAATCTGGTACGGTTATGGATGGGATTTTCGATGTTGTTATGAGCAGTTATGATGTAAAGGTTTTAATAATAGCAGGAGAG
>NW_020869420.1:316393-326393 GCF_003789085.1 Penaeus vannamei | reverse complement strand
TAAATACTTATAATAGTATTTATCTATCGGACTAAGTAGATATATATGTTTATGCATGTACAAACATAAACGTATATGTATGTAATCCTGTGTGTACGTATCTATCTATATACATACATATGTAAACACACATACTTACACACCGTATGTATCTGTGTTTGTAAGCGCGGACATGCATGACTGTGACTGGGTCTGCATGCATGACACATAAACATAAACCCATACATCATGCACGCTAAAAACCCATAAAGATTACAACCCCAACATGATCGCAGCAGAAGTGACAAAAAACTTACCCGCCGCCAACATAGTCCTCATATGTTTGAGAGTAAGTGTGTGTACCCGGCAAGTAGCCATAATGAAGGGTAAAGTGTGTGTATTTATGCGTGCGCGTGGCGTGTGGCGCATGTATACAACTCCGCCAATCATATGGTCTATCATGAGTCTCGCCATTACGAGGCCAACTGGGCTCGTGGGACCAGGCGCAGCCACTGTGAATTGGCCTATTACATTCCCCATTCCCTCGCTCGTTCGCCGCCATTAGCTGATCAGCGGAATGGGCCATATTCTTTTCCCTTTTCTTTCCCTCTTTCTCCCTCGCTCGCTCGCTCGATCTCGCTTACTATCTCTCTCTCGATCTCGCTCTCTCGATCTCGATCTCGCTTCGCGCTCTCTCTCTCTCGATCTCGCTCATTCTTGCTTTCTTTGTTTCTTACTATCTGTCTGTTTGTCTCTCTTGTCTTTCTCTCTCTCTTCTGTCTTTCTCTCTGTGTCTGTCTATGTCTCTGTCTCTGTCTCTGTCTCTCTCTGTCTCTCCCTCTCTCCCTCCCTCCCTCCCTCCTTCCATCTCTCTTTCTCACACACACTCTCTCCCTCCCCCTCTCTTTTATTCTTATTTTTCTATTTATTCCATATTTTCCTTTTTGCTCTCCTCTGTGGATTATTGGCCAAAATTACGATATTGCCTTGGCTGGCTGTATGACCGTTCTTTTCCTCGAGTGTCGCATTGTTGTGTTTTTTCCTCGGTTCGCCAAGAGAAATGTCCACGTTCGAACGACCATTTGCGTCTATTACTTTCTCTATTATACACGAATGGTCCTGTTTATAGAAGGCTTCTGTGTATTTTCCCTCCCCCTATCATGACTCAAAAGCTTGGAAACTTTGATGGCAGTGAGGCGTATCTCTTTTCTCTCTCTCTGTCTGTCTGTCTGTCTGTCTGTCTCTGTCTCTCTCTCTCTCTCTCTCTCTCTCTCTCTCTCTCTCTCTCTCTCTCTCTCTCTCTCTCTCTCTCTCTCTCTCTCTCTCTCTCTCTCTCTCTCTCTCTCTCTCTCTCGTTTTAGCAGGAAATGTTTATATGTGTGTCCTCGTGTAAGCGAGAAAAGTATCATTACTCCCCAAAAACACGACAGGTAAAAGGCGTGACTTTTACTAAACCCGTGTTGATGATTTCGACAGAGGTGTGTCCACCCAAAGCGCATTGAGAGTGGCGATATATGTCCATTAAAACGCCCACGATGAACTGAACCCTTTTTCTCTCAAATTCCATGCGATATCATGTATATTAACACCAGCTCTCCCCTGGGGCTTTCTCCCTTCCATCGTGAAATTTTAGGACATCCATAAACACAGGCAAGCAGCTGGTACCGGTGCTGCGTCGATGCCTCTCCCTGTAATGAAACTTGAAAATTCACTCCGTAGATTTTTTCTTGAGATTTTCTTTACACTTTCTCCCTGCGTCTTCATGATACTGTCTGATGCGGGTTTGCACAATATTATGGAGTGTCATTAGGGTGAGTTTATATTGAAGTATATTCACAAAGGGTGTCTTCTCTTCTACACCTCTGATTATTTGGTGCATTGACCATTGTCTCGCGTGTACTAAAATGAGAACCATTAACATACATTAAAGGATNGTCCCTGAATGCATAAAGAATTACGCATCGCTCATCTCTCATGAATAGCATAAATTTCACCTACATTCATATGTTTTATTCTCTCTCGACCTGGCACAGTGCCACAGACGATCAATGTTTACACTTGCCCGCCGCCACAGAAGGTCCAAGACGCACAACTGTCAATCAGCGCCATTCGCACTAACTCACTCTCTCTCTCTCTCTCTCTCTCTCTCTCTCTCCTCTCTCTCTCTCTCTCTACTCTCTCTATATCTATATATCTATCCCTCCCTTCCTCTACCTCTCTCTCTCTCTATCTATCTATCTCTCCTTTTCTCTCTCTCTCTTACTCTCTCTATATATCTATCCTCCCTTCCTCTACCTCTCTCTCTATCTATCTATCTAACTCTCCTTTTCTCTCTCTCTCTCTTACTCTCTATATATCTATCCCTGCTTCCTCTACCTCTCTCTTCTCTCTATCTATCTCTCCTTTTCTCTCTCTCTCTCTTACTCTCTTATATATCTATATATCTATCCCTCCCTTCCTCTACCTCTCTTCTCTCTATCTATCTATCTCTCCTTTTTCTCTCTCTCTCTCTCTTACCCTCTCTCTGTATATCTATCCCTCCCTTCTTCTACCTCTTTCTCTCTCTCTATCTATCTCTCCTTTTCTTCTCTCTCTCTCTTACTCTCTATATATCTATCCTCGCTTCCTCTACCTCTCTCTCTATCTATCTATCTCTCCTTTCTCTCTCTTCTCTCTTACTCTCTCTATATCTATATATCTATCCCTCCCTTCCTCTACTCTCTCTCTCTCTCTATCTATCTCTCCTTTTCTCTCTCTCTCTCTCTTACTCTCTCTCTGTATATCTATCCCTCCCTTCCTCTACCTCTTTCTCTCTCTCTATCTATCTCTCCTTTTTTCTCTCTCTCTCTTACTCTCTCTCTATATCTATCTATCTATCCTATCTCTCTCTTCTCTATTTCTTTGCTTCTTCCCTCCCTGCTCTCGTCCTTCGGTCCTGCATCAGCTCTCGGAGGAACTGCAAGGAGAACGCAGATCTTTGTGAACTGACACTGTTCAGTCTCCCAATGCCCTCCTCACTTTCTTTTCTCTTCCTCCTTTCCCTCACTCCCCTCCCTCACTCCCTCTCCTCCTTTCTCACTCACTTCTCTTCCTCCTTTCCCTCACTCCTTCTCTTCCTCCTTCCCTCACTCCTTCTCTTCTCCTTTCCCTCACTCATTCTCTTCCTCCTTTCCCTCACTCTTCTCTTTCTTCCTTTCCCTCACTCATTCTCTTCCTCCTTTCCCTCACTCATCTCTTTCCTCCTTTCCCTCACTCATTCTCTTCCTCCTTTCCCTCAACTCATTCTCTTCTCCTTTCCCTCACTCCTCTTCCTCTTTCCTCCTCTTCTCCTCTTTCCACTCTTCCTCCTTTCCTTCTTCTCTTCCTTTCCTCATCATTCTCTTCCTCCTTTCCCTCACTCCTTCTCTTCCTCCTTTCCTCACACTCCTTCTCTTCCTCCCCTCACTCCTCTCTTCCTCACTCCTTCTCTCCTCCTTTCCTCACTCACTCACTCTTCTCTTCCTCCTTTCCCCTCACTCCTTCTCTTCCTCCCTTTCCCCTCGCTCATTCTCTTCTCCTTTCCCTCACTCCTTCCTCTTCCGCCTTTCCCTCACTCTTCTCTTCCTCCTTTCCTCACTCCTTCCCTTTCCTCCTTTCCCTCACTCCTTCTCTTCCTCCTTTCCCTCACTCATTCTCTTCCTCCTTTCCCTCACTCCTTCTCTTCCCTCTTTTCACTCCTTCTCTTCCTCCTTTTCCCTCACTCCTTTCTCTCCTCCTTTCCCTCACTCCTTCTCTCTTCCTCCTTCCCTCACTCCTTCTCTCCTCCTTTCCCTCACTCATTTCTCTTTCCTCCTTTCCCTCACTTTCTCTTCTTTCCCTCACTCCTTCTCTTCTCCTTTCCCTCACTCCTTCTCTCCCTCCTTTCCCTCACTCATTCTCTTCCTCCTTTCCCTCACTCATTCTCTTCCTCCTTTCCCTCACTCATTCTCTTCCTCCTTTCCTCACTCCTCTTCCTCCTTTCCTCACTCCCTTTTCCCTCTCCTTCTCTTTCCTCCTTTCCTCACTCATTTCTCTTCCTCCTTTCCCTCACTCCTTCTCTTCCTCCTTTCCTCATCTTCTCTCTCCTTTCCTCACTCATTCTCTTTCCTCCTTTCCCTCATTCACTCCTCTCTTCCTCCTTTCCCTCACTCATTCTCTTCCTCCTTTCCCTCCCTCATTCTCTTCCTCCTTTTCTCCCTCGTCTCTCCTTTCCCTCACTCCTTCTCTTCCTCCTTTCCCTCACTCCTTCTCTTCCTCCTTTCCCTCACTCATTCTCTCCTCCTTCCCTCACTCCTTCTCTTTCCTCCTTTCCCTCACTCCTTCTCTTCCTCCTTTCCCTCACTCTTCTCTTCCTCCTTCCTTCACTCCTTCTCTTCCTTTCCCTCACTTCTCTTCCTCTTTTCCTCACTCCTTCTCTTCCTCCTTTCCCTCACTCCTTCTCTTCTCCTTTTCCTCACTCCTTCTCTTCCTCCTTTCCCTCACTCATCCTTCCTCCTCAGCCTCACTCACTTTCTCTTCCTCTTTCCCTCACTCCTTCTCTTCCTCCTTTCCTCACTCCTTCTCTTCCTCCTTTCCCTCACTCTTCTCTTCCTCCTTTCCCCTCACTCCTTCTCTCCCTCTTTCCTCACTCCTTCTCTCCTCCTTTCCCTCCTTCTTCCTCCTTTCCCTCACTCATTCTCTTTCCTCCTCCACTCCTTTCTCTTCCTCCTTTCCCTCACTCAATTCTCTCCCTCCTTTCCCTCAACTCCTTCTCTTCCTCCTTTCCCTCACTCCTTCTCTTCCTCCTTTCCCTCACTCCTTCTCTTCCTCCTTTCCCTCACTCATTCTCTTCCTCCTTTCCCTCACTCCTTCTCTTCCTCCTTTCCCTCACTCCTTCTCTTCCTCCTTTCCCTCACTCCTTCTCTTCCTCCTTTCCTCCTCCTTCCTCCTCCTTTCCTCACTCATTCTCTCCTCCTTCCCTCATCTTCTCCACTCACTCCTTCTCTTCCTCCTTTCCCTCACTCCTTCTCTTCCTCCTTTCCTCACTCCTTCTCTTCCTCTTCCTTCCTTCTCTTCTCCTTCCCTCACTCCTTCTCTTCCTCCTTTCCCTCACTCCTTCTCTTCCTCCTCTCCTCCTTTCTTCCTCCTTTCCCTCACTCCTTCTCTTCTTCCTTTTCCCTCACTCATTCTCTTCCTCCTTTCCCTCACTCATTCTCTTCCTTTCCTCACTCCTTCTCTTCCTCCTTTCCCTCACTCCTTCTCTTCCTCCTTTTCCTCACTCCTTCTCTTCCATGGCTTTTGGGTGGCCTTCCACGCGTGATCTTAAGACATCGCCAAGAAACGTGACGCTGATGTGTTCTCCTTCTCCAGTTTAAATTACCATAAATGTTTTTATGGTGGCATGTTTACTACGGGCTATAGAAACATAGCTGTCATGCTCTACTGCCCTATAATGAGGCGCGTCTAACCTGACCTAACCTAACCCTTGTTGCCCTACAGTTCACTTTTTGTTTATATCGGTTAGGTATAGTAAAATGATTAATTTTTAACTTATATAAAGTGAGGTTATTACGGAGATAACTTTATCGTCTTCTCTCGAGGTTAATAATCAGGCTTGGGTCATGTTAGGTAAGGTAATGCAAGGTAATATCATATAGGGTAATGTGATATAAGTAAGGAGAGGTAAGGTAATATAATATAAACAAATCCCTGCAAAGTGCCAACAATATGCATTTCCTGTATGTTTATATACCGCACTGCAGATGTAACAAATTTGCGTTTCCCGCGTTTTTTTTTCAATCACCGAAGCGCTAGATTTAGCAGGAATATAAGAAGTTAGCGCCTGGCGATCCCTTTCGGTCGCTAGGCCTGGCGATCGCCCGCCTCTCTCACTCAGATGATCGCCAGACGCAGTACCGCCTTAGACATCACAAAGGTGTTTCAGTTATAAGTCAAGTCAGTTTAAAGTCAATTGAAATAAACAGCAAGTTGTATTTAAAAAAGAATCCTTACAAAGAGCGTTACGACATACGAGACATGTTGACTGGGAGACAATTAACCAGTCACTCACGAATGCAGACTGGCAGCGATGTCTGACTGGAGACGCCAAAGCTGAGTGGCTAAAGCAGTATCCCTCATCTGCACAGAGTTAGTATGTACCCGATCGCTCTTAATAACCCACAGACCAGCCATGGGTCGACTGCAAATATATATTCGCTTCATATGCAAAGCGCAACGCATGGAGAAGGCCCCAGCAGCATCCCTCAATTTGCAATAGATCCGCGGACAGAGAAGCATCCCAATGGGCACTCAGCCGTTGCAAAAAGGACACTCGGATCCGCATGAGAAGGTCCGATGTCTGGTCCAGACGGTGGTGACCCCTGGTTAAAAAAAAAGGCAAGGGCGACTGAAGCAAGACGCTGTTATTCCTCTCCGTGATGTTGATAAGAGTTACGGAATCACTTCTGCCAGGAAAGATGGACGCTTGGATGGGAATTTCAGTATGAATATGCAAGGGGATCATCTCGAGGTATTGTCTGCGGCGAAGCACTGTCCAGGACTTTGACTGCAATAAGAGAAGATAGATTAACATAGGTATTACGTAAAATCAATTGCACGCATATACTCTCTCTCTCTCTCTCTCTCTCTCTCTCTCTCTCTCCTCTCTCTCTCTCTCTCTCTCTCTCTCTCTCTCTCTCTCTCTCTCTCTCTCTCTCTCTTCTCTCTCTTCTCTCTCTCTCTCTCTCACCAGCTCCGTGGCTAATTAATAACACATCTCTGAACACTATACATATTCAGGTGACCAGATTGAACCGCATCTTGAAAAAAATAAACGCTAAGATGAGTTGGGCTTGACAACATCAACCCACACTTTCTGAAAAAAACTTTGCAGTCATATACAGTTTTTTGCAATATTTTCAAGAGCTGATTGAGAGGAAATACGTACCAAAGGATCTGGAAAATGGAACATGTATCTCATACTTAAAAAGAATCTAGTAAGTCGGATTCAAAGAACGACAGATGCATCTCTCTGTTCCATCCTAAGCAAAGTATTTGAAAGACATATAGCTGATCACATTGGAAATTTCCCTGATCAGAATCCCCTTATCACAGATCCGCCACATGGATTCAGAGAGAAGAAAAGATTCGATGTTTTAACGACCCTTTCTCGGTCATGGAGTGACGCTGGGAGAGACACCATCGTAACTGACCTTTGCTTCGCCGGAGATTTCGACAAGATCTTTCGTGGTGGTCTTCCTTCCAAAATGACCTCTTTAGGTATCTCGGGCGACCTGTTATACAATGTTACAAGACCATCCCCACGGCAGGACCCTCCCAGTTGGTGTAAAAGGTCCTCAGTCAAGCGATTCAGTGTCAAAAGGATCAGTATTAAGACGCATCCTCTGTGTACAACAACGACCTGCATCTCGCTCCTGGGCTTCAACATGTGCTCTCAATAATCAACAACAAAGAGAATGAAGCTCTTATAGCCCGAGCGAGCATTGAGCTGATACTGCCTGAAGCATGAGAAAAGCGATGTCAATCCACATCTGGAACAACAAAGAAAAAAAGAAAGAAAAGAAAACTCAGAGGTTACCTCACGTCCCATAGAAGCCACGTCTTCCACGATGGCAAAATCATCTCAGGCAACAGCGCATTGAACATGACCATCCGCATCTCTATTCTAGGAGTTCTGACCATCGCCTCAAGTGTGACGTACATCTAAGGGACACAGCAAAGAGAGCTTCAATTAGAGTGCCTCTGCGAAGAACACCTCAAACACCTCCCTTGTTATACAAAGCCCGCACCTATCCCTTCCTGGAATAGACATCTTTGTCTTTAATCCCAGCAACAAGACATACTTGGATCTGTTTTTTTACGAAGTCCCAACGCCAACCTGACCTGATTGACAGTATTGTTCACGACGCGTAACCTGCATCCCAGACAACACTACAACACAAGGTCTATATAAGGTGTATGTAGATCTTGCCACAACATTGCACTCACGGCAAAGGTCGAACGAGAGAAAGAGAAAACGAACGAGAGAAAGAGAAAAACGAACGAGAAAAAGAGAAAAACGAACGAGAGAAAGAGAAAACGCACGAGAGAAAGAGAAAACGAACGAGAGAAAGAGAAAACGCACGAGAGAAAGAGAAAACGAACGAGAGAAAGAGAAAACGAACGAGAAAAGAGAAACGAACGAGAGAAAGAGGAAACGAACATGTAAGGTGTATGCAGACCTTGCCACAACATCGAAGGGGCGTGGCTGCAGCACTCACGGCAATGCACGAAATCCAAAACTAACGAATCCATCATCATCATCATCATCATCTTCGTCTTTCGTCTTCGTCTTCGTCTTCCACGGCGCTCCTCAAGAAGATCGACAAGAACAGTGTTTGAGTAAGCATAAACAGAGAGAAGGAAAATGGGAAAATGAATCGACGCCACGCCACGACACCTACCTTATTGTTCAGACTATTTTTTTGGCCTATGCATACAGCAATGGCCTCACTATCATCATCATCATCACCATCGCATCATCATCACCTTCATCATCACCATCATCTCACCTCACCATCATCGTTATCCTCACCATCATCATCATCCTCACCACCACATCACCTTCCTCACCTCACCACACCATCACCATCATCCACCATCCCATCATCCATCGTCACCACCACCATCACCCTCACCTCACCATCATCATCACCAACACTATTATCACCACCATCATCATCACCATTACTTTCCTCACCCTCACCATCATCACCACCATCATCACCATCACCACCAGACTTCACGTTTCTAGTTTTTTCCCCATAATCACTTCATAAATCATATCACAGAAAGATAATTTTCGGCTAATGATATATAAAAAAAAAAAAATCGAATTAGGGTATGGGGGTATAGGGGGGGGGTAGCTTCCAGGGCGAGGGTAGGGGAGGGAGGATAAAAAAAAAAAATAAATAAATATTTCGAATTAGAGCTGCGAGGGGGGGGGGGTATGAGGGTATGGGGATATGGGGTATAAGAGGTATGTGTGGAGGGGTATCTTTCCAGTTGAGGGTATGAGGGGGAAGGAGGGGGGTAGAGAGGTGCCACGGGGGGGAGGAAGGGGGGAGGGGAGAGGGTGCCAGGGGGGAGGGGGAAGGGAGGGGGGAAGGGGTCTCCATGCCCCCCCCCCACAAAACCGCACGTAAGGGAAGTCACTTATGCCATTATGCAAATTATCCCTATTATCGCGGTGGTCGCTCGGAGTTAGACACCCAGCAGGTGAATCTGACCTGTCTGAGTTGCGGAGGGGGAGGGGGGGGGTCAAGGGAGGTCATGTTGCGCAGGTCAGAATGTGGATCGGGGGGGGGAGGGAGTATTGGATCATGTGGTTGGTATGTGGTTTTATGTTTGGTTGTTGCTATGTTGGGTGTTAGGTGGATCATGGGTCAAGGGAGGTCATGTTGCGACAGGTCAGAATGTGGATCGGGGGGGGGGGGAGTAGTGGATCATGTGGTTCTTATGCGTTTTTATGTGGGTATGTTGGAAATATGTGGCTTATGTGGTCAAGGGAGGTCATGTTGCCAGGTCAGAATGTGAATCGGGGGGGGGGGGTAGTGGATAATGTGGTTGGTATGTGGTTTTATGTGGGTATGTTGGTTATAGGTGGTTCATGTGGGTAATTCTGTGCAGAATATGAATTAGGGAGATGCAATGGATCATGTGGTCGTCATGGTTTTTATGTGGGTATGTTGCTATGTTGGATATAGGTACCTCATGTGGGTAATGGGCCAAGAGAGGTTATGTTGCGCAGGTCAGGATGCGGATTAGCGGGGAGTAGTGGATCATATGGCCGTCATGTGGTTTTATGTGGGTATGTTGATATGTTGGGTAATTGGTGGCTCACGTGGGTAATTCTCTGCAAGAATGTGGATTGGGGAGAAATAGTGGATCATGTGGTCGTTATGTGGTTTTATGTGGGTATGTTGATATGTTGGAAATAGGTAGCTCATGTGGGTAATTCTCTGCA
>NW_020869420.1:286393-296393 GCF_003789085.1 Penaeus vannamei | reverse complement strand
GAAAGAGAAAGAGAAAGAGAAAGAGAAGAACCTCCCCCAAGAAAATCAGAAAAGCCCCGAAAAGAAAAGAAAATTGAGCCCCGGCGCCTCGGAGTGCCAAGTGGGCGGCACCAACGGCACTGGTCAGGGCCAAACGCACCTTTTTTTGCGCACTTAAATGAGGTTCTAACGTCACACCTGGAACTTAAATGGCAACGAATTATGGGATAAAAGTGCTGTTTACAAAGGCGGTTTTGCCCATATACATTCTTGAGGCAATATTTTGGCACTTATGGCACGATAATGGAAGGAATATAAAGATGAAGATTCGAGGATACAATTTTCGATTATTTGCAATGAAGACATTTTCAATCTGCGGTCACTGGGTTCGGTGTAGTTTGTAATCGCATTTCATCCTAATGTAATACACAACAGTATAATATGCTGTGAAATATTTTGAAATTCGTAATGCTGTCAAACTCAGCAATGAAATAATAGCATGTACAGTACCATAAAAGGTTATATTCTAGATGCTATAATCTAACATATAACGATTATATGCAGAGTATACCGTAAGATTATACTCCAACTACTGCAGTGAAATCCTATATAATGAAAGGTATAATTAAATCACATCTTTAAGCATTGAAATCTACCGTCAGACCGCTGTAAAGAAAATCAAATTCACTGCAGAACAAACAACAAACAACAAAAGAGACAAGATACCAGCCATACGTTTGATAAAAGCTCTGAAATTGCAAAAAAAAAAAAAAAAAAAAAAAAAAAAAAAAAATAGCGAAGGCGTCTACGAATTCCTGCAGCGCGTGAGAGGGAGTCCTTCCGTTCCCTCCCAGAACCGGGATTAGGATTAGGGGTGAGGTGGGGGTGGGGAGGGGGGGTGGGGGAGGAGGTCATGGAGGTGAGAGACCACTGGACGAAAACCTTTCATAAAAACTCTTTCATAAAACAATCGGGTCCTGATGATGGCAAGGAACCGTGAGTCAGCTGATGTGGGGAGAGGGGGAGAGAGGGGAGGGGGTGATGAGATTGAGGGGGTGAATGGGGGGTATGAGGAGGGGGGGATGGAGAGGTCACAGGTAATTCCTATCTTGGGTCACCTTGCACCGGTTTTAGGGCCAGAACGGCGAGTTAAAAAAGTGAGAGAGGGGAGCGTGGAGAGAGAGAGAGAGAGAGAGAGAGAGAGAGAGAGAGAGAGAGAGAGAGAGAAGAGAGAGAGAGAGAGAGAGAGAGAGAGAGAGAAGAGAGAGAGAGAGAGAGAAGAAGAGGAAAATAAGGAATATTTATTGACAAATGACAAATGAATAATAATAAGATGGATAGACATATACATAAGAGAGAGAGAGAGAGATTAGGAAAGATAGATAAAAAAATAGATACGTAAAACAAGGAAAAGCAGAAAAAGAAGAAAGAGAAAGGAAAGAAAGAAAAAACAAAAACAAAAATGGAAAAAGGGAGTTCGTTGTCATCCTCTGTCATAAATCTATGACACACGTATCAAAACAACTTCGAGTGCCAATACAGTGCCAGCCGATGAGCCACCACACACCCGAAGAAGCTCTCAGCAAAGACGAAGCACAACACAGGGTCTGTTTCAACCACCGGTGTCCACGGCTACACCACCAAAGCCAGAGTCATGAGTTGGTGTTGACAGACAGTTGCTATGACAGTCGGTGCCGCTCCGTCATCCCGGAAGGAGAGAGCGAGGTTGGCTTCGTGAGTCAAAGAGAGAGAGAGGGGGAGGGGAGAGGGGGAGGGAGGGAGAGATGGGAGGGGGAGAGGGGAGAGGGGAGAGATGGGGGGAGGGGGAGAGGGGAGAGGGGGGAGGAGGATGGGAGGGAGAGGGAAGGGAAGGAGGAAGGAAAGGAGAGAGAGAAGAGAGAGAGAGAGAGAAGAGAGAGAGAGAGAGAGAGAGAGAGAGAGAGAGAGAGAGAGAGAGAGAGAGAGAGAGAGAGAGAGAATAAATAAATAATAGACACATAGAATGAGAGAAAAACGAATGCAGAGACAGACAGACAAACAGATAAAAAAACAAACAGATAGAGAAAGAAAGAAAGAAAAAAAAGTAAAAAGTATTTCTTTTTTGCTGCACAAACGGTTCACAGGACTGCACGTGCCATAAAGGGATTCAAATGCTAGTGCTTCAGTGAGTCGAAACGCTTCACTCCGGTTCGACCGTTACGCTCGCTGGTTCTTTGAGCTCAAAACGAACAGTTGTTTCGTCTCGTTACGTGGATGTACAAGCACAATGCAAAAGTGAGAAAAACCGTCATTTATTTTCCATAGGTGCGGTTTATGGACACTTCTATATGCAAATGTGTGTACGTTTCGTGTGTTGATGCTTCGAGTAGTGTGTGAGAGGTTGTTCGGAACGGGTTCGGGTGTTGTTTACCTGTGGCGGAATTGCTTTCGTTTGTTTAGGATATTATTTTTTCTTGGGTGCATTTTTATTTTTTTTATTTGTGATTGTTATTCATTTTTAAGTTTGATTCTTTTTTTCATTCTCTCATTCCGTCCCTTTGTATTTTTTTTTCTTTAGCTCACTTCCCCTTTCACTTCCCTTCCCTTTCTCCCTCTATTCGTCTTTCCCTTTTCCTTCCCTCTTTCCGTTCCCCCCCTCTCTCCCTACCATTCTATGTTTCCTTCCCTCCCTCCCTTTTCTCCGTTTTCCTTTTTCTCTTCCTTCCTCCTTCCCTTCCTCCATCTCTCCTCCCTCCTCCTCTCTTCTCCCTCCTTCTTCCTTTTACCTGTCCCTCCCTCCCTCTCTCTCTTCCCTCCATCCCTCTTTTTCTCCGTTTTCTCATTTCTCTCCCTCCTTCCCTTTCTCCATTCCTCCCTCATTATCTCCCTTTCTCCCTCCCCCCCTCCTCTCTCCACCCCTTCCCGTTTTCCTCCCTCTTTTCCTCCCTCAATCTTTCCCGTCTTCCCTCCAATCATCGCTCCCGCCCTCCATCTCTCTATGTCTTCCTTTTTCTCTCCCTGCCTTCCCCTCTCCCTCTTTCCCATCTCCCACTCCATTTCTCTCCGTCTCTCATCCTCCCTCCCATTTTCCCTCTCTCCCTCCCCTTTCCTTTCTTTTTTTTCCTTCTTCTCTGCCTCCCTCCTTTCCTCTCTGTCTTCCTCCTTCTCTCACTGTCTCCCTCCCTCCTCTCCTCTCCTTCTCCCATCCTTTCCGTCTATCTCTACTTATCTCCCATCTTCCCTCTCTTCTCCTCCCCCCTTCTCTATCTTTTTCCCCCTCTCTTTCCCACCCCCTTTCCTTCTATTTCTCTCTCCCTCCCTCTTTCCTTCTATTTCTCCCTCTCTCGCTCTCTCCTACCCCTCTACCCCTTACCTTCTATTCCTCTCTTTCTTCCTCCCTCTCTCTCCTTCATCCTTTCCTTCTGTTTCTCTCCCCCTCTCCTCCCCTTCCCCCCTGTCTCCCCTCTCTTTCCTTCTGTTTCTCCCTACCTCCCTCTGCTCCCCTTCCTCCTCCTCCTCCTGTCTCCCCTCCTCCCTCTCTCTCTCCCTTCCTCCCTGTCTCCCTCTCTTTCCTTCTATTTCTCCCTCCCTCCCTCTCTCCTCCCTCCTTCCCTGCCCCCCACTCCTCCCTCTCTTTCCCGTTCCTCCCTGTCTCCCCTCTCTTTCCTTCTATTTCTCCCTACCTCCCTCTCCTCCCTCCTCCTGCCCCACTCCCTCCCTCTCTCTCCCTGTCTCCCTCTTTCCTTCTGTTTCTCCCTACCTTCCTCTCCTCCCCTTCCTCCACTCCCTCTTGTCTCCCCCTCCCTCCCTCTCTCCCCCTTCCTCCTCTCATTCCCCGTAGCACCTTCCCTCTCTCCCCACTCCGTCCCTTTGTCGTTTCTTCCCCTGTGGTAATTTCCCGACGACTTCCTGACAGACACAATGCCACGACTCCTTAACACTTGAGGATATTTCCCATGTGAAGCGCCCACACCGGACCCTCACACACGCCCAACTCTGCATCTCTTCTGTCTGTGTCTCTGTCCTGTCGTCCTCTCTGATTTCCTTCTTCTCTCTCCTCTTCTCTCTCTCTGTCTCTCTCTCTCGTTCTCTCTATTCTCCTCTCTCTGCTCCTCTCTCTCCTCTCTCTATCTACTCTCCTCTTCCTCTCTCCTCTCTCTCTCCTCTCTCTCTCTCTCTCTCTCTCTCTCTCTCTCTCTCTCTCTCTCTCTCTCTCTCTCTCTCTCTCTCTCTCTCTCTCTCTCTCTCTCTCCTTCTCTCTCCTCTCTCCTATATATATATATCTCCTGCTCTTATTCTCTCTCTCTCTATCTCTCTTATATACTTTCTATTCTCTCCTTATCCTCTCCTCTCTCTCCTCTCTCTCTCTCCTTTCTTCCTCTCTCTCTCCTATCCTCCCATATCCCTATTCCTCTATTATATATATCCCTCTCTCATCTCTCTCACCGCTTCCCTATCCTTTTATCGTCTCTGATGGTTTTCTAAGCCCTCCACTCTCTTTCTTCTCTCACCGTTTTCCTCTTATCTCTCACTCTTCTCTCACCATGCTCTCTCTCTCTCTCTATCTATCTATTTCTCTCTGTTTCTCCCTCCCTCTTCTTCTCTTTTCGTTTCCTCTTTCCCTTCCTCTCTCTAACTGTTTTTCTTTTTTCCCTCCCTATTTCTTTCCTCTTCTCTCTCCCACTCTTCCATCTTCCTTCCATTGATAGGGGAAGTTGGATCTCCTTCCTCTCAGGCTTAGCATCTCTCCTTTTCCCCTTTCCCTATTCTCCTTCTTCTTTTCCCTTCCTTTCCTCCTTCTCCCCTTCTTCTTCTTCCTTTCTCCCTCGTCCCAGCCTCCTCAGCTTCCCTCCGTCGCCAAGTGAGGTTGCATCTTCTTCCTCTCATGTTAAGCATCTTCGATCCTTCTCTTCTCCTCCCCCCCCCCTCCCACCCACGCTCTCGCAATCCCTCTCCCTCTCCCTCTCCCCCGTCTTCCCTTCGCCCTTTCCTCTATCGTCCAGTGAATGAGGGCTGCCTCTCCCACTTCTTCACTTCTTACTCCCTATTCACTCTGCTTCCCTTCTTTCTTCCCTCCCACTCCCTTCCTGCTTCCCTTCTTTCTCCCTCCCACCCCTCCTGCTTCCCTTCTTTCTCCCTCCCACCCTCCTGCTTCCCTTCTTTCTCCCCCACTCCTCCTGCTCCTTCTTCTCCCTCCCACTCCTCCTGCTTCCCTTCCTCTCTGCCCTTCTCCCTTCTCTCCTCCCACCCCTCCTGCTTTCCCTTCTTTCTCCCTCCCACCCCTCCTGCTTCTCTTCTTTCTCCCTCTCTGTCTGTCTCTGTCACTCTCCCCTCACTTCCCTTCCCTCCATCGCTAAGTTAGGCTGCCTCTACCCTTCCCCAACTCCCCCACTCCTTACTTAACTCCCTCTGGTTTCCATCTTTCTCCCTATCACCCCTTCCGCCCCACTCATATCACTCCCCCTTCCCCACCCTCCCTCCCTCTCCTTCCATTCTTCCACTGCCAAGTGAGTGGGGCTGCTTCTTCATCTCTCCGTCTTCCTCATCCTCTTCCTCCCTCCCACCCTCCCCACACTCAAATCCCTCCTCCATCCCTCTCTCCCCTTCCTCCTCATCCCCCCTCCTTCAACCCCCCTTCTCCCTCTCTCTTCCTCCTCCTTCCCCATTTCCTTCCTCTTCTCACCCCCTTTCCCTCTCCTCCCCATCCTTTCCTCCCTCCCCCACCCCTCCTTCCCTCCCCCACCGCCAAGTGAGGGAGCACGCCATCTCCCTCCCTCCTCCCATCCTTTCCTCCCTCCCCCACCCTTCCTTCCCTCCCTCCACCGCCAAGTGAGGGAGCACGCCATCTTCCTCCCTCCCTCTCCTCCTCCACCTGAGCATCTTCCTCCCTCCTCCCCCACCTGAGGCTCTCCCTCCTCCTCCCCCACCTGAGCATCTTCCCTCCCTCCTCCGTGTCGCGGCGGGGGGGGGTGACTGTGTCAGAGAAAGTCCTCGTCAGACATGCAGCGAGAGTGGTGGTTTTGGTGTCACTGTTGGCACTTCACCGGCCCCTTGCGTTCAGGGAGGTGGGTTGGGAAGGAGGTGGGGTGGTAGGGAGGGAGGGAGGTTGGTAGGTTGGTTGGTAGGTGGAAGGTAGGGAGGTAGGTACGTTGGTTGGTAGGTGGAAGGTAGGGAGGTAGGTAGATTGGTAGGTAGGTGGAGGGTAGGGAGGTGGAAGGTAGAGAGGTAGGTAGGTTGGTTGGTAGGTGGAAGGTAAGGAGGTAGGTAGGTTGGTTGGTAGGTGGAAGGTAGGGAGGTAGGTAGGTTGGTTGGTTAGATGGTTGGTTGGATGGTTAGTAGGTGGAAGGTAGAGAGGTAGGTTGGTATTGGTATGTAGGTGGTAGGTGGGTTGATGGGAGGAAGGCAGGTAGGCTGGTTGGTTGGTAAGGAGGCGTTAGGTAGGTTGATAGGAGGAAGGGGAGGAAGGTAGATGGGTAGGTAGGTAAGTGAGTTGGTTGATAGGCAGATGGGTAGGCTACACGAAGCGGATGGTGCGGCAGAGCAGCCAGTTCCTCTCCGCCCCGACTTTGACCCCAGTCTGCTGATGTCAGGATGCCAGTACTCACTCGCAGCTGAGCCGAGTGAAAGGGGCTGAGCGAACCCGGGACCTTGCAATTGCAGTCACAGGAACAATGACGCCTTCGCTGATGCTTATTATCCTAATCCTGATACAAATCCTAATGCTGCTGAAGATAATATTGATTGTGATAGAAGTGATGGTGATGTCAATTATGATAATATGATAATAGCAATGATAAGAATGATATTGGCAATGATAATGATATAGATGAAATGATGATAGTGATGCTAATAATGACAATGTAAGTGATAATGATAATGATGACTGTAATGATGATGATAATGATAATGGTAATGATGATGATGACTGTAATGATGATGATAATCATAATGGTAATGATGATCTATAACCTATTTGATAATAATTATAAAGATAATTATAACACTGATAATAGTAATAGTGGTAAAAATAACTAATGATGGTGATATCTCGCCGTTAGCCATAATATCATCGTCATTTTCATCATCGTCAATTCATTTTAGACATTCACACTATACAATTTTCTTAGTGTCATATATGCACACACACACACACACACACACATATGTCTGTGTGTACGCGTGTGTGCATTTGTGTATGTATTTATGTAAGTGTGTGTTCTCGATACGCATATTTATGTATGCGTATCTATGTGTGTGTGTGTGTGTGTATATATATATATATATATATATATATATATATATATATATATATATATATATATAAACACATACATATATATGTATATATATATATATATATATATATATATATATATATATATATATATATATATATATATAATATATATATTCAAATATATTTTATATATATATATATATATATATATATATTATATATATATATATATATAATATATATTTATATATATATATATATATATATATATATATATATATATATATATATATATATATATATATATATATTATATATATATATATATATATATATATATATATATCACACACACACACGGCCACGTACGGAGTGGCCACACAGCGCCCGTCAAGCGGTATCACTGGCCTGACATTACTCTTTCTCATACACTGTTACTTTACTGTTACTTTTACCTGTTACTTTTAGTTTCATTTACTTCGCCGTTCCATTAGCTTGTCTGTATAATTCAGTGAACATTGTTGATTATCATATAACTGTTTACTGATGCAAAGAAAATTAAAAAAAAATATTGTTAGGCTCATGTAAATACTTTCTATACATGTATATATATACATATATCATCATCATCATTATCATTGTTATCATTATTGTATAATAACTTTTATCATTACTATCATTATTGCTATTGTCAATATTATCATCATTATTATTATCATTATTGCTATTATCATTATTATTATTATTATTATTATTAATTATTATTATTATTAATTATTATTATTATTATCATCATCATCCTGTTATATATTAATATCTTAATTATCATTAATATTGTTATTGTTATTGGTCATCATTATTGTCATTACTATCCTTATTATTTTAATATTATTTTCTTATCTTCAACATCATTGTCATTATATTTAAGATCATTATTATCTTTATCAATATCATCATTATCATTGTACATTATTGCTATCATTAATATAGATATTATTATCCTTATCTTTATCATTACAATTGTTATTATTATTATCATCGTTATCATTATCATCATCATTATCATTATCATCATTATCATTGCTGCTATGATTATTACTATTATCATTTATCGTATTAATATCATTATTATTACACATGCAAATATATACACGATATGTAATATGTATATATTATATAATATATATATATATATATATTATATATATATATATATATATATATATATATATATATATATATATATTATATATATATATATATATATATATATATATATATATATATATATATATATGTATAAATAAATATAATAAATATATATATATATATATATATATATATATATATATATATATATATATATATATATATATATATATATATATATATATATATATATATATATATAAGCATTAATGTATGTGTTTGCGTATGAATGCATTTACCTTCATATGTATGTATGCATGCATGTTTGTATTATCTAATCTATCTCTATTATTACTATCTATTCTATATATATATATATATATATATATATATATATATATATATATATATATATATATATATATATATATATATATATATATATATATGTATATATATATATATATATATATATATATATATATATATATATATATATATATATATATATTAATCTATCCACACACTCATACTCACTCAAACAATCAAAGAAACTCTCACAAACACACACAGAAGCAAAAACACAGAAACACAAATACAAACACAAAAGTAAAATCACAAACAAACACACACACAGAAACTAACCCCCCCCAAAAAAAAAAAAACACCCCGCCCCCTTCCCAAATGATAGACAAACACACACATATTAAACAACCTTTCTTTCTTTATTAATCTCTATAACTGCCTCTTTTTTCGATTTCATTCACTCCTTTCTTTATTTCCCGTTCTTTTCCTCATATCTCTCTTTCCTCTTTCAACTCTTAATCCACATCTCTCTCTTTCTCTTCTTTCTTACCATCTTTCTTTATTCTCTTTGCCCATCTCTCTCTCTCTCCTTTCTTCCCATCTTTCTCTTTCTCCTCTTTATTTCATAATTTTCTATGTTTATCCTCTTTTTCTCATCTTACCCTTTCTTTCCTCTACCCAACTTTATCTCTCTCCTTTTCTTTCCCCACCTTTCTTTCTGTTTCTCCTCGTTCTACGTTCTTCATTCTCTTTTCCCATCTCTCACTTTTTTATCTTTTCTTTCCATCTTTTTTTTCTCTCTCTCTCCTCTTTATTTCATCTTTTTCTCTCTTTATCCTCTTTCTCTCATCTTCCTTTTTCTTTCCTCTTCCTAACTTTATCTCTCTCCTCTTCTTTCGCCACATTTCATTCTGTTTCCCCTCGTTCCTTAAATCTCTCGCTCTCTCTCTCCCTCGCTCTCCCTGTCCTCTTTTTTCACTCTCTCCCCCCCCTCCCCCTCCTTCCTCCCCTCCCTCCCCCCCTCTATCTCTCTCTCTCTCTCTCTCTCTCTCTCTCTCCCTCTCTCTCTCTCTCTCTCTCTCTCTCTCTCTCCAACTCTCTCCCCCAGCATCCCACGCACCCCCTCCTTCGCCCCCTCTTCCCATAACCCAATTTCAGCGCAGTCGCCCTCGAGCCGCTTCCCTCCCTCTTCGGTTACGGTGGAAGGCGGTCGTTATTAACATACAATGCAGCGCTATACGAGAGACAAGTTAACAAACACAATTTCTTTTTATTGTTTTGTTTTTGTGGAGAAGGAGGAGGAGGGAGAGGGAGGGGAGGAAGGGGAGGGAGGGGAGGAGGGGAGGAGGG